>CM035161.1:106537028-107137028 GCA_020205615.1 Panax quinquefolius | reverse complement strand
ATAAGAATTGAGTTTCAACTTATCTCTATTTCTTTTGCCTTTTGCTTCTCGGAGGATTTGCATATTCCTCAGCTCTTCTTCTCCTGCTAGCTTCGTCTCTCCGTGCTATTTCTTCCAGCTCGCTTTGACTTAGTCTTTCATTATGATCGTGCCTATTCATGAATGCAGGATCTCCAATTGGCATTCTTAGGCTTGTGGTGGTCACCTCGTGTGAGCTGGGAGAATGCCCTTGACTTTTTAATGGTTGAGCCATGATATTTGGTTGCTGATCAGATCGTTGAGTGTGATGGCCAGATCATGGAGTCTGATGGTGAGGCTACCTTGTAGGACTCCTTAATGATTGAGCTGAGAAAGTGCCTCTGCCTCTGCCCTTGCCTTGATCTCCTTTCCCTTTATTCTCCCCCTTTATGTCAGCATCAAGGGCTCGAATGTCTTTCCATAAGCGAGTCATACCTTGAACAAACTCGTTGATCTGACTTTAGGATTGGGCAATGTCTTCACGGTTCTCTTTAATGAGAGCATCAGAGCGAGCTTCCCTTCGTTGGAGGATGTCCAGGACATTATCAGTCTGCTTCATTTGGCCCAGGGAGAATTCTTGAAATTCTTTCACCGTGGTTCGTAAATTCGTGAAACTTTCCATCATAAGATTGTTCTGGGACTCCTGAGTAGTCTGTAGGATCAAAACAACATCCCTGTGTCTTTTGTCAGCTTGAAAATGAATTTGATCCCGTTCATTTATGCTCTGAATTATCTCCTTTATGATCTCCCAAAGCTTCTTTGAGAGCTCAGAGCTTAGGGTGCTTGGGAGGGAGTTGGCAGCATCAATAAGATGAGTCAGCCTTAGTTAAACAAGGTATGAGTGAACTTCAAGTTCTTCCTGTATCTCCTTAGTCACTTTTTGGGATGCTTCAGACAGTTTTTCTTTGGTGGGAAGATCAGATATGAGTTTAAGGAGTTGCGAATTATTTGGAGGAGGGGCTCTTTTGAATTGATCTTACAGGGTGTAAAGAACAAGATCAAGGTTGAAACATTCATTGGAGGATGAGGATGGAATATCTGGTGGAGGGGCTTGTGTTTGGGCTTCTTGAGTAGGTGGCTCTATGATTGACCTTGAGTTAGTAATCGTAAAGATGAGAGGAGATGAAGTTGGGCATATTTGGGTCATCAGCTACAAAATTTTGGAATTCTGTAACTGGGAATTGATTTAGTGGATTTAGGATCACTTCCAACCAACTTGGGAATTCATAAAATTGACTGAAAAATGATGGTGGATAGTGATTAACTCTGAAAAGGATTGAAATAGATAGTACCTCATGCTCATTCTTTGAAGAAGGGTTATTTGTGATCAGTTTTTTGGCAAAGTTAAAGTTGCCTGGAAATCGATGAGCTAGTACTGAGATTACTGGATATGCTTTGAAGCTCCAGAATATGTGATCACAACAGTTGAGAATTTCAGCTATATGAAAAGGCATCATGGCTATCTTCTTTCGAGGATTCCCTATACCCATCACAACCCATATCTATGATTTCGATGTCATCATCATCTTCTTCTTCTCTATCTTCTTTCTAGGATTCCTCTACATCAATCACTTCCTTGTGACTTTCTTGCTCTGGTGCATTCACATTTTCTTCAGGAGCAACCTCTTCTCCTATAAGGATATCATGAGGCTCCCCCTTAACATGATTATCCATCTGTATTTCACGCAGCTCCCCCTCAGCTAAAACAGTCTCTAGAGTGAGAATTTTAGGTAGCTCCCCCTCAATTTGAGCTATGTTCTTTTTACTTGCTTCGGATAGCCTCTTTTCTGTAGCTATCCTTTTATCTTCCTCCTTTAAGGCCTTTTCATTGACAAGAATGTATTTCTTGACAAGTTTTCTTCTTAACATTTTAGGCTGAGCCACAGCCTCAATACTTCCTTTAGCTTCAGCTTTGAACTATTGATCAACCAGAGTATCTTTTGCAGCAACCTCTTTGGGAGGGATGTCCAGTCTAGTCTCTACGATCGGTAGAGATTCTACGATCGAGGAGACAGATGGCCTCTTGGACTTATGACTATTTTTATTCTTCTTCAGTAGCTGAGAGATGGTAGCTCTATCTTCATCTGCCTCAGCCAGCTATTCTTTCTTTCTCAATATCTTTAGAGTTTCAATGTCAGAAAGCTCTTGTTGTATATCAATGGTTGGCCCCTAGGGTTCTTCTGCCATGTGAGCCTTCAGCTTTCTTTTTCCTTTGCTTTTTCTGACTAAAGCAATTGGTTCCTCCTTATTAGTTTTTTCTTTATCTTCTTCAGTTTCCTTAACAACAAACATGTTCCCTGGAATCCCTAACTCCTTTGCATCACCAGTCCTACCACTGGATTCAATCATCATTCGTACATTTTCTGTTGGATTCCTTTTCTAATTTTTGAATAGTTGTTGGGTCATTCATCTGTTCGGATTGATGGACTCTCCTTTATCATCCCCTATCTTATCTCCCAAGGTGGACTGTAGGATAATACTTATGAATCGTCCGTATAGCATCTTTGCAGAGCTCTTTGACTTCTTCAAGCTAATAATCCACTTCCTAATCCATTCAAGTAGTAGGGATCCATAGTTAAGCTGTATCCCACAACTGATGGCTGCCATCAGCTTGAGTTACACTTCATTTATAGAGTCATGGCCGGAGCTCTTTCAGCATATGCATTTTCCAACAATGTTTGCTAGAAATCCGTACCTCTGAGGGAACTCTTTCTTCTTGTACCCTTTGACAGTGGGGAACTTTTTGTGGTGCATTCTCTTAAGTCCTTCATGGAAATCGATGTTATTTATGATCGAAAACTCTTTCGATTTGAAGCCTAGGGCTAGATTTATATCCTCAGCCTTGAGTTTGATTTCCAAGTCCTTAACCCTCGTAGTGATGACGTCGTTCTCGAAAACACCATTTCTGTAGAATTCTTTTATCAGCTTAGGGTAGATTATCGTGCTCGTACCCAGAGCCTCTTCAAGACCAGCTTTTTTTATCTGAGATAGAGTTTTGAGAAACTTGGGATTAGCTGTCTTGAACTCATCGAAATAGAGTCTGTAACCAGAGATGACATTTGAGGCTGCCATTGATTTCTTTGTACTGAGGATGATTTTGCGATTTTGAAAGCTAGGGTTTCTGCTGTTGGAGAGAGAGAGAAATTTGAGCTTTTTGAACTTCAGAGCTTTCAAAAAAGGTTTTTAAACTATTCTTATAACTTCCCTCCACACAATCTAATTAGAGAGACATATGTCGAGTGCTGCTTGGCTCCATGATTTTAACTTATTAGAAAATACTAATTTGCCCTTTAGCTCCTCCTGAGCTGATGTGTCCTTTGGAAAGACTATGATCGTTGAGGTAGCTTTTATGATCGTCGAGTCTGCTCTGTATTTATCGCGTCTGCTCTGCAATCATTGTGTCTGCTCTACAATCGTCGTGTGTGAACTGTGATCGTTGAGTCTGTCCGGATCCTTATGATGAACTTTTGACTTAACATTCTTCTCGGTTTATGGTAGCTCAAGAAGGGCTAACCTCATAGAGTGAACTAAGGGTTAGGTTTGTTCCTGAGGCACTTGACAGAGAGATTTTTTAGATTTGTTGAACTTTTTGTCATCACTGGATGCTTCTTTGTTCTACCATCGTTGAGTCTGTACTACGATCGTTAAGTCTGTAGTGTGATCGTTGTCTTTCATGTTGCTACATCTCAACGATCGTGGACTTCCTTTCATCATGTCTATGATTTCGAACATAGCCTTTATATCTGCATGGTTAACACAAACTAAAGCATAGATTTCATGGTTGTAAATTAAGCATGCCTAGCTCACTTATTAATTTGTTAAACCTGGATTCATCTAAAGGCTTTGTAGAGACATCAACAAGTTGATTTTCAGTAGTGATATATTGTAAAGATATGGTTCCATTTTGTACATGATGCCTAATGAAATAATACCTTATTTCTATATGTTTAGTTTTAGAATGCATGACAGGATTATGTGTTATTGCTATGACACTTGTGTTATCACAGTGAACAGGTATAGATTTGAATTCAAACCCATAGTCTGCTAGCTATTTTTTCATCAAAAGGATTTGAGCATAGCAGCTGCCAGTAGCAATGTATTCAGCTTCTGCATTTCAAGTAGACACTGAGTTTTGCTTTTTGCTGAACCAGGACACAAGTCTATTTCCTAGCAGCTAACATGTGCCACTAGTACTTTTTTTGTCTATTTTGCAACCTGCAAAGTCAGCGTCTGTATATCCTGTTAGTTCAAAGGAGGACTCCTTGGGATACCAAAGCCCCAAGTGAGGTGTGCCTTTAAGGTACCTGAAAATCCTTTTCACGGCAGTTAAGTGTGATTCCTTAGGATTAGCTTGAAATCTAGCACATATGCATGTTGCAAACATTATGTCTGGTCTACTGGAAGTCAGATATAGGATTAGCTTGGTTGCTGGAGCAATTGGAGTTTTCATGGGAGAAGATGATTTCATGCCATATTTTTTAAGTAAGTCTTTGATGTACTTGGCTTGGTTTATGAAGATTCCTTCATTAGTCTGCTTTACTTGCAATCCAAGGAAGAAATTCAGCTCACCCATCATGCTCATTTCAAACTTGTTCTGCAAAAGCTTGGAAAATCTCTTACATAACTTTTCAACAGTAGATCCAAAAATAATGTCATCAACATAGATTTGAACTAATAAGACTTTGTCTTTATGCTTTCTAAGAAATAATGTGGTATCTACTCTACCTCTAGTGAACCCATTTTCAACAAGAAAGTTAGTTAATGTTTCATACCATGCTCTAGGTGCTTGTTTAAGACCATATAAGGCTTTGTCTAATCTATAGACAATATTGGAAAGAGATGGATTGATGAAACCTGGAGGTTGCTCTACATATACTTCTTCTTGAAGTTCACCATTTAAGAATGCACTTTTGACATCCATCTGAAATACTTTGAACTTCATATGAGCAACAAAGGCAAGAAATATTCTAATGGCTTCTAGTCTGGAAACAAGTGCAAATGTTTCATCGTAGTCAATCCCTTCTTCCTGAGAGTAACCTTTGGCCACCAGTCTTAATTTATTCCTGATTATTACTCCATTTTCATCCATCTTGTTCCTGAAGACCCATTTTGTGCCAATGACAGGATGATTTTTTGGTCTTGGGACTAATCTCCATACTTTGCTTCTTTCAAACTGATTTAGTTCTTCCTGTATGGCTTCTATCTAGCTGGAGTCTTCCATAACATCTTCTGTCTTCTTGGGTTCCATCTATGATAGAAAGCTCAGATAGAAGCACTCATTTTGGGTGGTAGCTCTTGTTTTGACTTTTATATTTGGATCTCCAATGATTAAGTCTTGAGTGTGATCTCTTGCCCATCTATTTCTTGTTGGAACATCTGTCCTGATGCCTTCTTGTCTGAGATCTTCAAGATCAATTTTAGCTTCTAGATGTGGAGGTTCGCTGTCTTGCATAGTCCTCTCTACGATCTCCTCTTCTTGCTCAATGATCTCATTTTTGGGGACTACGATCATAGTATTGAGCTCTACGACCTCGTTCATAATGTCTGAACTGTCGATCATAGTGTCTTAAGGCATTGTTTTGTCTAAGTCTGTCTCATCAAAGATGATGTGAATTGAAACTTTAACACTCAGTGTCTTTTTGTTAAACACTCTGTAGGCCTTACTGTCTGTGGCATACCCAAGAAAGATTCCTTCATCTGACTTGGGTTAAAACTTTTTCAAATACTGCTTTCCATTATTGAGAATGTAGCATGCACAGCCGAATATATTGAAGTAGCTGACACTTGGTTTTCTTCCTTTCCACAGTTCGTATATGGTAATATAAGATTTGTGCTAAATTAATAAGCCTAACTAGAAATGTGTGTTCTGATGGAACGTGAATGTTAGTATATCTAATAGATGATGGTTCTAAAATTATTTGTAGGTGATCGTGAGTTTAATTTTATAGCTTACACTCAAGGCAAGTTTCTAAACCTTATCTTTTTACATTGAGAAAGCTTTCTAACTCTACACTTTCATTGAGGTAGTTCTATTATTACATTGTGTAGCTTTATTCTTTTGATTGAACAAGTTTTTTATCTTAACTGTTATTGAACAAGTCAATTGTTACTAAATTTCATTCGAGCAAACTTTAACTCTAATATTTTTTGAAATTCTCATTTGGTTGATTCATTCTAACTTGTTTATACTTAAACAAGTTTCTTAAGTTCTATTCTTGTATAATGAACGCAGTTTTTGAACTCTCGTCTCTATTATTGAACTGTTTTAATTCTTTGCATGAGTTAATACCATGTTGGGCAAGTTTTTCATTTTCAGCTTGCTATCAGATAATGTACAATCTGTAATTTCTTTACTAATGTTATAAGACTCTAACCTTAGCTTATTTATTGTTCAAGCAAAGGTTTACCATTTTATTCATTTTGTTGAATACTTATGCTCTATAGTTATTTCAAGCATGAGTTTAATATGTATAATCAGTTCATTTATGATTCTCAATTGTTCTATGTTATGTTGTTATTAAACATCTGTTGTGATTATCAAACACTATTGATTCAACTAGTCCTCTAGTTGATGTTCGTTAAACTTCAAATTACCCTTGAAGCTTATGCAAACCAAACTTTCTTTGGTGCGGACTTGTACTCTAAATACTGAGATGAACAACCCTATTATTATTAGGGGATAATTTACACTTAGCGTTGAAATGTTTGTGCACAATACATTATACGAAGGGCTGATCACCCTAAGTACGAGGAGTACTTATAGTCTTATAACTGTTAAAGTTGGAGTTGAAAGATTACTTTCAACTGTGGACATAGTTCATGGTCTTATGACCCTCAGTTATATATATTCCATATTTTGGATTCCAGTTTCTGATTATCATTATTGGAATACTATTTAGTTTTGATGAGCCTATTGTTAGCAATTATTATTATTATTCTCCTGTTAATTCATTGTTATATCTAGTGAGCAATTGTTTTACTCACTCTTGCATATTTACATACTCATTGCAGCTAAAGTTGAGAAGGTAGATGAGCCTTCAACTAGCAAAGGAAAGGGAAAAATGTACAAGTGATGCAGACTTGTAATTTTGTTTATTGTGATGGTCATAGACTTTTTAATAATGATGTAATGTAATAATTTTGTTTCCGCACTTGAATGATGTTTAAAGGTTAGACAACCTGGGATGTTTTGAATTTAATAATGTAACCCTATTTAAAGGGAGGATTATGGTTTGGGTAGATAGTATGAATGTATGAATGTACGAATTGTGGGAATGAAGTACCCAGATTTGGGGGTGTCACAGGTTGGTATCAAAGCTTTAGGTTATGAACCTTAGGTGGGGGAAAAGCATTTGGAAGTAACCTTCGAAAAGATAGTGATGATAAACTCTTATCGAGTTTTAAGAAAGAGAAAGTAATAAAACACTTATGTGCTTATGTGATTACAACTTATGTACTCGTGAGTGTCGAGTAGTAATGATTAGTAATTAAAACTTAAAATTTGGTTGACAAGATGGCTAATATAGGAGAATCCAGTCAGGCTAGAGAGGAGTAGCCTCGAGATATTCAGGTGATTTGGGAACAACTACTGCCACGGGAATCGGCCCGTCGGTCGCGATAGTTGAAGCGAGAGAGAGTAGTACGATGAGGAGGATGAGATAGAGACGGATGAGGAGGACCCTGTGGAGCTGCCACAATGGGGGATGAGGAGGACGAGGAGGACGAGGAGGAAGAACTTCCACTTAATTCGATAGCTGCTCGTATGTACGACGAGGTGTATGAGCGCAATGCGGAACTTCAAGATACCGTCGAGGAGTTAAAGGAGATAGTAGCTGAACATCAGACCTCGATGGCACAGAAGGACGACAAGATCCAAGATCGAGAAGAACGACTGAACAACGTTGAAGAGAAGCTGATCCACACAGAAGGGGAAAACGAGCAACTGATGGAGAAGATTGCAGAACTGGAGAATAAGCTGAAAGAGGAATCTAGCAAGAGGGCAAGAGCTGAAGATGCGTACAATGAAGCTTGTCAACGAGCTGGAATGGCAGAGAGAGACGCACAAACAAAGAGAATGAAGATGGAAGAAATGAATAACATATTCAACACCGTGATTAATCGAGTTCAGGATCGGGTCATGTGTTATCCAATTCAGTTCGAGACGCTACCATCATACATATTAGATCGTCAAACAATGTTCCGAATTATGGAGGAAGAGCGTCGTAAGGCTATGCAGTATCTTAGTAGGACATCGTAGTGATATGTAATTATTATGTGATTAGTGAGTAAATAAGATGTAAATCCTGGGTGTGATATAACCAATGGGATAGATGATGATGATGTTGTCCTACAACTGTTAAAGTTTAGGAAAGTAGTGTAAATAGCAGTGATGCTATTGTTTGATATTTTTAAAAGATTATGAATGAATAAAAGTTATTGTTTTATTCAAAGTGTTAAGTGTTATGTGATAAACTTTTATGATGTACAACTTAAGTATATAATACTTAAAAGGTTGAATAAAAGCTAATAGATGTATTTTAACAAAAAATGCCTCCAAGACGTCAACCACCACGACAAAGAACCACTGAGGAAACCAACAACAATAATGTGGAAGGAAACCCTGTTCAGTAGCTAGTGACGTTACTGACGGGTGCTTTGCAGAATCAACCTAAGAATCAAGGTACAACGTTTAAGGACTTCAAGGTGGTTGGACCACTAGAATTATGTGGAACCATGAACCCGGTTGAGGCACAGACCTGGGTCATGGAGATGGAGAAAGTGTTCGATGTTACGAGAGTAGGGGAGGATCAGAAGACTGTTTTTGCAACATTTATGTTGAAAGCAGAGGCTAGTTATTGGTGGCAGGCCAATTAAACCCGAGGAGGTCAAGGGATTATGTCTTGGGAAAGGTTTAAGGAGATGTTCTTTGAGACCTATTTTCCAGAAAGTTCAAAGAGTCAACTAGAAGTGCAGTTTTTGGAATTGAAGCAGGGAACGATGTCGGTGTTTGAGTATGCCGCAAGATTCAATGAGTTTGCAAGGTTTGCGCCATATCAAGTTAGCACAGATGAACGCAAGGTGAAGAAATTGGAACAAGGACTGAAGCCCTGGCTATACAGTAGGGTCTCCTTGTTCCAACTAAAGATGTTTGCAGCGGTAATGGAGAAGGAAATTCTCGCTGAAAGTGGAGGCGAGGCTGTAACAAAATATAACCAAGAGCAGAGAAAGAAGAAGAGAGAAGGTGAAGCTAAGAATGGTGGTGGTGTTAACAGTGCAAATGGCAACAACAATATGAAGAGGAAGTGGAATGCAAATGTGGGAGCTGGTAATCAGCAAGGAAACCAGCAAAAGAAGAAGCTCGAAGCATGTGATATATGCGGGAAATTTCACAAGGGTGTGTGCTTGATGGGGAAACGAGTATGCTTCAATTGTGGCCAGGAGGGTCACATCGCCCCAAATTGCACTCAACCTAAGAAGAACGTTTGCTTCACGTGCGGGTCCAAGGATAACTTTGCTCGTGAATGCCCTAAGAACAGATCTGGTGAGGCAAATGGAAGCAAGGGAAATTGTGACGCCCATAAAATAGATATACATCACCCATCTTGAGTCGCCAAATACATGGTACAAAATTCAAATACAACTTAATTATACAACAGTCGTGTAAAATATGAAAAAACATAATCTAAGAGTTTTAATAAGAATATTGTCATCTAGACAATATCCACACTCAATGGAGTCCTCATTATATTTATTATCACACTATTTAACAGAATAGTGAGGACTACTAATGCTATCATTTGGACCATCACTCCGTTCCCCGGCTAGTCTCGGCTAAGTTCTCATTTCCTGAAGAGAACAAAGAAAGCAAAAAGGTGAGTTCAACTAGCCCAGTAATAAATATTATGACTAACATAATGCAGAATAAATTATCGTTAGCCTACAACAGTGTTAAACTGATACAATATAACAAACATCAAGTTTAACTGCAGCGGAACAAGCAATCCATTAGAAGAGTTAAGTAGAGAATAAAATCTACTATCTTCTATGATTTAAAAGGTTTTTCATCACTTTTATCGCTAAGACTTGGCTTAATAAATAATCCACATCATCGAATCACCCCTGGATTACGGCCAAGGATATTCTTTAGTATCACGACCATAAATTATCCATGCATTATGGGCTAATGATATTTGTGTATTCATTAATGGTCATGACCATGCCAACAACTGTCCATCAATGCACTACGCGCCAATAAGGACTTTTACCACATCATTTGTAACATTACGGTCATAATAAGGAATGGAATAACAATAACTCTCTTCATGAATACGAAGGAACTGGATATTGGAATAGTGAGGTAGCAGACTTCTCTTCTTCTTTCTCTCTAGAATTTCTCTCTATAGTAATTGCTCTATAGCTTGAGTGAATTGGTGAAGAATAATGAAGAAATGAGCTTCTATTTATAGGAAAATATAGTTTTTATAATTGCACATTTTGGGGCTCAGAATATTACAGTATAATACCTTCCTCCTTTCCTTTATTTTTAATTTAGTCCTACAAGTATTATCAAACTTGCACCACATCCCCTAATAGTAAATCATTTGAATCAATAGTAAATCATGTGAACCAATAGTTCTAGACATGTGAAAATATGAATTACAGTATAGTACCTCCATCTATACCTCATTTTTTTACTTAGTCATGCAAGTATTATCAATCTTGCACCAACTCCCTTAATAGTAACAAGAATGTGAATCAATAGTACACACATTTGAACAAATAGTTATAATCATGTGAATTAATAGAAATTAATTGCTCATTTATCCGATTAATTACCCGACTGGTCAGTATAACTTCCGGACATCATTTAATACCGAATTAAATGTCGATTTCCACTAACACTAATAATTCCAACACAATAGAACTATCAATTTCATCTTTAATCAACACGAACTTATTCATCATTTATATTATAACTCACAATATTTAACAACCATGTCGTTCCCAAGAAAGTGGGGGCTTTTCTATAAGGATTTCTCCTTATTGGCGCGCAATTAGATGACCAAACCTCTCCTTGACTGAACTTCTAGACATTGTAAATATTACAATTTAATAATATGAATAACTTTGTAGTCTCAATTATTGATTTAAAAACATAAAATGCAGATGATACTGTGAAAATAATTGAATCAATAATATGAGAGATATGATGCAGCAATTACTGTAACAATAATTGAGTGACTTCTCACATAAGCATCAATAACCAATACCGTGTTCTACTATACAACCACGCATATTACTGTACTTTTACTATCGGGTAGTTCAATAGTTTTAAAGGTAAAACTTCCGCCGTTATTTTTATAAAAAGATAATTATGTCATTTTCTAACTACGACAAAACTTCCGTTGTGTGGTCCACCAATGATTGTGCCGTCGTACGAATATTCCCTGTTAAAACGAATATTCCCCGACTAATCGAATATTATATAACCATTTGCTTACTTTGTAAATTTTGTAAATATTACCCACAACTATAACATTATATCAAATCCACACAATAATATTCAAAAAATATATTTTGAGAAAATATTCTTTATTCATAAAAGTTGGGGTCTTACAACCTCCACTTCTTATAAAATTTCATCCTCGAAATTAGGGTACGCACCTGGTATATCGAAGATGTGAGAATATCTTGATTTCATCTCAGATTCTAACTCCCAGTTCATTTCCTCCACATCGTGGTTTCTCCACAAAACTTTGACTTGAGGTATAACCTTGGAGCGTAGAATATGATCCTTCTTATCCAATATTTTAATAGGAACCTCTTCATACGTTAAATCTTCCGCTATTTCGTCTGGTTCTAACTCAATAATGTGGTTCGGGTCTTTCACATATTTACGTAACATAGATATGTGAAAAACATTATGAACACAAGACATACTTGGCGGTAAAGCGAGTCTATAGGCCACAGTTCCTACTCGTTCGAGGATTAAAAATTGGCCAATGAATCGAGGATTGAGCTTTCCTCTCTTTCCAAATCTCGTAACTCCCTTCCATGGACCAACACATAAACAACACGTGATCTCCAATATCGAATTCCACGTCCTTTCGATGAAGATCAGTATAACTCTTTTGTCGATCTTGTGAAGTTTTTATACGTTGTCGGATCATTTGAATCTTTTTTGTAGTCATACGTACCAAATTTGGTCCCAACAATATTGCTTCACCCACCTCATCCTAGCATACTGGAGAACGACACTTTCTTCCATACATCGCCTCAAATGGAGCCATGCCAATACTTGCTTGATAATTATTGTTGTAGGAAAACTCCACCAATGGTAAGAACTTGTCCCAACTTCCTTTGAAGTCAAGGACACAGAGTCTTAATAAATCTTCAAGAGTTTGAATAGTCCTTTCCGACTGCCCATCCGTTTGAGGATGATATGCCGAACTAAATCGTAAATCCGTGCCCCTAGCTTTTTGCAAACTAACCCAAAATCTTGAAGTGAATCTTGGGTCTCGATCAGAAACTATGGATACTGGCATAACATGCAATCTTTCAATCTCGTTTATGTACATACTAGCAAGATGTTCAAGTGTATAAGTTTCTCGTATCGGTAAGAAATGAGCAGACTTGGTCAATCTATCAACAATGACCCAAATCACATCTATGCTTTGAGAAACCTTGGGAAGACCAGTAACGAAATCCATGGTAATGTGCTCCCACTTCCATTCTGGAATTTCAAGTGGTTGCAATAGACCTTTATGCACTTGATGCTCTGCCTTGACTTGTTGATAAGTTAGACACTTTGAGATAAACCCCGCTATCTCTCTCTTCATATTGCTCCACCAAAATGTATGTCGAAGATCACGATACATTTTTGTACTTCGAGGATGGATTGCAAACGGTGTGTTGTGCGCCTCCATCATGATTTTATACTTCAAGTCAGAATTATTAGGAACACAAATTCTGGAGTTGACTCGAATTATTCCTTTTTCATCAATTCTTTCTTCTAGAATAGCACCTTCTTGCACTTTCTTCCTCATACGCATCAGCTCCAGGTCTGTAGCTTGAGCAGCTTTAACTTTATCGATTAATGTCGGTTCCACTCGTATATTCGCCATCATCACATGGGTCCCTGGAGTCTTTAACTCTATTTCCATCATTTCCAAGTCATACACAATGGGCCTTTGTGTTGACAGTATTGCACTCGTGCCCGCATATGATCTTCTACTCAATGCGTTAGCTACTACGTTCGCTTTTCCAGGATGGTATTGGATGATATGATCATAATATTTCAACAACTCAAGCCATCGTCGTTGCCGCATATTGAGTTCCTTTTGAGTGAAGAAATATTTGAGGCTTTTCTGATCCATATAGATCTCCACCTTCTCTCCATACAGGTAATGCCTCCATATCTTAAGCTTAAAAAAGCATCATCGCCGCCAACTCTAGATCATGAGTAAGATAATTCCTCTCATATTCTTTGAGTTGTCGTGAGGTATAGGCTATGACTTTCCCATGTTACATGAGAACACATCCTAACCCTTTGCCTGAAGCATCACTGTAGATGACAAATCCCTCCGAGCCAGATGGTATTGTTAGAACAGGTGCTGAAATGAGTCTTCTCTTGAGTTCTTGAAAACTCTTCTCACATTCCTCACTCCAACCGAACTTTGTATCTTTTTGAGTCAGCTGTGTTAATGGAGTAGCGATTCGAGAAAATCCTTCCACGGATCTCCGATAATAACTAGCTAAGCCGAGAAAGCTACGTACTTCGATCACTGATTTTGGTTGCTCCCAGCTTTGAATTGCTTCAATCTTTGCTGGGTCAACAAATATTCCATGATTTGATATTACGTGCCCAAGGAATGCAACTTCCTCAAGCCAAAACTCGCATTTCTTTAACTTGGCATAAAGCTTGTTTTCGCGAAGCTTTTGAAGTATCAGCCTCAAGTGTTGCTCATGGTCTTCAAGGCTTTTGGAGTATATGAGGATGTCATTATGACGCCCACAAAATAGGTATACATCACCCATCTTGAGTCGCCAAATAAATGGTACAAAATACAAATAAAAACTTAATTATACAACCGTCGTGTAATATACGACAATACATAAACTGAGAGTTTTAATAGGAATATTGTCATCTAGACAATATCCACACTTAAAGGAGTCCTCATTACATTTATTGTCACACTATTTAACAGAATAGTGAGGACTACTAATGCTATCTTTTGGACCGTCACTCCTTTCCCCGACTCGTCCCAGCTATATTCTCATTTCTTGAAGAGAACAGTGAAATAAAGGGTGAGCTCAACTAGCCCAGTAAGAAATATTATGACTAAGATAATGTAGGATAAATTATCAATAGTCTTCAACAATGTTAAACTGATAAAATACAATAGACATCAAGTTTAACTGCAGCGGAATAAGCAATCCATTAGAAAAGTCAAGTAGAGAATAAAACCTACTATCTTCTATGATTTAAAAATGTTTTCATCAACTTTTATTATTAAATAAACCACATCTTCTAATCATCCATGTACTATGGGCCAAGGATATTCATTAAATCATCAATGGTCATGACTATACCGAATAATCCCTGGTCATAATCATACCAAAAACTGTCCACCAATGCATTACAGGCCACTGAGGACTTTTACTACATCATTTATAACATTACAAGTCATGATTATAACGAATGATCCCTGGTCATAATCATACTAATTCCATCTATTCACGTAAGCCAAAGATGACATTCATTACAATATAAGCATGAGGATGATGACAATGACATAATAATTCAATAAAACAAGTTCAAGAATTAATTTGTCCAAGAACTAATAACGTCGAAATTGTCAACATGATACTTCTTTGTAGAGTAAAATTTAAGAATGCTCAGAAGAATATTTCCATGAAAAGATACTGGATGAAGCGCAAATATCAAGGATATTCTACTAATTTCATGGAGTATAGAAGCCAAAACTTTAACCAACTGAGTATAATAGAATATATGAAACTGCAAATGGATTTTCACCCACCATGCGGTAATCCACGTATACAGATCATTTCCACAATTTAATAAGGAATGAATACAAAGGATCATTCACCATGCATGTGGTAATCCACATAGACATGTTATTCAAACAGAATAATAAAGAATGGAAAAATAGAAGGATTTACCATGCGTGCGATAGACTGCACAGACAGGTTATTCCCAACAGAATAATAAATAATGGAACCAAGTCCGGCGTAAATGCGCAGACAGGATATTCCGACAGAATAATAAATGTGGAATAATAAATAATGGAACTAGGTCCAGCGTAAAATGCACAGACAGGATATTCTGACAGAATAATAAATGCGGAATAATAAATAATGGAACCAAGTTCGGCGTAAAATGCACAGACAGGATATTCCGACAGAATAGTAAAGAACGAAATAATAGAAGAATTTCACCATTTATGCGGTACTTCGTATAGAAAGGTTATTCCAACATAATAATAAAGAATGGAATAACTGAAGAATTTCACCAAGTATAGGTTAGTCCGCGTATACAGGTTATTCCAACAGAATAATAAAGAATGAAATAATAGAAGAATTTCACCATGTATGTGGTACTTTGCATAAACAGGTTATTCCAACATAATAATAAGGAATGGAATAATAGAAGAATTTCACCATGTATGCGGTACTTCGCATAAACAGTTTATTCCAACATAATAATAAGGAATGGAATAATAGAAGAATTTCACCATGTATGCGGTACTTCGCATAAATAGGTTATTCCAATATAATAATAAGGAATGGAATAACAATAGCTCTCTTCATGAATATGAAAGATTAATATCCTTTACCTTAGAAGAACTGGATATTGGAAAACAAAGGTCGCTGACTTCTCTTCTTCTTTCTCTCTATAATTTCTCTCTCAAGAGTTTCAGTGAATTCGTAAGAAATAATGAAGGAATGAGCTTCTATTTATAGGAGAATGGACTGAATAGTAACTAATTCCTGAACGGTCTAGATTGATTTACTTTTAAATGGACGGTCCATATTGATTTACTATTAAACTTTAAACCAACAGTCCATACTGATTCACTATTAAACTTTAAACCAACGATCTATACTGATTCACTATTAAACTTTAAACCAACGGTCCATACCGATTCACTATTAAACTTTAAACCAACGGTCCATACTGATTCACTATTAAACTTTAAACCAACGATCCATATTGATTTACTATTATAATTTCAACCAACGGTCTGAAAAATTAGCACATCTCCTCATGGAATAATATTGTACTCAAAAATTATTTGGACCGAAAATAAATATATTGTTCGGGTGAATAGTACCCCGTGAATAGTAACTCATGAATAGTAACTCCTAAATAGTAACTCATGAATAGTAACTTGGGAATAGTACTCCGACACGAAAAGTGTCCCAAATACCCGAGTGAACAATATAACCTCCGGGCATCAATTATTATCAAAATAAATATCAATTTCTACTAACACTAATAATTCCCACACAATGAAACTATCAAATTCATCTTTAATCAACACGAGCTTATTCATCATTAATATTATAACTCACAATATTTAAGAACTAGGTTGTTCCCAGGAAAGAGGGGGCTTTCCAATAAGGATTTCTCCCTATTGGCACGCAATTAGGTGAGAAAACCTCTCCTTGACAGATTTTCTAGACATTGTAAATATTGCAATTTAATAATATAAATAACTTTGTCGTCTCAATTATTGATTTAATAATATAACATATTGTGCAGATGATACTGTGATAATAATTGAATCAATAATATGAGAGATATGTTGCAGCAATTACTATAGCAATAATTGAGTATAACTGAGTGACTTCTCACGTAAGCATCAATAACCAATATCGTGTGCTACTATGCAACCACGCGCATTACTGTACTTTTACTACTGGGTAGTTCAACAGTTTTAACTATAACACTTCCGCCGTTACTTTTATAAAAAGATAATCCTATCTTTTTCTTACTACGACAATGCTTCTGTTGTGGGGTCCACCAATGATTGTGCCGTCGTACGAATATTCCCTGTTAAAACGAATATTCCTTGACCAATCGAATATAATACAACCACTTGCATACTTTTTAAAATTATAAATATTACCCACAACTATAACATTATATTATATCCACACCATAATATTTAAAAATATAATTCGAGAGAAATTATTCTTTATTCATAAAAGTTGGGGTCTTATAGTCATCAATAAAGACGACCACAAAGTGTTCCAAATATTCCTTGAATACTCGGTTCATCATGTCCATGAAGGCAGCAGGAGCATTAGTCAATCCAAAAGACATGACTAGGAATTCATAATGTCCGTACCGAGTTCGAAAAGCAGTCTTTGGAATATCATCAGTTTTAATCTTCAACTGATGTTATTCGGAACGAAGATCAATCTTTAAAATGAATTTGGTGCCTTGCAACTGGTCAAATAGATCATCAATACGAGGTAACGGGTACCTATTTTTAATGGTGACATGATTCAACTCCCGATAATCAATACAAAGTCGCATACTTCCATCTTTATTCTTCACGAATAGAATAGGAGCACCCCAAGGAGACATACTAGGACGAATGAAACCGATGTCTAACAATTCCTGCAATTGGGTCTTTAACTACTGAAGTTCAATAAGAGCCATTTGATATGGGGCTTTGGAAAGGGGTTTTGTATCAGGTTCAAGGTCAATAAAAAATTCAATTTCTCGCTCTAGGGGTAGGCCAGGAAGTTCTGTAGGGAATACGTCAGGAAATTCATTAACAATAGAAATATCATTCAAAATTGACGTATTTTTGTTTAAATCCGTAACATGAGCTAAGAAAGCTTGACATCCGTTTTTCAATAAACGAATAACTTTATGGCTTGAGATGACAGTGATTGATTTTAATGGTTTGGTTTCTTGAATTTGCATAATAGGTTGGTTAGGAATATGAAAGCTAACAACCTTACGATAAAAATTAATTTTTTGCATGATGAGTAATTAACCAATCAATCCCTAGAATTAGGTCAAATGCAAGTATTTTCAATGAAATAAGATCGACAGGTAATGTGAGGGTACCAATTTGAACCAAACAAGACTTATAAACAGTGGATGTAATGAAGGTTTCTCCCAACGGAGTTTCAACAGATAAGTCAAAGTCTAATTTCTCCGGAGTCAAATTTAAATGTTGAGCGCAAGTAGGAGAAATAAAAGAATGGGTAGAACCAGTATCAAATAAGGTATAAACTTCGCTAGAGTTTATGATAATCTTACCTGTGATGACCTCGTTCGGGTTTCTTGCTTTCTGGGAGGTCACGACAAACGCTTTCCCTTGCACTACCATCTTTAACTTTTCTGGGAAGACCTTTGGTGCCTCCTCCCCAGCTGGACTTGTATTCAGTGAACGACAAAATCGGGCTAGGTGACCTTCTCTTCCAGAATTATAACACGCTTTGGATGGCATCGCTCAGTTTGCACTGATGTGTCCCTCCCCTCCGCATTTGAAGCATATGATAGGTGGTCGTTCTTCTTCCTTAACAATGGGTGATGGTGCTGACGTCTTTCCATCATTGTTGAATCTCCTCTTCTTGAAATGTCCATTCTTATTGTTTTGGCCATGATTACCACCGAAGTGGTTACCATTTCTGGCATGTTGATTCCCTCCACCCTTATTGTCACTGCTTTGATGACTGCTATCACTGGTATTATCATTTTGCCGGCTGCTCTCTTTTGGTTGGGTTGACTCATTATCGCGCTCCAATAACTGAGCCCTATTAACAACATTTGAATACAAACACAGTTTATGAGAGATAAGATATTGACCCATCTCGTGTTTCAAACCTCTTAGAAACATTCACGTCATTCTCTCCTCATTATCAACCAAATGGGACGTAAACCGAGATAACTCAACAAACTTGGCTTCATAGTGCGACACGGTCATGTTGTTTTGCTCCAGCTTGATGAACTCTACCTCTTTCATGTGACGAATACTTTTGAGAAAGTACTTGTCGTTGAACAATTCTTGGAACTTCTCCCAAGTCATCTTCAGTGCGGCAGGTTGAGTACGCTTTATAGATTCCCACCAGTAATCTGCCTCTGCCCGCAATATGAAGGTGGCAAAGGGAACCTTTTGCTCCTCGGAGCATCCCAAGACATCAAATATCTTGCAGATCTGCTTTATCCACGTCTCCTCCTTAAGCGATTTTGGCACTCCAAAAAACTCCGGTGGTCCTAGTTCCTAGAACTGCTTAGAGATGACCGTCCGAGAGTTGCTAGTGTTTCCACCTGCATTTTGGACAGGAGTCGCTCTCACCTGATGTTGCATGAATTGCATAAAGCCTCTGAACATTCCATTGTTCATCATTTGGTCAGTGTTGTTATTTGCATGGGGATTGTCGCCTTCCTGATGCACATTATCCTGATTATTGATCAGTTGTGACTCAACGGTCTCCAGTGCTCCATTGCTATTCTCAACATTCTCGGATGTCATTTTCAAATACTGCCACTAAACAAGGGTTAATTAACATATCAGATATTATCCCTATACTCTGACCGACCAATTAAGTACCAAATAAACTTAGGTAGGTCATACTAACGAAAGAATTCCCCGTCTCTCCCTCCTAGTTCTTATCTCACATCTCTCACCTGGGATCATATCCTAAGCTTTGATACCAACCGTGACGCCCCCAAAATAGATTTACATCACCCATCTTGAGTCGCCAAATACATGGTACAAAATTCAAATACAACTTAATTATACAACAGTCGTGTATAATACGACAAAACATAATCTAAGAGTTTTAATAAGAATATTGTCATCTAGACAATATCCACACTCAATGGAGTCATCATTACATTTATTGTCACACTATTTAACAGAATAGTGAGGACTACTAATGCTATCATTTGGACCATCACTCCGTTCCCCGGCTAGTCCCGGCTACGTTCTCATTTCCTGAAGAGAACAAAGAAAGCAAAAAGGTGAGTTCAACTAGCCCAGTAATAAATATTATGACTAACATAATGCAGAATTAATTATCGTTAGCCTACAACAGTGTTAAACTGATACAATATAACAAACATCAAGTTTAACTGCAGCGGAACAAGCAATCCATTAGAAGAGTTAAATAGAGAATAAAATCTACTATCTTCTATGATTTAAAAGGTTTTTCATCACTTTTATCATTTGAGACTCGACAATAAATAATCCACATCATCGAATCACCCCTGAACTACGACCAAGGATATTCTTTAGTATCACGACCACAAATTATCCATGCACTATGGGCCAAGGATATTTGTGTATTCATTAATGGTCATGATCATGCCAACAACTGTCGATCAATGCACTATGGGCCAATGAGGACTTTTACCTCATCATTTGTAACATTACGGTCATGATTATACCGAATGATCCCTAGTTATAATCATACCAAGTCCATCTATATACTACAGGCCATAGATGACTTTCAACAGAATATAAACATGAGGATGATGACAATGATATTGGAATTCAAAAAAACAAGTTCAAGAATAAATTTTTAAAGATTTATAATCTAGTTTATCCAGAAATCAATAATGTCCAAATTGTCAACAAGATACTTCTTTGTAGAGTAAAATTCAAGAATGCTCAGAAGAATATTTCCATGAAAAGATACTGGATGGAGCGCAAATATCAAGGATATTCCACTAATTTCATGGAGTATAGAAGCCAAAACTTTAACCAACTGAGTATAATAAAGAATAGAATAACAAAAGAATTCACCAGGCATGCGATAGACCGTACCGATAGGTTATTCCAACAAAATAATATATAATGGAACAAGGTCATACGTAAACGCACAAACATGATATTCCAACAGAATAATAAAGAATGGAATAATAGAAGACTTCACCAGGCATGCGATAGACCGCACAGACAGGTTATTCCAACAGAATAATAAATAATGGAACCAGTTCATGCGTAATATGCACAGACAGGATGTTCCAACAGAATAATAAAGAATGGAATAGTAGAAGAATTTCACCATGTATGCGGTACTTCGTATAAACAGGTTATTCCAACATAATAATAAAGAATGGAATAACAGAAGAATTTAACCATGTATGTGGTACTTCACATATATAGGTTATTCCAACAGAATAAAAAGAAATGGAATAACAATAGCTCTCTTCATGAATACGAATGAAATAATACCCCTTACCTTAGAAAGAACTGGATATTGGAATAGTGAGGTAGCAGACTTCCCTTCTTCTTTCTCTCTATAATTTCTCTCTATAGTAATTGCTCTATAGCTTGAGTGAATTGGTGAAGAATAATGAAGAAATGAGCTTTTATTTATAGGAAAATATAGTTTCGATAATTGAACGTTTTGGGGCTCAGAATATTACAGTATAATTCCTTCCTCTTTTCCTTTATTTTTAATTTAGTCCTACAAGTATTATCAAACCTGCATCACCTCCCCTAATAGTAAATCATGTGAACCAATAGTTCTAGACATGTGAAAATACGAATTAAAGTATAGTACCTCCATCTATAACTTAGTAATGCAAGTATTATCAATCATGCACCAACTCCCCTAATAGTAACAAGAATGTGAATCAATAGTACACACATGTGAACAAATAGTTTTAATCATGTGAATTAATAGCAATTAATTGCTCATTTATCCGATTAATTACGACCGGGTCAAGATAACTTCCGCACATCAATTAATCTTTGAATTAAATGTCTATTTCCACTAACACTAATAATTCCAATACAATGGAACTATCAATTTCATCTTTAATCAACACGAACTTATTCATCATTTATATTGTAACTCACAATATTTAGCAACCAGATCGTTCCCAGGAAAGAGGGGGCTTTTCGATAAGGATTTCTCCTTATTGGCGCGCAATTAGATGACAAAACCTCTCATTGACAGAACTTCTAGACATTATAAATATTGCAATTTAATAATATGAATAACTTTGTCATCTCAATTATTGTTTTAAAAACATAAAATACAGATGATATTGTGACAATAATTGAATCAATAATATGAGAGATATGATGCAACAATTACTGTAGCAATAATTGAGTGACTTCTCACGTAAGCATCAATAACCAATACCGTGTGCTACTATGCAACCACGCATATTACTGTACTTTTACTATCGGGTAGTTCAACAGTTTTAATGGTAAAACTTTCACCGTTATTTTTATAAAAAGATAATTATGTCATTTTCTAACTACGACAAAACTTCCGTTGTGTGGTCCACCAATGATTGTGCCGTCGTACGAATATTCCCTGTTAAAACGAATATTCCCCGACTAATCGAATATTATATAACCACTTGCTTACTTTGTAAAATTTGTAAATATTACCCACAACTATAACATTATATCAAATCCACACAATAATATTCAAAAATTATATTTCGAGAAAATATTCTTTATTCATAAAAGTTGGGGTCTTACAGAAATGCTAGTGGAGGTACACTGACTATTGCAGGACCAACAACAACAAATAAGCCCACAGCCAGAACCTTCAATATGACAGTGCAAGACACGGTGCAATCAAAAGATGTCATGTCAAGTATTATCCCAATCAATGATATAGATGCATATGTATTATTTGATTCGGGTGCTACTTGCTCGTTTATATCTGATGAATTTGTTAAGAAGTTAGAAATACCTAGTGAAGAGCTAAATTTCCATTTAAACATAGAAATTGCGAATAGAGAAGTGATTCCTGTTAGGTTCGTATACAAGAACTATAGAGTGAACATTAAAGGGAATGATATGAAAGTAGATTTAATCCTGATAAAACTCGGAGAGTTAAATGTTATTTTGGGAATGGATTGGTTATTCAATTATTGAGCAATAATTGACTGCCAAAAGAAGTGTGTATACCTTATGACTCCATCAAAGGTAGTTTTTCATGGTAGCAAATCGCCTAGACAAATGAAATGTCTGACGATGATGCAGGCCAAGAAATTATTGAGTCAGGGTTGTGTAGGGTATTTAGCTTACATAGTCGATACTCATAAAGAAAAGGGTGTGAAATTGGAGGAAATACCAGTGGTTAGGGATTTTGTAAATGTGTTTTCGGAGGATTTACAAGGACTTCCGCCTGACCGAGAAATCGAGTTCGTGATCGACTTAGCGCCAGGAACCGCCCCTATATCGGTCCCGTACAGAATGGCTCCAGTAGAGATGAAAGAACTGATGGTACAACTACAAGAGTTGTTGGATAAGAAGTACAGCCCAGTGTGTCATCGTGGGGAGCACCGGTGTTATTTGTGAAGAAGAAGGATGGGTCAATGCGTCTTTGCATTGATTATAGTGAATTAAATAAAGTCACTATTAAGAACAAATATCCATTACCAAGAATAGATGACATTTTTGATCAATTGAAGGGTGGTAGATATTTCTCAAAAATAAATTCGAGAAGTGGGTATCACCAACTGAAAGTAAGGAAGGAAGATGTACCGAAGACAGCATTCCGAACTCACTATGGACATTACGAATTTTTAGTGATGTCATTTGGTTTGACAAACACCCCTGCAGCGTTCATGGATTTGATGAACAGGGTGTTTAAACCATTTTTAGATAAGTTTGTGGTGGTATTTATTGATGATATTCTGCTGTACTCGAAAACTCAAGAGAAACAAGTGGAACACTTACGTCTGACGCTGGAAATGCTAAGAAAGGAAAAGTTGTACGCGAAATTCTCTAAATGTGAATTTTGGCTAGAACGTGTACAATTTCTTGGGCATATAATCGATAAGGATGGGATTTCAGTGGATCCATCAAAAGTCGAAGCGGTGATAAATTGGGAACAACCAAGAACTCCATCAGAAGTAAGAAGTTTCTTGGGGTTGGCAGGATATTACAGACGATTTATTCAAGATTTTTCCAAGATTGCCACTCCATTGACAAATTTGACGAGAAAATCTGTAAAATTTGTTTGGACGGAAAAGTGTGAGGAAAGTTTTCATGAACTAAAAAAGAAGTTAAGTGTGGCACCTGTGTTGTTCTTACCAGATAATACAGGAAACTTTGTGGTGTATAGTGATGCTTCACACAAAGGATTGGGTTGTGTCCTTATGCAGAACGACAAAGTTATTGCGTATGCATCAAGGCAATTGAAAGACTACGAGAAAGGGTATCCGACTCATAATTTAGAGTTGGCGGCAGTAGTGTTAGCTCTGAAGATATGGAGACACTATCTCTACGGAGAGAAATGTGAGATCTACACAGACCATAAAAGTCTGAAGTATATTTTCACACATAAAGACCTGAACATGTGTCAAAGCAGGTGGATGGAATTGATAAAGGATTACGATTGTGAGATCTTTTATCATTTGGGCAAAGCTAATGTGGTTGCAGATGCCTTGAGTAGGAAAGGCAGAGAAAAGTTGTTGTTGTTAACAGATATGGAGGAGTTTATTACAGCAATGACAAGGTTAGAGCTGCAAATAAAATTTCTAGAGAGAGTCCAATGAAAAATTGTTCCAGATGGAAACTAGTCCAACTTTGGTGGACAAAGTGAAGAACACTCATCTACAGGATGAAGAATGCAAGAAAATAAAGGAAAGGGTGGTCGAGGTTAGAGAAGTGAAGTACCAGGTCGATACTGCGGGAATGCTAAGATTCGAGGGACGAATTTGGGTTCCAGCAGTTCAGGATATTAAAGAAGAAATTATGACGGAAACGCATAACTCAAGATATTAGATTCATCTGGGGAGTATAAAGATGTATCAAGATTTGCAGTGACATTTTTGGTGGCCAAATATGAAAAGAGACGTTGCAGAATGCGTTGCAAAGTGCTTGACATGTCAGAAAGTGAAGGACGAGCATCAAAGACCAAGCTGATTACTTCAACCATTGGAGATACTAGAATGGAAATGGGAGCATAATACAATGGATTTTGTGGTAGGACTTCTAATGACTCAGAAAGGATACGATGCGATATGGGTGATAGTGGACAGATTTACAAAATCTGCACACTTTTTGCCAATAAATATTAGATTTAATCTTAATCAGCTGGCGAAACTATACATTAAAGAGATCGCCTCAAGACATGGAGTTCCGGTGTCAATTGTATCAGACAAAGATCCGAGGTTCACATCAAATTTCTGGAAGAGACTACAAGAATGCATTGTAATATAATTGAAGATGAGCACAACGTATCATCCGCAAACTGATGGGCAAAGCGAACGAACAATCCAAACACTAGAGGATATGCTTAGAGCGTGCATCATGGATTTCAAGGGAAACTGGGATGATCATCTACCGTTGGTGGAATTTGCATATAACAATAGTTACCACGTAAGCATTGGTATGCCGCCGTACGAGGCGTTATACTACAGAAAGTGCGTAACTCCACTATCTTTGGAATGAAGTTGGAGAACGTCATTTATTAGGCCGAAGCTGATACAAGAGACCCTTTGAAGTTGTCAAACTCATCAGAGAAAAACTAGTAGCTGGTCAAGATCGACAGAAAAAGTATGCTGATCAACACAAGCAGAGTCGTGAGTTTGAAGCAGGAAGTTTCGTGTTCCTGAAAGTTTCTCCTTGGAAGGGAAAAATTCATTTTGGCAAGAAAGGAAAGCTCAGCCCAAGATTTATTGGACCTTTTAAAATATTGCGAAGAGTGGGAGAAGTAGCTTATGAGTTAGCTTTACCTCAAGAATTAGAGCATGTGCACAACATTTTTCATGTGTCGGTGTTGCGACCATATAAACCCGATTACAAGCATGTGATATAGTATGAACCGTTGCAGTTCAGTAAAGTTTTATCTTATGAAGAAATTCCTATCTAGATAGTTGACAGGAAAGAATAAGTGCTCAGAAATAAAGTGATACTTTTTGTGAAGGTGATATGGAGGAACCACAACATCGAAGAGGCTACGTGGTAACTCGAAGCTGATATGATGAAGAATTATCCTGAGTTATTTGTTTAGTCTGTGTCTTCGATTCCAGGGATAGAATCTTTGTAAGTTGGGGAGAATGTGACAATTTGATTGTTTGAATTGTGATTTTGGGGACAAAATCCTTGTAAGGAGGGAAGGATATAACTATCTGAAATTTCAAATTGTAATTTAAATATTTATTGAGTTATATAAATATTATTTAAGGTGTTTATTGTTAAATAAATATTTTATTGATGTGATGGTTGATGAATCTAAATTCATTAGAGAATTTTCTAAATTAAATTAATTTATAATTTAAAGAGTTTGTAAAATAACATGAGATGTTATCTTTGTTGTTTTGATTTAATAATTTAGATTGTATATTAAATTATTAAATAAAGTTATAATGAAAATTATAATTTTATTAATATATGCTAAAATGGTATATTTAATTAAAATATATTATGTGATTAATTTAATTGGTTAATATTGGATATGGAGATCCAAATAAATAATATGTGATAATAATTTATAAACTAAAGTGTTTATTAAAATAAATGAAAAGGGGTTTAATTTAGTTTTTTTGCCAAACAAGGCTTAAGTATTTTAATTCTTTAAAATTAAAGGGTTTTGCCAAACAAAGCTTTATGGCTTTTGAATTTCTAATTTTTAAATTTAAATAAAAAAAATAAAATAATAAATATTGTATATACGTTATTTTTATAACTGATGATAGCTATTAAGGCCATATCCGTTTGTATTTTGTTATTACGCATACTGGCTATCAGTTGATTTATGCATACTAGTTGGTCTGTTGGATATTGGCTTAGTCTGAGTTCAGAGAGAAGTGATAGAGAGCTTGAGAGAATTGAGAGGAAGCTTGTGAATTTTCACAACAATTCCAGTGATTAGAAGTGATTGTATTAGTAATTGAATGTTTGTTTTACAACTTTGATATTATATATGTTTATGAGTATCACGGCAAAGTTTTGTTATGCTCTGTGAATTGTATTTCTTTCGAGTTGTTGTTATGTAACTATGTTTTGATGTTTATACATGCTTATAATTCTAGAGTTTATGGCTAAACCAAAATTTGTATGATAATTATAGTTAATAGTAGAAAAATTATGTCAGTGTATATATTTTCATATGTATCTAAGTAAGTATCGATTTTGATGGTCAAATTGCATGCTAAGCAGTTAATTGAGTTTTGTATATGTTAGTTCTTTAAGAAATGAACATAACGTAATTCGAATGAAGTGATTTGGCCAAGTATAGAGATTACAGTGATGATTTTTAGGGATGAATATCAAAATTTGAGTTTTATATGAAAATCATGAAATTTGAGAAATTAACCCAGCTTCAATTGTTGTTAAATTGTTTTAATTGGTGGAATATGTTCACAAACATGTTTGTGATAGTCCTATACCATTTTTACATGTTATTATCACTGTTTGGTGGGTGAAATTTGTGTTTGTTAAGCTAAAGTCGGCTATTGTTCATTAGCCTTCTTTGTGCGTTTGTTTGTGCACATTGTCAAAATTTACCTTTGGTGCTAAAATAAAAAAAAAATGGCAGCAATGCTTGTAGGTCCCGAACCTTTGTATGGGCAACTGCGCCCATACCTCGTTTGAGATACTAACTTACACATCTTCTTGCAAACTTTGCAACTCCATTATAGTTTGGTTTAAGGTTGTGTTAAGGAGTTAAATATGTATCAAGGAGGTTAATTCAATAATGTGTCATGTCATTGATGATTTCAATTTTGTCAAAATAATTGAAGGTGATGAACGTGTTATGTTGCAAGTTAGTTAGACAATGAACGTTGGTTAAATGTTGTGAGGATAACACTTGGAAAATTCTAAAACGTATATGGTAATATAAGATTTGTGCTAAATTAACAAGCCTAACTAGAAATGCGTGTTCTGATGGAACGTGAATGTTAGTATATCTAATAGATGATGGTTCTAAAATTATGTGTAGGTGATCGTGAGTTTAATTTTATAGCTTACACTCAAAGAAAGTTTCTAAACCTTATCTTTTTACATTGAGAAAGCTTTCTAACTCTACACTTTCATTGAGCTAGTTCTATTATTACATTGTGAAGCTTTATTCTTTTGATTGAACAAGTTTTTTATCTTAACTATTATTGAACAAGTCAATTGTTACTAAATTTCATTTGAGCAAACTTTAAATTTGAAATTCTCATTTGGTTGATTCATTCTAACTTGTTTATAGTTAAGCAAGTTTCTTAAGTTCTATTCTTGTATATTGAACGCAGTTTTTGAACTCTCGTCTATATTATTGAACTGCTTTAATTGTTTGCATGAGTTAATACTATGTTGGGCAAGTTTTTCATTTTCAGCTAGCTATCAGATAATGTACGTTCTATTATTTCATTCCTAATGTTATAAGACTCTAACCTTAACTTATTTATTGTTCAAGCAAAGGTTTACCATTTTATTCATTTTGTTGAATACTTATACTCTATAGTTATTTCAAGCATGAGTTTAATATGTATAATCAGTTCATTTATGATTGTCAATTGTTCTATGTTATGTTGTTATTAAACATCTGTTGTGATTATCAAACACTATTGATTCAACTAGTCCTCTAGTTGATGTTCGTTAAACTTCAAATTACCCTTGAAAGCTTATCCAAACCAAACTTTCTTTGGTGCAGACTTGTACTCTAAATACTGAGATGAACAACCCTATTATTATTAGTGGATAATTTACGCTTAGAGTTGAAATGTTTGTGTATAATACATTGTACGAAGGGCTGATCCCTCTAAGTATGAGGGGTCCTTATAGTCTTATGACTGTTAGAGTTGGAGTTGAAAGATTACTCGCAACTGTGGACATAGTTCATGGTCTTATGACCCTCAGTTATATATATTCCATATTTTGGATTCCAGTTTCTGATTATCATTGTTGGAGTACTATTCAATTTTGATGAGCCTATTGTTGGTAGTTGTTATTATTATTCTCCTATTGATTCATTGTTATATCCAGTGAGCAATTGTTTTGCTCACTCTTGCATATTTACATACTCATTGCAGCTAAAGTTGAGAAGGTAGATGAGCCTTCAACTAGCAAAGGATGGGGAAAAATGTACAAGTGATGCAGGACTTGTAATTTGTGTTTATTGTGATGGTCATGTAGACTTTTTAATAATGATGTAATGTAATAATTTTGTTTTAGCACTTGAATGATGTTTAAAGGTTAGATAACACAGGATGTTTTGAATTTAATAATGTAACATTATTTAAAGGAGGATTATGGTTTAAATATTATATTTGGGTAGATAGTATGAATGTATGGATAGTGAGCACCAAATCTTGTGGGAATGAAGTACCTAGATTTGGGGGTGTCATGAGTTGGTATCAAAGCTTTAGGTTATGAACCTTAGGTGGGGAAAAGCCTTGAGAAGTAACCTTTGAAAAGATAGTGATGATAAGCTCTTATCGAGTTTTAGGAAAGAGAAAGTAATAAAACACTTATGTGCTTATGTGATTACAACTTATGTGCTCGTGAGTGTCGAGTAGTAATGATTAGTAATTAAAACTTAAAATTTGGTTGACAGGATGGCTAATGTAGTAGGAGGATCAAAGCAGAGAGAGAGGAGGAGCCTCGAGATATTGAAGTGATTTGGGAACAACTACGCCACGGGAAGCAGATTCCGTGATTCTGATGAATTGAAGCGGGAGATAGTACTAATGAGGAGGATGAGATAGAGAGCGGATGGGGAGGACCCGTGTGAGAAGGGCGCCTGATCGGGGGGATGAGGAGGACGAGGAGGAAGAGCTTCCACTTAATTTGATAGCTGCCCGTATGTACGATGAGGTGTATGAGCACAATGTGGAACTTCAAGATACCTTCGAGGAGTTACAGGAGATAGTAGCTGAACAACAGACCTCGAAGGCACAGAAGGACGACGAGATCCACGTTCGAGAAGAACGACTGAACAACGTTGAAGAGAAGCTAATCCACACAGAAGGGGAAAATGAGCAACTAATGGAGAAGATTACAGAACTGGAGAATAAGCTGAAAGAGGAATCTACCAAGAGGGCAAGAGCTGAAGACGCGTACAATGAAGCTTGTCAACGAGCTGGAATGACAGAGAGAGACACACAAGCAAAGAGGATGAAGATGGAAGAAATGAATAACGTATTCAACACCATGATCAATCGAGCTCAGGATCGGGTCATGTGTTATCCAATTCAGTTCGAGACGCTACCATCATATATATTAGATCGCCGAACAATGTTCAGATTTATGGAGGAAGAGCGTCGTAAGGGTACATAGTATCTTAGTAGGACATCGTAGTGATATGCAATTATTATGTGATTAGTGAGTAAATAAGATGTAAATCTCGGGTGTGATATAACCAATGGGATAGATGATGATGATGTTGTCCTGCAACTGTTAAAGTTCAGGAAAGTAGTATAAATAGCAGTGATGCTATTGTTGGATGTTTTTAAAAGATTATGAATGAATAAAAGTTATTGTTTTATTCAAAGTGTTAAGTGTTATGTGATAAACTTTTATGATGTGCAACTTAAGTATATAATACTTAAAAGGTTGAATAAAAGCTAATGGATGTATTTTAACATAAAATTACTCAAAGACGTCAACCACAACGACAGAGAACCACTGAGGAAACCAACAATAACAACAATGTGGAAGGAAACCCTGTTCAGCAGCTAGTGACGTTACTAATGGGTGCTTTGCTGAATAAACCTCAGAATCAAGGTACAACGTTTAAGGATTTCAAGGCGGTTAGACCACCAAAATTCCGTGGAACCATGAACCTGATTGAGGAACAAACCTGGGTCATGGATATGGAGAAAGTGTTCGATGTTGCGAGAGTAGGGGAGGATCAGAAGACTGCTTTTGCAACATTTATGTTGAAAGAAGAGGCTAGTTATTGGTGGCAGGCCAATAAAACCCGAGGAGGTCAAGGGATTATGTCTTGGGAAAGGTTTAAGGAGATGTTCTTTGAGACCTATTTTCCAGAAAGTTCAAAGAGTCAACTAGAAGTGAAGTTTTTGGAATTGAAGCAAGGAACAATGTCGGTGTTTGAGTATGCCGCAAGATTAAACGAGTTGGCGAGTTTTGCGCTATATCAAGTCAGCACAGACGAACGCAAGGCGAAGGGATTTGAACAAGGATTGAAGCCCTGGCTGTACAGTAGGGTCTCCTTATTCCAACTAAAGACATTTGCAGCGGTAATGGAGAAGGCAATTCTCGCTGAAAGTGGAGGCGAGACTGTAACAAAATATAACCAAGAGCAGAGAAAGAAGAAGAGTGAAGGTGAAGCTAAGAATGGTGGTGGTGGTAACGGTGGAAATGGCAACAACAATAAAAAGAGGAAGTGGAATGCAAATGTGGGAGCTGGAAATTAGCAAGGAAACCAGCAAAAGAAGAAGTTCGAAGCATGTGCTACATGCGGGAAATTTCACAAGGGTGTGTGCTTGATGGGGGAACAAGTATGCTTCAATTATGGCCAGGAGGGTCACATCGCCCCAAATTGCACTCAACCTAAGAAGAACATTTTCTTCAAGTGTGGGTCCAAGGACCACTTTGCTTGGGAATGCCCTAAGAAGAGATCTAGTGAGGCAAATGGAAGCAAGGGAAATGTTAGTGGAGGTACACTAACTAGTGCTGGACCAACAACCACAAATAAGCCAACAACTAGAACCTTCAATATGACGGTGCAAGACGCGGTGCAATCAAAAGATGTCGTGTCAGGTATTATCCCAATCAATGATATAGATGCATATGTATTATTTGATTCAGGTGATACTTGCTCGTTTATATCTAATAAATTTGTTAAGAAGTTAGAAATACCTAGTGAAGAGCTGAATTTCCCTTTAAACATAAAAATTACGAATAGGGAAGTGATTCCTGTTAGGTTTGTATACAAGAACTGTAGAGTGAACATTAAAGGGAATGATATGATAGTAGATTTAATCCCGATAAAACTCAGAGAGTTCGATGTTATTTTGGGAATGGATTGGCTATTCAATTATGGAGCAATAATTGACTGCCAAAAGAAGTGTGTAAACCTTATGACTCCGTCAAAGGTAGTTTTTCATGGTAACAAATTGCCTAGACAAATGAAATATCGATGTGGAAGTTTTGGGGATTTATTGTAGAAGTGTTTAGAACATAGTCGATTTCAAAGGACTTCAGTGTGAAATTGGAGAAATCGAGGTCGTGATCGACTGAGCGACTTAAGGTGAGAACCGCTCCTATATCGAAGGCCCCGTATTGAATGGCTCCGGTAGAGATGAAAGAACTGATGGTACAACTCCAAGAGCTGTTGGATAAGAAGTACATTCAGCCGAGTGTGTCACCGTGGGGAGCACTGGTGTTATTCCTGAAGAAGAAGGATGGGTCAATGCGTCTTTGCATTGATTATAGGGAATTAAATAAAGTCATTATTAAGAAAAAATATCCATTGCCAAGAATAGATGACTTGTTTGATCAATTGAAGGGTGCTAGATATTTCTCAAAAATAGATATGAGAAGTGGGTATCACCAACTGAAAGTAAGGAAGGAGGATGTACCGAAGACAGCATTCTGAACTCACTATGAACATTATGAATTTTTAGTGATGTCATTTGGTTTGACAAACGCCCCTGCAGCGTTCATGGATTTGATAAATAGGGTGTTTAAACAATTTTTAGACAAGTTTGTGGTGGTATTTATCAATGATATTCTGGTGTACTCAAAAACTCAAGAGGAACACATGGAACACTTATGTCTGACACTGGAAACGCTAATAAAGGAAAAGTTATACACGAAATTCCCTAAAAGTGAATTTTGGCTAGAACTTGTATAATTTCTTAGGTATGTAATCGATAAGGATGGGATTTTAGTGGATCCATCAAAAGTCGAAGCAGTGATAAATTGGGATCAACCAAGAACTCCATCAAAAGTAAGAAGTTTCTTGGGCTTGGCTGGATATTACTTACCATTTATTCAAGATTTTTCCAATATTGCCACTCCATTGACAAATTTGACGAGAAAATCAATAAAATTTGTTTGGATGGAAAAGTGTGAGGAAAGTTTTTAAGAACTGAAAAAGAAGTTAAGTGTGGCACTTGTGTTGTCGTTACCAGATAATACAGGAAACTTTGTGGTGTATAGTGATGCTTCACACAAACGATTGGGTTGTGTCCTTATGCATAACGGCAAGTTTATTGTGTATGCATCAAGGCAACTGAAAGACTACGAGAAAGGGTATCCGACTCATGATTTAAAGTTGGCGGCAATAGTGTTTGCTCTGAAGATATGGAAAAACTATCTCTACGGAGAGAAATGTGAGATCTACACAGACCATAAAAGTTTAAAGTGTATTTTCACACATAAAGACCTGAACATGCGTCAAAGGAGGTGGATAGAATTGATAAAGGATTACGATTGTGAGATCTTTTATCATCAAAGCAAAAGCTAATGTGGTTCTGAGATGCCTTGAATAGGAAAGGCGGAGAAAAGTTGATGTTGTTAATTGATAAATAGGAGCTTATTACAACAATGGAAAGGTTAGAGCTGCAAATCAAATTTCTAGAGAGAGTCCGATGAAAAATTGTTCCAGATGGAAGCTAGTCCAACTTTGGTGGACAAAGTGAAGAACGCTCATTTATAGGATGAAGAATGTAAGAAAATAAAGGAAAGGGTGGTCGAGGTTAGAGAAGTGAAGTACTAAGGTCGATCTTTGCGGGAATGCTAAGATTCGAGGGGCGAATTTGGGTTCAATGATTCGAGGATATTAAAGAAGAAATCATGATGAGCGCATAACTCAAGATATTCGATTCATCCGGGGAGTACAAAGATGTATCAAGATTTGCGGTGACATTTTTGGTGGCCAAATATGAAAAAAGACGTTGCAGAATACGTTGCAAAGTGCTTGACATGTCAGAAAGTGAAGGACGAGCATCAAAGACCAAGCGGATTACTTCAACCATTGGAGATACTGGAATGGAAATGGGAGCATAATACAATGGATTTTGTGGTATGACTTCCAATGACTCAGAAAGGATACGATGCGATATGGGTGATAGTGGACAGATTTACAAAATCTGCACACTTTTTGCCAATAAAGATTAGATTTAATCTTAATCAGCTGGCGAAACTATACGTTAAAGAGATCATCTCAAGACATGGAGTTCCAGTGTCAATTTTATCAGACAAAGATCCGAGGTTCACATCAAATTTCTGGAAGAGACTACAAGAATGCATTGTAACATAATTGAAGATGAGCACAACGTATCATCCGCAAACTGATGGGCAAAGCGAACGAATAATCCAAACACTAGAGGATATACTTAGAGCGTGCATCATGGATTTCATGGGAAACTGGGATGATCATCTACCGTTGGTGGAATTTGCATACAACAATAGTTACCACGTAAGCATTGGTATGCCGCCGTACGAGGCGTTATACGGCAGAAAGTTTAGAACTCCACTATGCTGGGATGAAGTTGGAGAACGTCAACTGTTAGGCCCAGAACTGGTACAGTAGACCACTAAAGTTGTCAAACTCATCAGAGAAAGACTAGTAGCTGGTCAAGATCGAAAGAAAAAGTATGCTGATCAACACAAGTAGAGTCGTGAATTTGAAGCAGGAAGTTTCGTGTTCCTAAAAGTTTCTCCTTGGAAGGGGAAAATTCATTTTGGCAAGAAAGGAAAGCTCAGCCCAAGATTTATTGGACCTTTTGAAATATTGCGAAGAGTGGGAGAAGTAGCTTATGAGGTAGCTTTACCTCAAGAATTAGAGCATGTGCACAACATTTTTCATGTGTCGGTGTTGCGACCATATAAACCCGATTACAAGCATGTGATCGAGTATGAACCGTTGCAGTTCAGTTAAGATTTATCTTATGAAGAAATTCCTATCCAGATAGTTGACAGGAAAGAATAAGTGCTCAGAAATAAAGTGATACTTTTTGTGAAGGTGATATGGAGGAACCACAACATCGAAGAGGATACGTGGGAACTCGAAGCTGATATGATGAAGAATTATCCTGAGTTATTTATTTAGTCTGTGTCTTCGATTCTGGGGATAGAATCTTTGTAAGTAGGGGAGAATGTGACAATTTGATTGTTTGAATTGTGATTCTGGGGACAAAATCCTTGTAAGGAGGGAAGGATATAACTATCCGAAATTTCAAATTGTAATTTAAATATTTATTGAGTTATATAAATATTATTTAAGGTGTTTATTGTTAAATAAATATTTTATTGATGTGATGGTTGATGAATCTAAATTCATTAGAGAATTTTTCAAAATTAAATTAATTTATAATTTAAAGAATTTGAAAAAATAACATGAGATGTTATATTGTTGTTTTGATTTAATAATTTAGATTGTATATTAAATTATTAAATAAAATTATAATGAAAATTATAATTTTATTAATATATGCTAAAATGGTATATTTAATTAAAATATAGTATGTGATTAATTTAATTGGTTAATATTGGATATGGAGATCCAAATAAATAATATGTGATAATAATTTTTAAACTAAAGTGTTTATTAAAATAAATGAAAAAGGGTTTAATTTAGTTTTTTTGCCAAACAAGGCTTAAGTATTTTAATTCTTTAAAATTAAAGGGTTTTGCTAAACAAAGCCTTATGGCTTTTGAATTTCTAATTTTTAAATTTAAATAAAATAAATAAAATAATAAATATAGTATATACGTTATTTTGATAACTGATGATAGCTATTAAGGCCATATCAATTTGTATTTTGTTATTACGCATACAGGCTATCAGTTGATTTATGCATACTAGTTGGTCTGTTGGATATTGGCTTAGTCTAAGTTCAGAGAGAAGTGATAGAGAGCTTGAGAGAATTGAGAAGAAGCTTGTGAATTTTCACAACAATTCCAGTGATTAGAAGCGATTGTATTAGTAATTGAATGTCTGTTTTACAGCTTTGATATTATATATGTTTATGAGTATCACGGCAAAGTTTTGTTATGCTCTGTGAATTGTATTTCTTTCGAGTTGTTGTTATGTAACTAAGTTTTGGTGTTTATACATGCTTATAATTCTAGAGTTTATGGCTAAACCAAAATTTGTATGATAATTACACTTAATAGTAGAAAAAATATGTCAGTGTATATATTTTCATATGTAGCTAAGTAAGTATCGATTTTGATGGTCAAATTGCATGCTAAGCAGTTAATTGAGTTTTGTATATGTTAGTTCTTTAAGAAATGAACATAACGTAATTCGAATGAAGTGATTTGGCCAAGTATAGAGATTACAGTGATGATTTTTAGGGATGCATATCAAAATTTGAGTTTTATATGAAAATCATGAAATTTGAGAAATTAACCCAGCTTCAATTGTTGTTAAATTGTTTTAATTGGTGGAATATGTTCACAAACATGTTTGTGATAGTCCAATAACATTTTTACATGTTATTATCACTGTTTGGTGGGTGAAATTTGTGTTTGTTGAGCTAAAGTCGGCTATTGTTCATTAGCCTTCTTTGTGTCTGTTTGTGCACCGATGCAGCTGCACCGTGAAAGTAGTATGCACACAAGCCAATCATGTTTGATGATAAAGCATGTACTTTGTAACAATCTTATTCATTTATTAATAAAAAGTATTAATTTATTAAAGGCTTTTAATTATCTACATGATCTTTTTTTTTATAATATGTGATAAACCCATAGTTTTAAGCAATGCTTTTAGAATAATGATGATGATCATTCTAATGAGATCTAAATTCTTAGAAAGCTTAAAAACTAAAATAGTTCCCAATCATTGGATTACTAAATTGGGGATTAGTGAATCCGGATAGATTGGTACATACGCCTATCGTTTGCTCATTGGATGAGGATGATTGATCTCATGATCATTTGTGTGGAGACACTAAAGCAAGTATGTAGGTGCTTATTAGAGAATAAGTTCATTGAGCGTGGCTCGCTAAGGAATACCTAATGGAGTTTTATTTGCTGTCGATAGGAATTCTGTAGTGATAGTAAGTACAAGTAATCCTTGGACTTGAGATCATCGTAGTATCTTGTGTATGATGAGAGTTACTTTGACTTATTCCTTAAGACCCTTAGGGTATATCAAAGGGTATGCTTGGGTATAATAAGTTGTACATGGAGATAATGTATGATCAATAAAGAATCTACCACTTCTAATAAAAGAAGAGAAATGTCATATGTGATTCGATAAATTACAACCCAAGAGTCCTTGGCGAGGCGAGAATGAAATTAGAAAGGAGTTTCTAATTTGCATTATTGGAGTTGGCATTTAAGGATCGAAATACATATAATTAAATAAAATAAGACTTGTGAAGAATTCCATGTCTTATATTTAATTGGGACATTGTATGGTGGAAGGATTGAATTGTACAGTAACTATTTACTCAAAGGTTCTTTAATGATTAATGTTGAAATCTATATTATCCGGAAAGTCGTTGATCGCTAGGAGGCTTATCCCTATTGTAGAATAAATATTATTTAAATAAATTAATTTTTAATTTATTTATTTAAATAAGATTAGAATTGTTCTAATTGATTTATTCACAACCTAGGTTTAATATGGAGAACCTAAAGGGTCACACCATAAAAGGAAGAATAATTATTTAAGAAGTTAATGGCATAATCGTAATAATATGTTAAGTATATTTAATTTAATCTATGGTGATAGAATAAATTAAATAGCTTAATATTTATTATTTAATATTTTAGAAATATTAAATATAAATTAATAAGAGGAGTCTTATTAATATTATTATAATTATTATTATTTTAATTTCTAAAAGAGTTTAGGAATTAATTTAATATAAGTACTCTCATTTATTCCTAATAGGATTAGGAGGAAAATTAGTTAAAGGAGTTTAATTAATTATCCCTAATAAGATTAGGAGCTTAATTAATTAAAAGAATTTAATTAATTAAATAAAACTCAATTCCTTAATTGTTAAGGTGGGTTGCCCACATCTATAAATAAGAGAGTCTTATTATGGGTGTAGTGGGTTGTTGACTTTTACAACATCTGACATAATTCCAATTTGTTGGAGAGTACCCTTTTTATAGAGATAGGAAAAACTAGGGTTTTAGCCAACCACCCATTCTTCTTGAATTTTCTTCTTCTTGGTGGATCACCTCAGAGGCCAAACATTTGGGTGGCTAACGTTGATCAAAGGAAGGAACCAAACCCGGTGGATTCAAGATTGAACGCGAAAGGATTTGGAGGTGAACTTGCACACGAGGAAGCTCGATCTTCAAGGGTATGATTTATTCTTTATCTTTTCGTTTAATTAATAATTATGCATAAAGGTGATCCGGGTATATGGTTTGTAAATTTTTAAACTCGATTTTACACGCTTAGCATTAATTTTGCAATTTGATTGCACATGAATATTACAAACCCGATATAGTGGTATCGAGCCAAACCTTTATGCAAATTATTAATTGTTCAGATTTAATTTGTATATTGATATGTGTTTAGAACAATTTAATTGGGCATAATTTTATTGTATAAAACTTATTAAAAAAAAAAAAATCGGAAATCAAAAGTTGCAACGTGATACTGCCATCTTTTGCTGCACGGAAAAAAAAAAAAAAAAAAAAAAACAAAAGTAAGTCACGTTTTTTTTTTAAAAAGTAAGTCAGGTTACAGGATATTCCTTTTAAAAAGTAAGTCAGGATTTCTTATGATTTACTTGATTCAAAGATTAAAGGAATTAAGTTGCTAAGGTCCACGGTTTTTCAAGGCAGATCCAACGTGGTGGTGGTCATCCACGGTTTAAAATTTATTAAATTTTTTTATTTTAATAAAAGGAACGGATATATATATATATATATATATATATATATATATATATATATATGGTTATATATATATATATATATATATATATATTACGAATATATATATATATATATATTCTTAATTATTACATAATTAAAATAAAAGTTTATTTTAATTTTAAAATAAAAGTTTATTTTAATATTAAAATATAAAGTTTTATTTTAATTTTAAATAATTTTATAATTAAAATAAAAAAGGTTTATTTTAATCTTAAAATAAAAGGTTTGTTTTAATATTAAAATAAAAGATTTATTTTAATTTTAAAATTAAATTTCATGCTAACTAACTAATTAGAGTTAGAATTGGATTCCATGATAACTAATTGGAGTTGAAATTGGATTTTATTTTTCCTAAAATAAAGGAGTTTATTTGTGAATAGGAAGTAAATCCATCTTTCCTTAAATAAAGGAGTTTGTTTAGATATGAAATAAGATTTCATATTATTCAAAATAAAAAGAGTTTATTTGTGAATAGGAAAGAATATCCGTGTTTCTTTTAATTAATTTTTTTTTTTACTTGGAATTGGATTCCATAATTAATTAAAATAAAGGAGTTTATTTTGATTAAAAATTTTGATTAAAATAAAATAGTTTATTTTATTCAAAATTGGATAAATTAAAATAAAATAGTTTTATTTTGATTTAAATTTGGATTTAAATAAAGGAGTTTATTTTTATTCAAAAATAGATTTTATACTAACTAAATTTGCCCATTAAATGATATCAATATATATATTAAATATTTATTATTCATAAGATGAATATTATTTATTGATGCATATGATGATGTGTATGATAATAAATGGGATTGATTATGGACTATTGACCAATGCGATTGGATTTTATTTTAGTTGGATGCATGAATGTATGGGTTTTATTAAATGGGGTTCAGAGATCGCCTTCTTCTAATTTTTCTTAATGTAAATTCTATCTCCTCCTATGTACTTCCCTCGATGGCGATCAAGGTTTCTATTTATTTTAAATAGTTGTGTAATAGGAATAGTTAGAATTAATTTTAGAAAATTAGAGAGCAAAAGGAGTAAGGAGCGCTTCGCTTGAAGACCCGTTTGTAATGGAGCCCGAGTTTAAATGTAATAGTTATATTTAAATATTATTTCTTGCACCCCCTAGGGTTTGACCTTTTGGTTCACTTGGTGGCTCTAGTGAACCAAACTAGAATAAAAGTCCATAATCAATCAGGGTAGAATATAGTATTCTATATGTGCATGCTTATACTATATATATTATATATTATGCAAACATGCTTCGCATGTTCATTAATACGACGCGTATTTATATATATATATATGCATCTTGCGCTAAACAAGATGAGACAAATTAATAACAAACCCTCAATTTTTATATTAAGTCCTAAGCGTTCAAAGATATTTGGAATATCGAGCGTCGCTTTCTAGCATGATAAAATTAATAGAGTATTAAATATTTAATATGAGTTTGTTGTGTCACCACAAGGCAAGTATTAAGTATTTAAGATGTTAATTTATCACATTTGATGCTTATAAAGAAAATTGAACAATATTGTTTTGTTGTGTCACCACAAGGATGATATTTTCTTTTTTGAATATATGGAGTGCTAGGTCGGACTTAACTTGGATAATTTTGATTGGGATGTGCCACCTTGATCAAAATAATCTAAGAGGCAAAATACAAGGAGTTGCATAGTTGATGTAATTGACAAAAGTTGTCTACCAATTTATTTATATATAGTTTGTTGTGTCACCACAAGGCTATATACATTTGAAATGGGATCCTTATTCTCAAGAGCAAATCTTTAATTAGATTTTGCTTAGAACTATATAAGTGAGGGTAATATAGTTTGAAGAAAATAGTGGGAGATACCAATTTAAAACAAGACCTAATTTATTTTGGTAATTAATAAAAGAATGTATGTTAAAATGTTGTTAAATACAAATTCATTTACGTAATTTTACAATGTCTAAAATTACTATCATCTGCGAAGCATATTAGATGCTAAATTAATCGTAATCGAATTAAACGGATTGGTTAAGGAATTTGAGATTAGTTCTCATAAGTGAAAAGCTATCTTATGTATCATATCCTATCCTCAAGAATGGTTGCGCATAATGCCTCTGAGGAAGACATTGCTACTTTTAGAAAGTGGCAAGATGATGCATGATTGGCTCAATGCATCATGCTCAAGATCTATGAGTAACGAGCTTGAGCTTCGTCAACGATGAAACTATGGATGCTCCTACTACATTCCCGCACATCAAGTAGTTGATGGTGAAGAAAGTAGGGACCGATAGATATCGAGATATCTAAGGAGCTCTTCCGATCTAGAATGGCCAATGGCACTATAGTATGCATAAAAAGTCCTTAACATAATTAATTTGATTGATCAATTAGGACAACTTGTTTTGTCATGGATGGAGAGTTGAGCCAAGATTTGATCTTGCACTCACTCCCGGACTCCTTTCACAATTGTTGTGAATTTTTCATATAAACAAGCTAAATATCAGCTTCGTTGATTTGCTTAACATGTTGAAAAATGATGAGAGTCACTTTCCAACCAAGAAAGACCATGTCTTCTTGGTAGGGGCCAAAGGATCTTTCGAAAAGAAGAACGATTCAAAGAAGGTAAAATGAAAAGGCGTAAACAAAGGATAATAAGAACAAAAGCGTCACGGATAGCAAAGGAGTTTGCTTCCACCGCAATAAGCCTCGGACATCGGAAAGAAAACTACAAGAAGCATCTTGCAGAGGCTAACCAAAGAAGCTTAGTGAAGTTTCGGTTACAATACAGTTTTTGTTCATGTTTAAAATAAATTTTTCTTTAAGTCAAGATTCTACTTGGGTATTGGATACCGACTTTGGTTATCGTAAATATAGATTTATGAAAGGACCAAGCAGAAGTAGAAAGCTAAATAAATATAAGTAATCCTATGTGCGGGAAATGTAGCAAAGGTTGCCATATTAGCCATAGAAACTTATAGTTTAGCAATGCCTACAGGCAAATCTATTAAGTCAATAAGTTGTTATTGTATTCTAGTTCTCGTTGAAAACATTATTTCCATTTTATTGTTGGACAATAAAATTTTTGGTATTATAATTAAGAACAATTGTTGTTCTATTTATAATAATAATGTTTTGTATAGAACTGAAATATTACTTAATGGATTTTATATACTTGACTTACGTGAAAATAATTTTGCATATTGAACAAATTAGTATAAGAAAAGGAGATGATCATTCAAAGAGTTGAATGTATGTATTTGTTGAAATACAAGTGTGAATTATTTGAAAGGTTCAAAGAATTCAGAAGTGAAACAAATTGGCAAAGTATTAAGATTCTTTGATTAGATCAAGGAATAAATACTTGTGCAATAAGTTTCTGGATCATCTCAAATGGTTTTCTCATAATGGACACATCCTGATACGTAATAATTGATTGATGTATCTGAAAGGAAAAATCATACCTTGTTGGACATGGTACGGTCCATAATGATTTTACCGACATTCCAGTATCCTTCTAGGATCATGTCCTAGAAATGGCTGCATATCTATAAAATGGTAACCTCAAAATCTGGCCCCAAGACTCCATAAAAGTTATGGACATGGAGGATTCCTAATCTTAAGTATGTTAAGATAAGGGGTTGTCCAACTTATGTGAAATGTTTTCAAAGGATAAGCTTGGGACAAGATTTGACAAGTACAAATTTGTGGGACATCTTAAAGTAAGTTTAGGGTATATGTTCTATAATTCTACTTAGCAAAAGGTGTTTGTTCTGAAACACGCCGCTTCTAAGATAAAGGTGTTTATCATTAAAAGGGGCTAGTGGGAGGATAATAGATCTTGAAAAGTTCAAGAACCACAAAACACTATAAGTCAAATAAGAGGAACACGTAGATAGACCTATTGTACCACAAAAGAATCGTAAATCGGAATAGTACCAAAGATACCTAGGAGGTATGGATTCATCATGGATGATGATGATGAGGTACACATCATAGAAGATGATGATCTAGTTACATACGATGAGGTAAGTGTTGTAGACACTCAGAGAAATGGATTGAAGCAAGTTTCTCAAATATGGAACATTCGTTTTGATGAGGCAATCAAAAGAGTTTGATTTTATCAAAAATAAGAATGAACCTAGTGTGTATAAAAGGGTCAGTGGGAGCGTCGTGACATTCCTAGTATTATATGTTGATATACTACGGATAAGGAATGACATACTAATGCTACAATCAGTAAAGATAAAGTTGTCTAAACATTCCTCCATGAATGATTTAGAAGAGTATCTTAGTTGGGGATATAAATCTATATAGATAGATTTAAGAGGATGCTCGACTTAACCCAAGGAACGTATATTCATTTGATGCTAAAGTCGTTTAGCATGGCAAACTCAAGAGATGTCTCATGTTGATGAGCCATGGAGTGTATCTCTTAATAGTCCCCATAGACTCCAAAGAAGAGAGATCGCATGAGTGACAATCATGTATGCAATGAAATATCGAGACACGATCTTTGATCGGTCATATTCTGGAGAAGATCAACGTAAGGCGGTGAAAAACATCTTAAAGTTCTTAACTTAAGCACTAAGGATGTGAGCAAACATGGTGGGTGCGAATTAAAACTAGAGGGCTTTCTGAGACTCAAGTTTTTCAGACGCAGACAAGACAACGACCGAAAATCCACTTTAAGGTAAAGTGTTACCTTGAGCAGATGGTGCAAAGAAATTGAAAGGTTCCAAACAAAGAAGAAAGAGTTTTTGGTTTAGTGATAAAGACAAAGTAAATAGCTATAAATGAAGCTGCAAGTTGATTGTTTGGATTAAAAGTTCATTATAGAACTAGGAATAGTTCCTAAGTCTCATCTTGGATCTAAACATGTGTTGTGGCACTTTCAATTGATTATTAGAATCATTGAAAGATGGGAAATCACTATAGAGATAGTGGACTCTCATGAACAACATTACATATCCATTAACTAAAGCTTATCCAACAGCAGGATAATCGTCACTTAGAGAAGAAGAGTATGAGATACCATGACGATTGGCTTTAGTGCAAGTGGGAGATTGAAAGTAGTATGCACACAAGCCAATCATGTTTGATGATAAAGCATGTACTTTGTAACAATCTTATTCATTTATTAATAAAAGTATTAATTTATTAAAGGCTTTTAATTATCTACATGATGCTGTTTTATAATATGTGATAAACCCATAGTTTTAAGCAATGCTTTTAGAATAATGATGATGATCATTCTAATGAGATCTAAATTCTTAGAAAGCTTAAAAACTAAAATAGTTCCCAATCATTGGATTACTAAATTGGGGATTAGTGAATCCGGATAGATTGGTACATACGTTGCTTGCTCATTGGATGAGGATGATTGATCTCATGATCATTTGTGTGGAGACACTAAAGCAAGTTTGTAGGTGCTTATTAGAGAATAAGTTCATCGAATTGGCTCGCTAAGGAATACCTAATGGAGTTTTATTTGCTGTCAATAGGAATTCCTGTAGTGATAGTAGTACAAGTAATCCTTGGACTTGAGATCATCATAGTATCTTGTGTATGATGAGTTATACTTTGACTTATTCCTTAAGACCCTTAGGGTATATCAAAGGGTATGCTTGGGTATAATAAGTTGTACATGGAGATAATGTATGATCAATAAAGAATCTACCACTTCTAATAAAAGAAGAGAAATGTCTATGTGATTCGATAAATGCCAACCCAAAGAGTCCTTGGCGAGATGAATGAAATTAGAAAGGAGTTTCTAATTTGCATTATTTGGAGTTGTGCATTTAAGGATCGAAAATACATATAATTAAATAAAATAAGACTTGATAAATAATTCCATGTCTTATATTTAATTGGGACATTGTATGGTGGAAGGATTGAATTGTATGCAGTAACTATTTACTCAAAGGTTCTTTAATGATTAATGTTGAAATCTATATTATCGGAAAGTCGTTGATCGTTAGGAGGCTTATCCCTATTGTAGAATAAATATTATTTAAATAAATTAATTTTTAATTTATTTATTTAAATAAGATTAGAATTGTTCTAATTGATTTATTCACAATAGGTTTAATATGGAGAACCTAAAGGGTCACACCATAAAAGGAAGAATAATTATTTAAGAAGTTAATGGCATAATCGTAATAATATGTTAAGTATATTTAATTTAATCTATGGTGATAGAATAAATTAAATAGCTTAATATTTATTATTTAATATTTTAGAAATATTAAATATAAATTAATAAGAGGAGTCTTATTAATATTATTATAATTATTATTATTTTAATTTCTAAAAGAGTTTAGGAATTAATTTAATATAAGTACTCTCATTTATTCCTAATAGGATTAGGAGGGAAAATTAGTTAAAGGAGTTTAATTAATTATCCCTAATAAGATTAGGGAGCTTAATTAATTAAAAGAATTTAATTAATTAAATAAAACTCAATTCCTTAATTGTTAAGGTGGGTTGCCCACATCTATAAATAAGAGGAGTCTTATTATGGGTGTAGTGGGTTGTTGACTTTTACAACATACGACATAATTCCAATTTGTTGGAGAGTACCCTTTTTCTATAGAGATAGGAAAAACTAGGGTTTAGCCAACCACCCATTCTTCTTGAATTTTCTTCTTCCTTGGTGGATCACCTCTAGAGGCCAAACATTTGGGTGGCTAACGTTGATCAAAGGAAGGAACCAAACTCGGTGGATTCAAGATTGAACGCGAAAGGATTTGGAGGTGAACTTGTACCTGAGGAAGCTCGATCTTCAAGGGTATGATTTATTCTTTATCTTTTCGTTTAATTAATAATTGTGCATAAAGGGTGATCCGTATATGGTTTGTAAATTTTAAACTCGATTTTACACGCTTCGCATTAATTTTGCAATTTGATTGCAAGACATGAATATTACAAACCGACACACCTACGTTAAGGTAAAAAAATGGGCGCATTCACGCCGATCCCATGCCTTTGTATGGCGCAGCTGCGCCATACCCTGGTTTGAGATACTGACTTCTGCTGCTGCTGCAAACTTTGTAACTCCATTATAGTTTGGTTTAAGGTTATGTTAAGGAGTTAAATATGTATCAAGGAGGTTAATTCAATAATGTGTCATGTCATTGATGATTTCAATTTTGTCAAAATAATTGAAGGTGATGAACGTGTTATGTTGCAAGTTAGTTAGACAATGAACGTTGGTTAAATGTTGTGAGGTTAACACTTGGAAAATTCTAAAACGTATATGGTAATATAAGATTTGTGCTAAATTAACAAGCCTAACTAGAAATGCGTGTTCTCATTTGGTTGATTCATTCTAACTTGTTTATAGTTAAGAAAGTTTCTTAAGTTCTATTCTTGTATAATGAACGCAGTTTTTGAACTCTCGTCTCTATTATTGAACTGCTTTAATTCTTTGCATGAGTTAAAACCATTTTGGGCAAGTTTTTCATTTTCAGCTAGCTATCAGATAATGTACGTTCTATAATTTCATTCCTAATGTTATAAGACTCTAACCTTAGCTTATTTATTGTTCAAGCAAAGGTTTACCATTTTATTCATTTTGTTGAATACTTATACTCTATAGTTATTTCAAGCATGAGTTTAATATGTATAATCAGTTCATTTATGATTGTCAATTGTTCTATGTTATGTTGTTATTAAACATCTGTTGTGATTATCAAACACTAATGATTCAACTAGTCCTCTAGTTGATGTTCGTTAAACTTCAAATTACCCTTGAAAGATTATCCAAACCAAACTTTATTTGGTGCAGACTTGTACTCTAAATACTGAGATGAACAACCCTATTATTATTAGTGGATAATCTACGCTTAGCGTTGAAATGTTTGTGTTCAATACATTGTATGAAGGGCTGATCCCTCTAAGTACGAGGAGTCCTTATAGTCTTATGACTGTTAGAGTTGGAGTTGAAAGATTACTCGCAACTATGGACATAGTTCATGGTCTTATGACCCTCAGTTATATATATTCCATATTTTGGATTCTAGTTTCTGATTATCATTGTTGGAGTACTATTCAATTTTGATGAGCCAATTGTTGGCAGTTGTTATTATTATTCTCCTGTTGATTCATTGTTATATCCAGTGAGCAATTATTTTGCTCACTCTTGCATATTTATATACTCATTGCAGCTAAAGTTGAGAAGGTAGATGAGCCTTCAACTAGCAAAGGAAAGGAAAAAATGTACAAGTGATGCAGACTTGTAATTGTGTTTATTGTGATGGTCATAGACTTTTTAATAATGATGTAATGTAATAATTTTATTTTCGCACTTGAATGATGTTTAAAGGTTAGATAACCTGGGATGTTTTGAATTTAATAATGTAACATTATTTAAAGGGAGGATTATGGTTTGGGTAGATAGTATGAATGTATGGATAGTGAGCACCAAATCTTGTGGGAATGAAGTACCTAGATTTGGGGTGTCATAGGTTGGTTTCAAAGCTTTAGGTTATGAACCTTAGGTGGGGGAAAAGCCTTAGGAAGTAACCTTCGAAAAGATAGTGATGATAAGCGCTTATCGAGTTTTAGGAAAGAGAAAGTAATAAAACACTTATGTGCTTATGTGATTACAACTTATGTGTTCGTGAGTGTCGAGTAGTAATGATTAGTAATTAAAACTTAAAATTTGGTTGACAGGATGGCTAATGTAGGAGGATCCAGTCAGGCTAGAGAGGAGGAGCCTCGAGATATTCAGGTAATTTGGGAACAACTACTGCCACGGGAAACAGTTCCGTCAGTCACAGTAATTGAGCAGGAGAGAGTACTTAATGAGGAGGATGAGATAGAGACGGATGAGGAGGACCCCGTGGAGCTGCCATAGTCGGGGGATGAGGAGGACGAGGAAGAAGAGCTTCCACTTAATTCGATAGCTTCCCGTATGTACGATGAGGTGTATGAGCACAATGTGGAACTTCAAGATACCTTCGAGGAGTTAGAGGAGATAGTAGCTGATCAACAGACCTCGAAGGCACAGAAGGACGACGAGATCCAAGATCGAGAAGAACGACTGAACAACGTTGAAGAGAAGCTAATCCACACAGAAGGGGAAAATGAGCAACTAATGGAGAAGATTACAGAACTGGAGAATAAGCTGAAAGAGGAATCTACCAAGAGGGCAAGAGCTGAAGACGCGTACAATGAAGCTTGTCAATGAGCTGGAATGACAGAGAGAGACACACAAGCAAAGAGGATGAAGATGGAAGAAATGAATAACGTATTCAACACCATGATCAATCGAGCTCAGGATCGGGTCATGTGTTATCCAATTCAGTTCGAGACACTACCATCATATATATTAGATCACCGAACAATGTTAAGATTTATGGAGGAAGAGCGTCGTAAGGGTACATAGTATCTTAGTAGGACATCGTAGTGATATGCAATTATTATGTGATTAGTGAGTATATAAGATGTAAATCTCGGGTGTGATATAACCAATGGAATAGATGATGATGATGTTGTCCTACAACTATTAAAGTTCAGGAAAGTAGTATAAATAGCAGTGATGCTATTGTTTGATGTTTTTAAAAGATTATGAATGAATAAAAATTATTGTTTTATTCAAAGTGTTAAGTGCTATGTGATAAACTTTTATGATGTGCAACATAAGTATATAATACTTAAAAGGTTGAATAAAAGCTAATGGATGTATTTTAACAGAAAATTACTCAAAGACGTTAACCACAACAATAGAGAACCACTAAGGAAACCAACAACAACAACAATGTGGAAGGAAACCCTATTCAGCAGCTAGTGACGTTACTAACGGGTGCTTTGCAGAATAAACCTCAGAATCAAGGTACAACGTTTAAGGACTTCAAGGCGGTTAGACCACCAAAATTCCGTGGAACCATGAACCCGATTGAGGCACAAACCTGGTCATGGATATGGAAAAAGTGTTCGATGTTGCGAGAGTAGGGGAGGATCAGAAGACTTCTTTTGCAACATTTATGTTGAAAGAAGAGGCTAGTTATTGGTGGCAAGCCAATAAAACCCGAGGAGGTCAAGGGATTATGTCTTGGGAAAGGTTTAAGGAGATGTTCTTTGAGACCTATTTTCCAGAAAGTTCAAAGAGTCAACTAGAAGTGAAGTTTTTGGAATTGAAGCAAGGAACGATGTCGGTGTTTGAGTATGCCACAAGATTCAACGAGTTGGCGAGGTTTGCGTCATATCAAGTCAGCACAGACGAACGCAAGGCGAAGAGATTTGAACATGGATTGAAGCCCTGGCTGTACAGTAGGGTCTCCTTGTTCCAACTAAAGACATTTGCAGTGGTAATGGAGAAGGCAATTCTCGCTGAAAGTGGAGGCGAGACTGTAACAAAATATAACCAAGAGCAGAGAAAGAAGAATAGGGAAGGTGAAGCTAAGAATGGTGGTGGTGGTAACGGTGGAAATGGCAACAACAATATAAAGAGGAAGTGGAATGCAAATGTGGGAGCTGGAAATCAGCAAGGAAACCAGCAAAAGAAGAAGTTCGAAGAATGTGCTACATGCGGGAAATTTCACAAGGGTGTGTGCTTGATGGGGGAACAAGTATGCTTCAATTATGTCCAGGAGGGTCACATCGCCTCAATTTGCACTCAACCTAAGATAAACATTTTCTTCACGTGTGGGTCCAAGGACCACTTTGCTCGGGAATGCCCTAAGAAGAGATTTAGTGAGGCAAATAGAAGCAAGGGAAATGTTAGTGGAGGTACACTGACTATTGCTGGACCAACAACCACAAATAAGCCCACAACCAGAACCTTCAATATGACGGTGCAAGACGCGGTGCAATCAAAAGATGTCGTGTCAGGTATTATCCCAATCAATGATATAGATGCATATGTATTATTTGATTCAGGTGCTACTTGCTCGTTTATATCTGATGAATTTGTTAAGAAGTTAGAAATACCTAGTAAAGAGCTGAATTTCCCTTTAAACATAGAAATTGCGAATAGGGAAGTGATTCCTGTTAGGTTCGTATACAAGAACTATAGAGTGAACATTAAAGGGAATGAGATGATAGTAGATTTAATCCCGATAAAACTCAGAGAGTTCAATGTTATTTTGGGAATGGATTGGCTATTCAATTATGGAGCAATAATTGACTGCCAAAAGAAGTGTGTAAACCTTATGACTCCGTCAAAGGTAGTTTTTCATGGTAGCAAATTGCCTAGACAAATTAAATACCAGTGGTTGGGGATTTCGTAGATGTGTTTTCGAAGGATTTGCCAGGACTTCCGCCTGACCGAGAAATCGAGTTCGTGATCGACTTAGCGTCAGGAACCGTTCCTATATCGAAGGCCCCGTACTGAATGGCTCCGGTGGAGATGATCGATAAGGATGGGATTTTAGCGGATCCATCAAAAGTCAAAGCGGTGATAAATTGGGATCAACCAAGAACTCCATCAAAAGTAAGAAGTTTCTTGGGCTTGGCAGGATATTACATACCATTTATTCAAGATTTTTCCAAGATTGCCACTCCATTGACAAATTTGACGAGAAAATCAATAAAATTTGTTTGGATGGAAAAGTGTGAGGAAAGTTTTTAAGAACTGAAAAAGAAGTTAAGTGTGGCACTTGTGTTGTCGTTACCAGATAATACAAGAAACTTTGTGGTGTATAGTGATGCTTCACACAAAGGATTGGGTTGTGTCCTTATGCATAACGGCAAGTTTATTGCGTATGCATCAAGGCAACTGAAAGACTATGAGAAAGGGTATCCGACTCATGATTTAGAGTTGGCGCCAGTAGTGTTTGCTCTGAAGATATGGAGACACTATCTCTACGGAGAGAAATGTGAGATCTACACAAACCATAAAAGTTTGAAGTGTATTTTCACACATAAAGACCTGAACATACGTCAAAGGAGGTGGATGGAATTGATAAAGGATTACGATTGTGAGATCTTTTATCATCCGGGCAAAGCTAATGTGGTTGCAGATGCCTTGAATAGGAAAGGTAGAGAAAAGTTGATGTTGTTAATTGATAAGTAGGAGCTTATTACAACAATGGCAAGGTTAGAGCTGCAAATCAAATTTCTAGAGAGAGTCCGATGAAAAATTGTTCTAGATGGAAGCTAGTCCAAATTTGGTGGACAAAGTGAAGAACGCTCAGCTACAGGATGCAGAATGCAAGAAAATAAAAGAACGGGTGGTCGAGGGTAAAGAAGTGAAGTACCAGGTCGATACTGCGGGAATGCTATGATTCGAGGGACAAATTTGTGTTCCAGCAGTTCAGGATATTAAAGAAGAAATCTTGACGGAATCGCATAACTCAAGATATTCGATTCATCCGGGGAGTACAAAGATGTAACAAAATTTGCGGCGACATTTTTGGTGGCCAAATATGAAAAGAGACGTTGCAGAATGCGTTGCAAAGTGCTTAACATGTCAGAAAGTGAAGGCCGAACATCAAAGATCAAGCGGATTACTTCAACCATTGGAGATACCGGAATGGAAATGGGAGCATATTACAATGGATTTTGTGGTAGGTCTTCCAACGACTTAGAAAGGATACGATGCGATATGGGTGATAGTGGACAAATTAAAAAAATCTGCACACTTTTTGCCAATAAAGATTAGATTTAATCTTAATCAGCTGGTGAAACTATACGTTAAAGAGATCATCTGAAGACATGGAGTTCCAGTGTCAATTGTATCAGACAGAGATCTGAGGTTCACATCAAATTTCTGGAAGAGACTACAAGAATGCATGGTAACGCAATTGAAGATGAGCACAGCGTATCATCCGCAAACTGATGGTCAAAGCGAATGAACAATCCAAACGTTAGAGGATATGCTTAAGGCATGCATCATGGATTTCAAGGGAAACTGGGATGATCATCTACCGTTGGTGGAATTTGAATACAACAATAGTTACCACGTAAGCATTGGTATGCCGCCGTATGAGGCGTTATACGGCAGAAAGTGCAGAACTCCACTATGCTGAGTTGAAGTTGGAGAACGTCAACTGTTAGGCCCAAAACTAGTACAGCAGACCATTAAAGTGGTCAAACTCATCAAAGCAAGACTGGTAGTTACTCAAGATTGACAGAAAAAGTATGCTGATCAACAAAGGCAGAGTCGTGAGTTTGAAGCATGAAGTTTCGTGTTCCTAAAAGTTTCTCCTTAGAAGGGGAAAATTCATTTTGGCAAGAAAGGAAAGCTCAGCCCAAGATTTATTGGACCTTTTTAAATATTGCGAAGAGTGGGAGAGCTTATGAGGTAGCTTTACCTACAGAATTAGAGCATGTGCACAACGTTTTTCATGTGTCAGTGTTGCGACCATATAAACCCGATTACAAGCATGTGATCGAGTATAAACTATTGCAGTTCAGTAAAGATTTATCTTATGAAGAAATTCCTATCCAGATAGTTGAAGAAAAAGAACAAGTGCTTAGAAATAAAGTGATACCTTATGTGAATGTGATATGGAGGAACCACAATGTCGAAGAGGCTACGTGGGAAGTCGAAGCTAATATGATGAATAATTACCCTGAGTTATTTGTTTAGTTTGTGTCTTCGATTCTGGGGACATAATCTATGTATGTAGGGGAGAATGTGACGATTTGATTGTTTGAATTGTGATTTTGGGGACAGAATCCTTGTAAGGAGGGAATGATGTAACGATCCAAAATTTCAAATTGTAATTTAAATATTTATTGAGTTATATAAATATTATTTGAGGTGTTTATTGTTAAATAAATATTTTATTGATGTGATGATTGATGAATCTAAATTCATTAGAGAATTTTTCTAAATTAAATTAATTTATAATTTAGAGAGTTGTAAAATAACATGAGATGTTATATTATTGTTTTGATTTAATAATTTAGATGGTATATTAAATTATTAAATAAAGTTATAATGAAAATTATAATTTTGGTAATTTTGATAAAATGGTATATTTAATTAAAATATAGTATGTGATTAATTTAATTGGTTAATATTGGATATAGAGATCCAAATAAATAATATATGATTATAATTTATAAACTAAAGTGTTTATTAAAACAAATTAAAAAGGGTTTAATTTAGTTTTTTTGCCAAACAAGGCTCAAGTATTTTAATTCTTTAAAATTAAAGGGTTTTGCTAAACAAAGCCTTATGGCTTTTGAATTTCTAATTTTTAAATTTAAATAAAATAAATAAAATAATAAATATAGTATATACGTTGTTTTAATAACTGATGATAGCTATTAAGGCCATATCAGTTTTGAATTTTGTTATTACGCATACTGGCTATCAGTTGATATACGCATACTAGTTGGTCAGTTGGATATTGGCTTAGTCTGAGTTTAGAGAGAAGTGATAGAGAGCTTGAGAGAATTGAGAGGAAACTTGTGAATTTTCACAACAATTCCTGTGATTAGCAGTGATTGTATTAGTAATTGAAGGAATGTTTTACAACTTTGATATTATATATGCTTATGAGTATCACGACAAAGTTTTGTTATGCTCTGTGAATTCTATTTCTTACGAGTTGTTGTTATGTAAATAAGTTTTGGTGTTTATACATGCTTATAATACTAGAGTTTATTGTTAAACCAAAATTTGTATGCTAATAACAGTTAATAGTAGCTATGTAAGTATCAATTTTGATGGTCAAGTTGCATGCCAAGCTATTAATTGAGTTTTGTATATGTTAGTTATTTAAGAAATGAACATAACGTAATTCGAATGAAGTGATTTAGCCAAGTATAGAGATTATAGTGATGATTTTTAGGGATGAATATCAAAATTTGAGTTTTATATGAAAATCATGAAATTTGAGAAATTAACCAAGCTTAAATTGTTGTTAAATTGTTTTAATTGGTGCAATATGTTCACAAAAATGTTTGTGATAGTCTTATACCATTTTTACATGTTATTATCACTGTTTGGTGGGTGAAATTTGTGTTTCTTGGGCTAAAGTAAAGCTCTTATCAAAGTTAGCCTTCTTTGCGTTATACTGCATGCCTTGGCAGCCATATTCTGCAGTCCCGATCCTTTGTATGGCAATTATTGCCATACCCTTGTTTGAGATACTGACTTCTTCTGCTGCTGCAGACTTTGTAACTCCATTATAGTTTGGTTTAAGGTTGTGTTAAGGAGTTAAATATGTATCAAGGAGGTTAATTCAGTAACGTGTCATGTCATTGATGATTTCAATTTTGTCAAAATAATTGAGGGTGATGAACGTGTTATGTTGCAAGTTAGTTAGACAATGAACGTTGGTTAAGTGTTGTGAGGTTAATACTTGGAAAATTCTGAAACATATATGGTAATATAAGATTTGTCCTAAATTAACAAGCCTAACTAGAAATGCTTGTTCTGATGGAATGTGAATGTTAGTATATCTAATAGATGATGGTTCTAAAATTATGTGTAGGTGATTGTGAGTTTAATTTTATAGCTTATGCTCAAGGCAAGTTTCTAAACCTTATCTTTTTACATTGAGAAAGCTTTCTAACTCTACACTTTCGTTGAGCTAGTTCTATTATTACATTGTGTAGCTTTATTCTTTTGATTGAACAATTTTTCTATCTTAACTGTTATTGAACAAGTCAATTGTTACTAAATTTCATTCGAGCAAACTTTAACTCTAATATTATTTGAAATTCTTATTTGGTTGATTTATTCTAACTTGTTTATAGTTAAGCAAGTTTCTTAAGTTCTATTCTTGTATAATGAATGCAGTTTTTGAACTCTCGTCTCTATTATTGAACTATTTTAATTCTTTGCATGAGTTAATACCATGTTGGAAAAGTTTTTCATTTTCAGCTTGCTATCAGATAATGTACGTTCTGTAATTTCATTCCTAATGTTATAAGACTCTAACCTTATTTTATTTATTGTTCAAGCAAAGGTTTACCATTTTATTCAGTTTGTTGAATACTTATGCTCTATACTTATTTCAAGCAAGAGTTTAATATGTATAATCAGTTCATTTATGATTCTTAATTGTTCTATGTTATGTTGTTATTAAACATCTGTTGTGATTATCAAACACTATTGATTCAACTAGTCCTCTAGTTGATGTTCGTTATACTTCAAATTATTCTTAAAAGCTTATCCAAACTAAACTTTATTTGGCGCGGACTTGTACTCTAAATACTGAGATGAACAACCATATTATTATTAGGGGATAATTTACGCTTAGCGTTGAAATGTTTGTGCACAATACATTGTACGAAGGGCTTATCCCCCTAAGTACGAGGAGTCCTTATAGTCTTATGACTGTTAAAGTTGGAGTTAAAAGATTACTCGTAACTGTGGACATAGTTCATGGTCTTATGACCCTCATTATATATATTCCATATTTTGGATTCCAGTTTCTGATTATCATTGTTGGAGTACTATTCAGTTTTGATGAGCCTATTGTTGGTAGTTATTATTATTATTCTCCTGTTGATTCATTGTTATATCCAGTGAGCAATTGTTTTGCTCACTCTTGTATATTTACATACTCATTGCAGCTAAAGTTGAGAAGGTAGATGAGCCTTCAACTAGCAAAGGAAAGGAAAAAATGTACAAGTGATGCAGACTTGTAATTTTGTTTATTGTGATGGTCGTAAACTTTTTAATAATGATGTAATGTAATAATTTTGTTTCCGCACTTGAATGATGTTTAAAGGTTAGATAACCTGAGATGTTTTGAATTTAATAATGTAACATTATTTAAAGGGAGGATTATGGTTTGGGTAGATAGTATGAATGTATGGATAGTAAGCACCAAATCTTGTGGGGATGAAGTACCTAGATTTGGGGGTGTCACTGGTTGGTATCAAAGCTTTAGGTTATGAACCTTAGGTTGGGAAAAAGCCTTAGGAAGTAACCTTCGAAAAGATAGTGATGATAAACTCTTATCGAGTTTTAGGAAATAGAAAGTAATAAAACACTTATGTGTTTATGTGATTACAACTTATGTGCTCGTGAGTGTCGAGTAGTAATGATTAGTAATTAAACTTAAAATTAGGTTGACAGGATGGCTAATGTTGGAGGATCCAGTCAGGCTAGAGAGGAGGAGCCTTGAGAGATTAAGGTGATTTGGGAACAACTACTGCCACATGAAACAGTTCCGTCGGTGACAGTAGAAAAGGTGAGGGAAAACGCTTATCGTGGAAAAGTGAAGGAAAACGCTTATCTTCGTTTAACTACGTTAGGGGAAAACGTGAAGGAAAACGCTTATCGTGGAAAAGTGTTTTTCAGTTTTTTAGAGATCCGAAGAATGCATAAAAGTTAATCGGTAAAGGAAAGACGAAATATCCAAAAATATTTGGATTTTGAGAATCGCAGGTTTTAAAACTGTCGGACGAAACCCGAAAGACGAAACCACGAAACTTCCAAGGGAAGTTTTGTGAATAGAAAGGAGGTTTATTGAGGAGGTGGGAATAGTAAGGAGGTTTGGCCAAATGATCAAAACGCCCCTAGCCTTGAAAATCTATAAAAGGAGAACTTAATTCATTATTTTGAGATTTTAAAAATACTACACTTTCAGAGAGAGAGAGAGAGAGAGAGTTCGGATAAGAGAAAAAAGAGTAAAAGGAAGAGGAAAAGCTTGCTCGTGAACAACCTTTTTCCGACGGAAGGAGATTAAAGAATAAAGGTAATCTGAAACCTTGTCTCATATAATTTTTCTTTAAGTCTCTAAGTTCAAAAACATAGCTTAATGAGAATAAGAAGTAAATGATGTTAGGAATGATTTCATATGGTTGAAATCATTGATAAAAGAAGAAATAAGAATTTAAAGTTTTTGTTAAAAATTTCTTAAGGAAGTGTACGATTCGTAAAGAATTAAAGCGATCCGAATGAATCATATGAACGATTCAGTGAAATAAGTAAGGAATGGTGTTTTATAACATCGAATTCCAAGAAAAAGTGAAATCGTAATCAAATATCGATTAAAAATGATGAACGCGAAGAACACATGAGGAACACTTGAAGAACGCGAAGAACGTTGTTGATGGACAAATTTAAAACCATCGTAGAATAATTGTTGTTAATGGACAAGTTTAAAACCATTGCGTATAAGTTAGATTCTTATTGGTTGGTTATGAATTGTTGAAATATTCATGAAGAACATTTTAAAACTAAGCTATAACGAAGTTATGACGAAAATTTCGTAAAAGACGAACGAGAATTATAAAGTTAGTAAATGAACCTGAACATTTAAGGTTTCATAAGAATATAAGAAAACGTAGAAAACATGAGCCGTGGACTTAAGAACGAATGAGTTTTGAGTTCGGATGACCGAATTACGGATGAACGAACGAAGAACGTTGAAAACGTAAAACGAACGAAGGAAGAAGATTAAGCCAATTGAATGGCATGTTAACGGATTCGGAATGAAGTTCTTTCTAGGGGGGATCGAAGTACATAAGATAAGGAAGAAAATGGCTTTTGAACGACCTCGTTCCAAGTTATAACAAATAAGTTATGGAAGCGGGAAGTAAGCGTCTTAAACAATTTCTATGACTTAGAAATTTTTGGGAATTTTGTGCTTGGCGCCACAGCGCCAGCCAAGCCTTGGGAGGCGGCGCTACAAAGTAAGGTTCGGGCCATCAGCTACTACTGAGTGGCACCGTGACGCGAGAGATAGAGAAGAGAGTGGCGTCGCAGTGCCGGTTCAATAAGAAGCCCAGTAGTAATGAGCTTTTAACTACTCAAAAGCTGGGGGAAGTGTAGTGAAAGCTAATGAACATAATGTTCAACTAATGTAACACTTAATCAAGTGTATTAAACCTTTAATGAAAGTTGAACGAAAAGATTAAATGAGAATAAAAGAATGTGAACGCGGGTTACGAAACCGATATCCGGGGACCGTAGTCGTGATAAACGAATGTGGGGGATTGCTATGATTGCGATTCCTTCGACGTTGAGTGACAAGGATGATGTATAACATTTCAATGTTATGATATCGTAATGAGATATAAGTGTGAAGCATATAGACGCTGTGAACACAATGCAGTTGCGTTGAATGATCGGTCTTAGCATACAACGAACCGTATGGCTTTGACATTACAGAAGAATAATGAATGGTATTAAGAAAGCTGTAACGAATGGTAAAAAGATTAACGAAAGCCGAATGTGAGTCGGATGAGAATGTTAGAATGAAATGTAAGCGTTGAAAACTTTAATCGACATGAAGGTTGAGTGTATGCAAATATTAAACGGGCAGAACCTGCACCCCGTGTATGGTTTGACCGTAAGATAATAAAGATAAATGATTAAACCATAAATGGTGAAGAAGCTGAATTAAAGACAAATACACATAACGTAAAGAAGTCGAGCTAATGATTAACTTGAATAATCATTCTAAGTATACAAAAGACTATATGACTTGGACGATAAAGAATGAATCCTGAGGTATAACATTTAGTTTCTAGAAAGCCATAAGGAATAAAAAATTAACTTAACGAACATTGTAGTTTAATAATTCGGATAAGTTGGGATACATTTAGGTTGTAGTACAATCATAACTTTTGATGGTTGACATATGGGAGCTGGGCTAAACAATTCCTTCAGAGAGTGAGGGTATATACAAAACTAGCAAATGATATAGCTCACTGTGAGGGCAGTGTAGACGATATAGGAACTTGTTTGTTGGTAGTTTGTGGGAAACAACTCAGAGTACCATATGGAGTACTACCAGAGAAGCGATGTGTGCTAAGTCCTAGTAAGAATGTAAATCATCAAAGATGATGAACGTATTGAGTAAGACATCTCCGTATGTCATGAAGCCGTAAACTGGTTAAAGAAGTTATCGCGTAAACTTAGGTTGAAAGAACATGAACCCTAAGAAGTAAAGTTAAGTAAACCCATGCAAGAATCAAATATACATGACTAATTGGTGTATATATTTCCTTATGTGTTATAGGGATTGGAATGAGCAGTTCAACGTAAGTTGTAGCTGTGCGTAAGACAAGTTTCCTAACTTCATTCATATTCTAAATGAATGCTAGTTTTTTAAACTTCTCAGATGTTGAACTTGAGAAGTTATTTCTATGTGCGAATGTGAGATATTTGTATAAGGTGGTAGAACGTATGAGGCCTTGTGCCATAATATGAACACTTCAGTGTTTCTATGAGATGAACTGTTCTGTGATTAAACTGTTCAATAAGAGAATGTTCTGTTTATACATAAACCGTTATTGTTAAGTCCGTGCTAATGATTCTAGCCAGATAGAATGTGTATGAAAAAGGTAGAAGAATGAAAGTATTTCAAAGTGAATGCGACTAATATTTTAAAATGATAGGAATCAAGATTATTCCTATTATTCAAGCTGCTTCATAACCTTTGTTCGGTTATCGACGTTTTAAAAGAATTTTTAAATTCATGAAGTTGTTTGTTCAACTGTTATGACTTTCTGGGCAATTGAATGCTCACACTTACGTTAAATGAAAAATATTTTCAGCGAACTATGTTAGAAGAACTTAAGGATCCCGTGAAGATCAAGCTGATGGTATCTAAATGAAGTGCCATTCAGTATGTGAATGAGCATGAAGATCAAGTGAAGACTTGTAATGTAGAAAGATGAAAATGAACTGTAGATTAGTTTAATGAACGGTTATGTATCCTTTGTGGTGGATGAAAGTCACTCTTGTAAGAGATAAAGAATAATGTAATTAACATTATTTGTAATGAAAGAGGTTTTTTAGAACCTGGGAATTTAGAATGTATGTTGTTATATTTCAGTATATAATGATGTATGTTGGGATGAATGATGTACTCGTGACGTACGGAATTCGGGTGTGAAGATAGACAAGATTTTGGGGCGTTATAGTAGGTGGATTGCATGAATATACATAAAGGAGAGAGAAGAAATATTGAAAATTGGAGATTATTAATTTTGTTATTCCCAAAGGCATAATGAGATCTAGAAAGGGAGTTAAATAAATCTTTTAAAATTTTTAGTTTAGAGAATTATTACCAATGTTAAATTAAACAAGTTATTTTAATGATTAAGTACAACGAAATGATGTTTTGAAAAATCCTTTTAAAGATTAATAAGAAATTAGAATTCTAAATTTAGTGTAAAAGAGTGTTGACAAGTCACATGAATAAAATGAAAACATAAAGATTTATAAGAGGTTCAGAGTACAAAAATCTCCTAGTCCTCTTTTTTACTCAGTGAGTAGGGATAGTCCACTAAGAAAGGGTAATCACTTAGAGTATAGTTCACAAATAACTATTTTACAACTGATTCACTAAGAATCCCTAGAGTCACACAAACTTGGATTACACTCATCACTAAGATTACAATTATAGAGGAATTGAATGATTTGAGTCACTACAAACAAACGTTAAACTTCTTGATCACATGACTTAACAACAGATAAGATTTCTGAATCGTGGAGTGAGTAGACTATGAGCTTAGACTAACAACACTTTGACTTGATCAAATTTTCTCTTTCTGTGTCTTTTATTGTTCGAGGCTGCTAGCCTTTTATACCTTTACGTTGGGATCTTCCTATTATGATTTGAATGTTATTCCATTATGACTTGGACACCTGTCAATATCCAATTGTTTAACTATGAAATGTTGTTGGCTAGGACCACTTCAAGTCACTTTTATTTTACTCTTCCAGGTATAGATGTAGCCGCGTTGACTTGCCCTAGATGCTTGACTCTACGATCGATCTCCATGCTCCACGATCTGAATGCTCTACGATCTCATAATACTTCCTGGTTTTCAAGTCTACAATTAGTCTTCAGACTTAGCTTTTGAACAATACATTTACATTACAGAATAGATCAACCTAATAAATTTAATTCTTACACCAAGTTCTTTTACATAAATTGTCTTTCTAAGGACTTTACAAAAGCTAATGATTTTACAAATATACATTAAGATCTCATTTCATCATCAAATCAAACATATACATAAGCTAGAGTACTAACAATCTCACCCTATTTGATGATGACAAAATTAGTGATTTCAATCAATCATTATTTCTAAAAATGGGAAGTACTAAGAAATTTAAACATGCACTGGGTATACAGTAAGAGACTGTATTTTCTAGAGAAAAAAATTATTAATAAAAGAATTTGTACATAGTGAAAGAGATTTTTAAAAAAAAAATAAATTTCTCTACCTTCTACTACTTTTGCTTCTGAGAGGATCTATTATTTTAACTTTTTTTGTGACGCCCCCAAATCCGGGTAACTTCCAACCTGACGGATGGTGCTACACGGTGTTACTGTTCACACATATATTCAATTGAAATACCTTAAAAGAGTGAATATGTCTTCTATATATTACATGATAATATTTCCTTTCCCAGGTTCTTTGTAACCATTACATATGTTCTTCATCATAGTATTAAATAAATACACAATTCATACTATGCTATTACAAAGATAACTACTTGTTGCATCCTTCAGTCAGTTCATTCTTAGTTGCATTCATATGATTCAAGCAAGAGTGAGCATAACTAGCTAAGCAAGTATAACAATTTCATTTAAGCAATATGTTTGAATCATATGAATATATATCTTCTATAACTGCATCAATAGTTATGAAGTACTATAGATAATTTAAAATAGCACTTCTCTTTTCTTTAAAATGTTTAACAATGAACAACATCTGTTAAACCTTGATTTTAGTCCAAGACCTAGAGCATTTCATTCTTTCTTTAAAAAGACAACCCGGTACCAAGTCCGTAAGTCCAACATTTCTTACAATCACGTCGAGGTGATCAGCCTATAGTATTCTATGTTGTACAGCACTACTACATTAAACGTATCTACATTTAAGTTTTGGCAACCTCGCGTGCCAGTCGATTGACGACAAAACATTTATTTTTTTATACTCAGTCTTCCTTTGAAATCCATACCAAAACAGTCGGTATAAGATAGCAACATCAATAATATTTTGATAGATTAACATGAAATCCATAAAATATTAGAAGTTTAGTCTAGCCGAAGAAATGGCTTTGACTTCTTTTACATCAATTCATGCGTAGGATACATGAATCATAAAGCTTGTCCAAAATAAACATAGACAAGGGTTTAGAAAACTTTCCTTTAGGGTCTTCTACTATTAAATCACTTCTCTTTCGAGTCTTTAAAGATTCTACAACACATAATTACATAACATACCACATTAGGTCATAAACAATCAATAAATATTGTCATTAACCTATCTTCTCCTTCTTCTCAGTTTAACTATCCATTTGCTTAACTTACTCACATTCATTAGGTTAGTTAACCTTCATTACGGCTTTATAACATTTTATTGTTATAGGTGACCTTATTCATTCAATGCTTAAGTAATTACATTTCAAGTAATCTCAAACATACATTCAATGTGCGTATGGTTTACCGTATTACTTTGTGTTCATGTTTTCATAACCTTTCATTGACTTCTAATTGTTAAGGTTAAGGTTTTAATCATCCTTTATGATGTTACTTTCAGTTTAATTAAGGTCATAATTCATCTTCAATCAACTTCCCTTTTCTTTGTATTCAATTTAATTCTTCTCTGCCTCTTACCTAGTACTATCGTTGTGGCGCCAGTTTCCTTTGTATATATGTCACACTTTGCGGTGCACCCATCGTTGTCTAGGATTGGGCATCATACCGCAACGCCATGTTTATAATCTTCAAGGCAATACTGCGCCCCGTGTTAGGTTTGTAATATTCAAGAACACAATCAAATTGCATAAAAAATACGGAAACGTGTAAAATCAGAGTTTAAAAAATTTACAAACCATATACCCGGATCACCCTTTATGCACAATTATTAATTAAACGAAAAGATAAAGAATAAAATCATACCCTTGAAGATCAAGCTTCCTCAGGTACAAGTTCACCTCCAAATCCTTTCGCGTTCAACTTGAATCCACCGGGGTTTTGTTCCTTCCTTTGATCAACGTTAGCCACCCAAGTGTTTGGCCTCTAGAGGTGATCCACCAAGGAAAAATAAAGATTCAAGAAGATGGTGTATTGGCTCAAACCCTAGTTTTTCCTATCTATATAGAAAAGAGGCGCTTTCTCCAATAATTTGGAATTATGTACATATGATGATATCATTATAAGACTCCCTTATAAAGATATCAAGGTAACCTTATTTAATAAAATAAGGTATTATTTAATTAAACTCTTTTAATTAAATGGGCTCCCCTAATCTTATTAGGGATAATTATTTAAACTCCTTTAATTAATTTTTCCTCCTAATCCAATTAGGAATAAATGAGAGTACTTATATTAAATTAATTCCTAAACTCTTTTAGAAATTAAAATAATAATAATTGTAATAATATTAATAAGACTCCTCTTATTAATTAATATTTAATATTTCTAAAATATTAAATAATAATATTAAGCTATTTAATTTATTCTATCACCATAGATTAAATTAAATATACTTAACATATTATTACGATTATGCCATTAACTTCTTAAATAATTATTCTTCCTTTTATGGTGTGACCCTTTAGGTTCTCCATATTAAGCCGGTTGTGAATAAATCAATTAGAACAATTCTAATCTTATTTAAATAAATAAATTAAACAATTAATTTATTTAAATAAATAATATTTATTTTACAATAGGATAAGCCTCCTAAGGATCAACGACTTTCCAGATAATATAGATTTCAACATTAATCATAAAAAGAACCTTTGAGTAAATAGTTATGCACAATTCAATCCTTCCACCATACAATGTCCCAATTAAATATAAGACATATGGAATTCTTCGTCAAGTCTTATTTTATTTAATTATATGTATTTCGATCCTTAAATGCACAACTCCAAATAATGCAAATTAGAAACTCCTTTCTAATTTCATTCTGCCTTGGCCAAGGACTACTAGGTTGTCATTTATCGAATCACATAGGACATTTCTCTTCTTTTATTAGAAGTGGTAGATTATTTATTGATCATACATTATCTCCATGTACAACTTATTATACCCAAGCATACCCTTTGATATACCCTATGAGTCTTAAGGAATAAGTCAAAGTATAACTCATCATATACAAGATACTATGATGATCTCAAGTCCAAGGATTACTCAGACTACTATCACTACTGAGAATTCCTATTGACAGCAAGTAAAACTCCATTAGGTATTCCTTAGCGAGCCAATGCTCAAAGTGAACTTATTCTCTAATAAGCACCTACATACTTGCTTTAGTGTCTCCACACAAATGATCATGAGATCAATCATCCTCATCCAATGAGCAAGCAACGTATGTACTCAATCTATCCCGGATTCACTAATCCCCAATTTAGTAATCCAATGATTGGGAACTATTTTAGTTTTAAGCTTTCTAAGAATTTAGATCTCATTAGAATGATCATCATCATTATTCTAAAAACATTGCTTTAAACTATGGGTTTATCACATATTATTAAAACAGCATCATGTAGATAATTAAAAGCCTTTAATAAATTAATACTTTTTATTAATAAATGAATAAGATTGTTACAAAGTATATGCTTTATCATCAAACATGATTGGCTTGTGTGCATACTACTGTCAATCTCCCACTTGCACTAAAGCCAATCGTCATTGTATCTTATACTCTTCTTCTCTAAGTGACGATTATCCTGCTGTTGGATATGCTTTAGTTAATGGATATGTAATGTTGTTCATGAGAGTCCACTATCTCTATAGTGATTTCCCATCTTTCAATGATTCTAATAATCAAATGAAAGTGCCACAACACATGTTTAGATCCAAGATGAGACTTAGGAACTATTCCTAGTTCTGTAATGAACTTTTAATCCAAACAATCAACTTGCAGCTTCATTTATAGCTATATACTTTGTCTTTATCACTAAACCAGCAACTCTTTGCTATTTGGAACCTTTCTAATTCACTGCACCACTTTTCAAGATAACGCTTTACCTTAAAGTGGATTTTCTGTCATCTTGGTCTGTCTGAAAAACTTGAGTCTGTTAAGCCCTCTAGTTTTAATTTAGACCCACCATGAATATGATCACATCCTTAGTGTCGGTTAAGAACTTTAAGATGTTTTTCATCGACTCACGGTGAACTTCTCCGAAATATGGTCGATCAACATCAAGTCTCGTATATTTCATTGCATACATGATAGTCACTCATGTGATCTCTTCGTGAGTCTGTGGGGACTATAAAGAGAGATACACTCCATAGCTCATCAACATGAGACATCTCTTGGAGTTTGCCATGCTAAATGACTTTAGCATCAAATGAATATACGTTCTTTGGGTTAAGTTGAGTATCCTTTTAAATCTATCTATATAGATTTGCATCCCCAATAATGATACTCTTCCCAAATCATTCATGGAGGATTGTTTAGACAACTTTATCTTTACTGATTGTAGCATTAGTATGTTATTCCTCATCCGTAGTATATCAACATATAATACTAGAAATTTCACGACGCTCCCAATCGACCTTTTTACACACTAGGTTCATTCTTGTTTTTGATAAAATCAAACTCTTTTGATTGCCTCATCAAAACGAATGTTCCATATTTGAGAAACTTGCTTCAATCCATTTCTCTGAGTGTCTACAACACATACCTCATCGTATGTAACTGGATCATCATCTTCTATGATGCGTACCTCATCATCATCATCCATGATGTATCCATACCTCCTAGGTATTTTCAGTACTATTCCAGATTTACGATTCGGTTGTGGTACAATAGGTATATCTATAGGTCCCTCTTATTTGACTTATAGTGTTTTGTGGTTCTTGAACTCTTCAAGATCTATTATCCTCCCACTAGCCCCTTTTAATGATAAACACCTTTATCTTAGAAGGCAGCGTGTTTCGCAAAAGACACCTTTTGCTAAGTGGGATTATAGAACATATACCCTAAACTTACTTTAGGATGTCCCACAAATCTGTACTTGTCAAATTTTGTCCCAAGCTTATCTTTTGAAACCTTTTCACATAAGTTGGACAACCCCTTATCTTAACATACTTGAGATTAGGAATCCTCCCTATCCATAACTTTTATGGAGTCTTGGGGCCGGATTTTAAGGTTACCATTTTCGTAGATATGCAGCCATTTCTAGGACATTATCCCAGAAGGATACTGGAATGTCGGTAAAATCATTATGGACCGCACTATGTCCAACAAGGTACGATTTTTCATTCAGATACATCAATCAATTATTACGTATCGATGATGTGTCCATTATGAGAAAACCATTTGAGATGATCTAGAAACTTATTGCACAAGTATTTATTCTTTGATCTAATCAAAGAATCTTAATACTTTGCCAATTTGTTTCACTTTTGAATTCTTTGAACCTTTCAAATAATTCACACTCATATTCAAACAAATACATATATTCAACTCTTTGAATGATAATCTCCTTTTCTTATACTAGTTTGTTCAATATGCAAAATTATTTTTCATGTAAGTCAAGTATACAAAATTTATTAAGTAATATTCCGATTCTATACAAAACATTATTATTATAAATAGAACAACAATTGTTCTTAAAATAATACCAAAGATTTCATTGTTCAACAATAAAATGGAAATAATGTTTCTAACAAGAATTTGAATACAATAACAACTTATCGACTTAATAGATTTGTTCGTAGGCGATGCTAAACTATAAGTTTCTATAGCTAATGCAATAACCTTTGCTTCATTTTCCACACATAGGATTACTTATCTTTGTTTAACTTTCTACTTCTGCTTGGTCCCTTCATAAATCAATATTTATGATAACCAAAGTCGGTATCCAATACCCAAGTAGAACCTTGACTTAAAGAAAAATTTATTTCAATCATGAACAAAAACTGTATTGTAATCGAAACTTCACTAAGCTTCTTTGGTTAGCCTCTGCAAGATGCTTCTCGCAGTTTCTTTCCAGTGTCCAGGCTTATTGCAGTGGAAGCAAACTCCTTTGCTATCCAGACGCTTTTTTTCTTATTATCCTTTGTTTATGCCTTTCTATATACCTTCTTTGAATCGTTCTTCTTTTCAGAAGATCCTTTGGCCCCTACCAGTAAGACATGGTCTTTCTTGGTTGGAAAGTGACTCTCATCATTTTCAACATATTAAGCAAATCAACGAAGCTGATATCTAGCTTGTTCATATGAAAAATTCACAACAATTGTGAAAGGAGTCCGGGAGTGAGTGCAAGATCAAATCTTGGCTCATCTCTCCATCCATGAAAAAACTCGTTGTCCTAATTGATCAATCAAATTGATAATGTTAAGGACTTTTATCTGTACTGTAGTGTCATCGGTCATTCTAGATCGGAAGAGCTCCTTAGATATCCGATATCTATCAGTCTTACTTTCCTCACCATCAACTACTTGATGTGTAGGAATATAGTAGAGCATCCATAGTTTCATGTCGTTCAAGCTCGTTATCCATAGATGAGCATGATGCATCGAGTCAACTATGCATCATCTTGCCACTTTCTAAAAGTAGCAATGTCTTCCTCGAGGCATTGTTTGCAAACTATTGCAGGATAGGCGATTAAGGACATAAGATAGCTTTTCAGCTATGAGAACTATTCTCAAATTCCTTAACCAATCCGAGTAATTCGGTTCGATTAATTTAGCATTTAATATGCTTCGCAGTGATAGTAATTTTTAGACATTGTAAAATTCTGTAAATGAATTTGTAATTAACAACATTTTAACATACATTCTTTTATTAATTACCAAAATAAATTAGGTCTTGTTTTAAATTGGTATCTCCCACTATTTTCTTCAAACTATATTACCCTCATTTATATAGTTCGGTAAAATCTAATTAAAGATTTGCTAGTGAGAATAAGGATCCCATTTCAAATGTATATAGCCTTGTGGTGACACAACAAACTATATATAAATAAATTGGTAGACAACTTTTGTCAATTACATCAACTATGCAACTCCTTGTATTTTGCCTCTTAGATTATTTTGATCAAGTGGTGGCACATCCGAATCAAAATTATCCAAGTTAAGTCCGACCTAGCACTCCATATATTCAAAAAGAAAAATATCATCCTTGTGGTGACACAACAAAACAATATTGTTCAATTTTCTTTATAAGCATCAAATGTGATAAATTAACATCTTAAATACTTAATACTTGCCTTGTGGTGACACAACAAACTCATATTAAATATTTAATACTCTATTAATTTTATCATGCTAGAAAGGCGACGCTCGATATTCCAAATATCTTTGAACGCTTAGGACTTAATATAAAAATTGAGGGGTTTGTTATTAATTTGTCTCATCTTGTTTAGCTACATTTATTATATATATATATAAAATACGCCAATATATTAATGAACATGCGAAGCATGTTTGCATAATATATAATATATATATAAGTATAAGCATGCACATATAGAATACTATATTCTACCCGGATTGATTATGGACTTTTATTCTAGTTTGGTTCACTAGAGCCACCAAGTGAACCAAAAGGTCAAACCCTAGGGGTGCAAGAAATAATATTTAAATATAACTATTACATTTAAACTCTGCTCCATTACAAACGGGTCTTCAAGCGCTCCTTACTCCTTTGCTTCTCTAATTTTCTAAAATTAATTCTAACTATTCCTATTACACAACTATTTAAAATAAATAGAAACCTTGATCGCCAGAAATAAGGGAAGTACATAGGAGGAGATAGAATTTACATTAAAAAAAATTAGAGAAGACGAGGTACGCAGACCCCATTTAATAAAACCTATACATTCATGCATCCAACTAAAATAAAATCCAATCATATTGGTCAATAGTCCATAATCAATCCCATTTATTATCATACACATCATCATATACATCAATAAATAATATTCATCTTATGAATAATAAACATTTAATATATATATTGATATCATTTAATGGGCAAATTTAGTTAGTATAAAATCTAATTTTGAATCAAAATAAACTCCTTTATTTTAATCCAAATTTAAATTAAAATAAAACTATTTTATTTTAATTTATCCAATTTTGAATGAAATAAACTATTTTATTTTAATCAAAATAAACTCCTTTATTTTAATTAATTATGGAATCCAATTCCATATAAAAATAAATAAAACTCCTTTATTAAAGGAAACACAGATTATCTTTTCCTATTCACAAATAAACTCCTTTATTTTGAATAATATGAAATCTTATTTCATATCTAAATAAACTCCTTTATTTAAGGAAAGAGTGATTCTTTTTCTATTCACAAATAAACTCCTTTATTTTGAAAAATATGAAATCTTATTCCATATCTAAATAAACTCCTTTATTTAAGGAAAATAGGATTCTCTTTCCAATTCATAAATAAACTCTTTTATTTTGAATAATATGAAATCTAATTTCATATCTAAATAAACTCCTTTATTTAAGGAAAGATGGAATACAATTTCAACTCCAATTAGTTATCATGGAATCCAATTCCAACTCTAATTAGTTAGCATGAAATTCTAATTTTAAAATTAAAATAAACTCTTTTATTTTAATATAAAATAAACCTTTTATTTTAAAATTAAAATAAACATTTTATTTTAATTATAAAATAATAAGATTAATATATATAACTTATATATATATTACCACACCAGATTATATATATATATATAATCACGTGAATCCATGCTCCTGTGACTCCAAAAGAGAAGAGGATGCCCCGAGTTGCCAAACGGGTAACCCACATGAGCCTAGACCTCCATTTAGGCATTGGATTCTCCTTATCCTTCCAACCAAGAAGAGTAATCTTTGTGGCCACATATCCAACCGACAAACACAACCCGAGTAACATGTAGAACCAACACAATCGGCAAACAAATTCCAATCTTTACCCACTCATAAACCCCTTCAATTCTCAATGTATGGTTCCTAAACGGATCCACACGTTGGTCGATCCAGTAAGTCAAACCCATCTAACCCAAGAAACTCAAATGGGTTGTCAAGTATCTCCAAATGGGTATCTTTGGATTGTTGTTGGGTTTGTGGGTCTTGATTGGGGAAGTTTTCATCATGGACGGTGATGATCGGTTGGGGATCATCAGATCATCGACGACAAATGGACGCCGTAAGAGGGTAAAAGGGAGCGGAGAGATCGTGATCCGCCATTGTTGGAAGCTAATGAAGGTTGCTTCAGGATGACATGATATTAATAAATATTATATCTATATATAATATTAACCATGGATATCCCGTTAGCAAGAATTACGAATAATAGTAGATTTTCGTTTTTTTAAAAAATTTTATATAACAAAATTATGCCCAATTAAATTGTTCTAAACACATATCAATATACATATTAAATTAAAATAATTAATAATTCGCATAAAGGTTTGGCTCTGATGCCACTGTTAGGTTTGTAATATTCAAGAACGCAATCAAATTGCATAAAAATGCAAAACGTAAAATCAGAGTTTAAAAAATTTACAAACCATATACCCGGATCACCCTTTATGCACAATTATTAATTAAACGAAAAGATAAAGAATAAAATCATACCCTTGAAGATCGAGCTTCCTCAGGTACAAGTTCACCTCCAAATCCTTTTCGCTCAACTTGAATCCACCGGTTTTGTTCCTTCCTTTGATCAACGTTAGCCACCCAAGTGTTTGGCCTCTAGAGGTGATCCACCAAGGAAAAAAAAAGATTCAAGAAGATGGTGTATTGGCTCAAACCCTAGTTTTTCCTATCTGGTATAGAAAAAGGGGCGTCTTCTCCAACAATTTGGAATTATGTAAATACTATATGATATCTCATTATAAGACTCCCTTATAAAGATATCATCAGTAACCTTATTTAATAAAATAAGGTATTATTTAATTAAACTCTTTTAATTAAATGGGCTCCCTAATCTTTTTAGGGATAATTAATTAAACTCCTTTAATTAATTTTCTCCTAATCCTATTAGGAATAAATGAGAGTACTTATATTAAATTAATTCCTAAACTCTTTAGAAATTAAAATAATAATAATTGTAATAATATTAATAAGACTCCTCTTATTAATTTATATTTAATATTTCTAAAATATTAAATAATAATATTAAGCTATTTAATTTATTCTATCACCATAGATTAAATTAAATATACTTAACATATTATTACGATTATGCCATTAACTTCTTAAATAATTATTCTTCCTTTTATGGTGTGACCCTTTAGGTTCTCCATATTAAACCTGGTTGTGAATAAATCAATTAGAACAATTCTAATCTTATTTAAATAAATAAATTAAACAATTAATTTATTTAAATAAATAATATTTATTCTACAATAGTGGATAAGCCTCCCCAATGCGATCAACGACTTTTCAGATAATATAGATTTCAACATTAATCATAAAAGAACCTTTGAGTAAATAGTTACGTGACAATTCAATCCTTCCACCATACAATGTGCCAATTAAATATAAGACATGGAATTCATCACAAGTCTTATTTTATTTAATTATATGTATTTCGATCCTTAAATGCACAACTCAAATAATGCAAATTAGAAACTCCTTTCTAATTTCATTACACGCCGCCGCCAAGGACTCTTTGGGTTGTCATTTATCGAATCACATAGGACATTTCTCTTCTTTTATTAGAAGTGGTAGATTCTTTATTGATCATACATTATCTCCATGTACAACTTATTATACCCAAGCATACCCTTTGATATACCCTAAGGGTCTTAAGGAATAAGTCAAAGTATAACTCATCATACACAAGATACTATGATGATCTCAAGTCCAAGGATTACTTGTACTACTATCACTACAGAATTCCTATCGACAGCAAGTAAAACTCCATTTGGTATTCCTTAGCGGGCCAATGCTCAAGTGAACTTATTCTCTAATAAGCACCTACATACTTGCTTTTAGTGTCTCCACACAAATGATCATGAGATCAATCATCCTCATCCAATGAGCAAGCAACGTATGTACCAATCTACCCGGATTCACTAATCCCCAATTTAGTAATCCAATGATTGGGAACTATTTTAGTTTTAAGCTTTCTAAGAATTTAGATCTCATTAGAATGATCATCATCATTATTCTAAAAGCATTGCTTAAAACTATGGGTTTATCACATATTATTAAAACAGCATCATGTAGATAATTAAAAGCCTTTAATAAATTAATACTTTTTATTAATAAATAAATAAGATTGTTACAAAGTATATGCTTTATCATCAAACATGATTGGCTTGTGTGCATACTACTTTCACCTTGAGCCTTTGAAATTTTTTTATGTTCTTCATTTCAAATCTTTTCCGGGCTCGTAACTTAATCGTTATAAGTCAGAATTGGTTCGTTCAAAAGATGTTATCTCACATATCTTACATACTTCGATTTCATTAAGACATTTCAAGTTTTTGAATCTGTTAACATTAAATTCACTACTTAAATTTTCTATTACGCGTTCGTAAAACGTTCGTGAACGTTCATAGCTCGTTTATTTGTTTTAAGTCGGAATTCGACCATTCTTGAGTGCACAACTCTTAAATGAAAAGTTCTATGATACGGCATTGAAAACTAAAGTTTCCAAGTTAAAAGGAGACATTTGACTTTCGTTCCAAGAATTTTACGATTTCGACAATTATCGTCTAATCTCGTAAATTTCGCCACAACTTCGTTACTTGAGATTTTTACTCTGTTCAAAATGGATTCATTCCATTATCCATACATCCATCATACTAAACAAACATAAATCATCTAATCCTACATATGATGGTTTTAAACTTGTTCATAAATAACATATGATAAATTTTCATGTGTTCTTCATTAGTTCATATTTCTATGATTATGATTCCACTTGTAACATGGTTTATTAATGTTTAAGTCCACTAATAGCCATCCTTGTTACTCCTTATGATACATGCTCCACCAATTTCACTTCTCTACTAAATAAAACTAGAAAAGAGAAGTAAGATAAATGGTTTAACATTTTTACCTCTTGCATTCTTGACGTTCTCGAAGTATCGCTAACTCTTCCTTCCCTTTGATCACTTGTAAAAGCTCTCTTTTATCTCTCAATATTATTGTTGTAATAACCTAATATTTTCAATAAGAAATTTTGTGATTTATATATATATATATATATATATATATATATATATGTGGGAATATGTGCCAAGTAAAGTATATGTATCTATGTGATAAATAAATTTATTTATTCAATGTAAATAATTTCTTATTAGACTTATTAATCATTATAGATTATATTCTTATAATAAATTAATTTTGTAATAAAAACATTTATTATTTATTTTCCATGAAAATATGATTATGGTATATATGATATGATTATTAGGATTATTATGATATGTATTTTATTATATTGGTTAAGTTAATTATTTTAACTTAATTAATGATGGTATGTATGATGGTTATGTCGGATATGAATTCAAAACCCTAAGTCTGGGTTTTGAATAAAGAATGAGAATAATAATATAATATTATTTATATTTCATTAAAATAAACATGCCAGATATGTTTGTAATGTTAATGTGTGGAACAGTTATAGTAAAACAGTAAAAAATCCTAGCATTACTGATAAACTATAGTACATAGTCAACTATGCCTGTAAGGTTTATTAAGTTATGTGTTATGTAGTTAATGACTTTTATTATGTTTTATGTTAACCCTAATTAATATCTAGAAACCCTAATTATTAAATTAGAACCCTAATTGCTAAGTTATAAACCCTAAGTATTAATTTAGCAAGGTAAATGGTAATTAATATATTATAAAGGCTAATTTACAAATCCTAGGTGATTAGGAAACCTAGTGTAATTAGGGAACCCTAATCAACATTTTTAGAAACTAAGATTTCTATATTTGCCTTTAATACACATGTAGACACTCGAAATTTTTACGAACTCCTATTATTAACATCAGTAGAGGGTAGATTCGTCTTTTGGAGATAACCACGAAAGATGAAACTTACATCCATTCTCGGATACTATCTAAGTTCGCCCAACCCCGAACACAAATCCAGAACATCATCTCAAACCCTAACAAACACCGGAATGTCATTTCCAATCTCTGGAGATAACCGAGATATGCAGATCAAAAGACCCAAGAACAACACCGGAGAGGACGGTCATGTCTCGGACGATAACACCACGATGTTTCGGTTCTAGTCCCAGAGACAACATGGAGAAGAACCCCATCCTTGGTGATAGCCCCAAGAGATGCCATTGCGCTCCCAATGATAACCCCGTAAATGCTTGTTTCAAACATGTGCCATCACCGACCACGGACATCCCGTCGAGGCACACACACCTCAAAACCGGAGATAACAACGCAAGATGTGAACATCCATGATGATAGTGAGACTTACAAACAAGCAGCAGTCCAATCTCAGATGTAACCCTGAGCAACGTCTGCTTTGCGCTTAAACCGACGATAACCCCGGTGAGGAGTCAACACGTCATCTTACTATCTCAACAAGATGATACCACAACATATCAACAAGTAGTCCAATCTTAGCTGTAACCCTGAGCAACGTCTACTTTCAACTCAAACCAGTGATAACCCCGGCGAGGACTCAAACGTCATCTTGTTCCTTCGACAATGACACGTCGTCTCAACACTTCATACATACATACATCCAACAATGTCCCACAAGAGCCGAGGATTGACAATCCCAAGTGACTATTACGTGTAACAGTACTTTGGATAGAATTTGAAGCTTGAAGACCATGGGCATAGACCCCTCTTCCTGACTTTGTACAACCTCTAATCCATGTCATTGCATAACTCTCGACTCAAGCGGTCAAAAGAAGGTCAGATATACTTCGTTCGGATGCTCAGATTGAAGTTCTACAAGTTTGAGCAGACATTACAGTGCATAAGTGCACATACTACGAGACGACTGGACCCGCGAGGCTCGGATGCATCATAACCAACCGCAGGTACAACTGCGGCTGCTGCAGGTGTACCTATGGCCATCCGTCTATATATACAAGCCTTGGGGTCAGCCATTTGATAAGGAGAGGGAGGGAAAAAGGCAAGGAAGCCCTGTCCATTTTACTCTGCATACACATCTTTCGAGTGTTTCCTCACTTCTAAACACTAGTTAGCTCACATATAGCTATCTTTTATCCGGCAGGAGCTGAGTGTTTATCCATTTAAAGTCATAGAAGTCTACTTTGGTAGCCCACTGTAAGCCTTCTTATATTCTATAAAGCCTTCTTCTCATATTAGCACACACTATTGTACACGTTGAGAGTCGTGTGAGTGTGTTTGCCCGGACTTCGGTCCGTGGTTTTCATTTCTGTTTGTATATATATATATATATATATATATATATATTTTATATATGGACTAACATTATCGAGTTATGCCTCGATTGAGCCTAGACTTCGGTATAGAGCGTTTAATTGCTTATATATATATATATATATACACTTATATATATAAATCGTGGTCGACATCATTCGATGAGCCCGGATTTTATATCCTATATGCGTTTAATTGCATATATATATATATATATATATATATATATAACTATCGTCAGACATATCTGATGAGCCTGGATTTATATCCAGTGCGTTTAATCGCTTTTATATATATATACATTGTTGTCTGGACATATCCGATGAGCCCGGATTCACATCCATTGCGTTTATCGCTTATATATATATATATATATATATATATATATATATATATATATTTCGTGAGGCCTCGTGTTCACTTTGTGGCCTTTTATGACTTTATTTACATTAAAATCCGCTCGGAGTTTACATCGTGGCGATTGATCGCTTCTGACTTTTATTTACATTTTGTACCGCTTTGGAGTTTACTTGGCGGTTTATCATTTTTATATATATATTCTGATTTTTTTATATATATAATCGCTTATTGTTTTCAATACAAATTTAAAGATTATCATGTGAGCCTAGGAATCATATGATCATGTGTTCGATTCATGAATCTAGATTTGATTTCCATGATGGACATATTTGACTTTTAAGCGTATTTTGTATATTATATTACAAAGGTCGAATTTCCTTGGATGGTCATGTATCCCATGAGGAGCTCAACATCGTCAGTATATTATTTTTCGAGAATGCTTTCAGATCTAGAAAATAAAAGCAAACAAGCTGAACATTTAATAATAAAATGGAAGTATGAAAAGGTCTCAATTTCTATTGAGCACAGGGTTTGAAAAACCTCTTTTACAAAATGTCATTGCTATATCTTGGTTAAAAATGAATTTTTCTATAAAATTCAAACCTTGTGTGTATAGGTGCGAACGAGGCCTCGCACTACTTTCAAATAACTGCACATTGATCCACACACACACACACACATTCATATAACAATTTCTTTAAAAAGTGGCGGTCACCGATGTAACATGGATGTTGGGGGATGCCTAACACCTTCCCTCCGCATAAACAAGCCCCCGGACACAAAATGAATCTCGGTTTCACAGACCCGTCTAGTAGTGTCAAAACACTGGGTCAATGTGCAAACCTTTTCTTTTCATTGCGTGCAGTGCAACCAATTAAATACACCGATCGGCGACTCTTAAAATCAAATCGTCGACATTATACATGTCGGACCTTTTTCACTTGTTTTTTCAAACAAATCTCACATTAACATGAGAACACCAAAGAACAAGTAACGAAAAGGGACACTCAAAAATCCCGACGTCGACAAGTGGCGACTCATACTGGGACTCAAAGAAGAGGGCTTAAGCCGTTATTTCAAGCTTTTCAAAATTGTTAAATGTTTGTGTGTGAATGTTGCATTTACATTTATGATGAATGTGTACGAGTGCATCTTAATTACTTCACTGCTAAATATCTATCTGTGATATTAGTGCTTCGCACATGTCATCATTTTGCATAAACGGTGAGACACGTTGTATGTGAATGTATGTTGTGTGGTCCCTCCACTAGGAGGCTATCCTGTCGGTGTTTGATTACTGGGCTCGTGGGAAGAATGATTCCCTAGGGCTCAGGAAAGGCACCACTCAGATTCGCTCCAGTTGAACAACCGGATTAACTTCTCGTCAAGTAGATTGCGATGATCTGGGAACCTTCGAGCCAAAAAGCAGCAAGAGTAACCCTAAGATAGGTCAGCCTCTGATAAACCAAATGCGGAAGGAAGTCTCTTCATGCTTTCCATTTTAAATTACCTATAAAAACATTTACTTGTAATTCTATTCCATGTTCGTCCATATGTAATGGAAAATATGAAGAATATCTGTGCATGCATAACATGTTATCAATTAACAACCGGTTTTGCAGGACAAAATTCCTAAACGGACATGTTATGATAACATTTATATTACCCTAAGACTAAACTACGTAAGTCTTTTTTAGGGAAGCAATTGGGTCTGTTACCCGCTCAAAATCAAAAAAAAAAGCCGTGAGCCTATAGCCAATCATGTCTTCTTCTGACTAGTCTAATACTGTCTCCCGAGAAGAATTTGATGGATTGAGTAAACAAATCACAAACTTGGTTGTTCTACTAAAAGAATTACACCAGTCTACTCAGGGTATGAAGATATCTACACATATAGAATCCTTTACACAAGGAGGAGTTCAAGGTCTGGAAAAAACAATTCCAGAACATCAGTTGGATACAGCCAACAAAGACCCTGAAAACACCCATCTCAAAGGAGATCCAAACACCGGTGATATCAAGAAGAAGGTCCTTCAAATGGAGGAAACTATTCGCGTTCTCAAAGGGATTGGAACCCATGGCAGTGTTTCATATACAGACCTTTCCATATTTCCTGGTGTCCAATATCCAGAGAAATTCTAGACCCCTGATTTTGAGAAATATGACGGATTAGGGGATCCCTATACACATTTAAAGGTGTTCATCGGAGAACTTGGGTCTTACGCAAAAAATGAAAAGCTCCGAATGCAGCTGTTTCAGAAAAGTCTAACTGGAGAAGCCCGTTCATGGTTTACCAGATTAGACAACTCTAAGATCCATAGCTGGGAAGAGCTGGCTCACGCCTTCCTTAATCAATATTGTTTTTAATCTCAGATGGCTCCTGACCGGTAACAAATTACCAAGTTCAAGAAACAGTCTAATGAGTCATTTAGAGAGTATGCTTAAAGGCGGAGACGCCTTGCTGCTCAAGTTATTCCTTCCATGATGGATTCAGAAATGGTCATGACCTTCATAGATGTACAGGAAGCTCCTTTCTATGAAAGAGTTCTAGCTGGTATTGGCAAACCATTTTTTAAAATGATCAAACACGGCGAGATGGCTGAGATGGGATTGAAGTCCGGTAAAATTCAAGACCTAGCCGCTCTTAAAGCTATTGCTGAGCACATCCAGTCCGGATCTTATGGAAACAACCCCCGGAGGGTCCAAAAAAAGAAAGAGGAGGATGTTTCCTTGATACTACAAGGACAAAAAGGCAATCCAAGAATGCCTAGAAACTACTCCCTTTTTCCAGCACAATCTTCAAACCCTCCGTTGCCTAAAAATGGAGAAGTAAAATGACCTCGAATATTCACACCCTTAGGGGACTCGCTCGAGAATATTCTTGCTCTTCTGACTGCTCAGAAGAAAATTACACATCTTCTTCCACCAGCCAACCCTAATGGGAGGGGTTCTAATGCTACTCGGAAGTGTGCTTATCATGCCGGGGAACCTGGACATGATACTCAAGTTTTTTGGGCCTTAAAACATAAGATTAATAGACAACGGTGAGATCGCGGTCACTAAACCAGATCAACCTCATGTGCAAGATAACCCTCTTCCTCAACACAAAGAAGAAGAGGTCAACATGATCAGTTGGAGCACTGCACAAGGTTCCAATTCTAATGGCGAATCATCCCAACCCATCAAAGACGGTGTTGACCAATGGGATTATGCAAAGTTCCAGTTTACAATGGAACGAAAAATGAAAGCTCTTTGCAAAAAAATTGAACAATTGGCAGAACTGGTGACCCACCAGCATCAAGTCACACGCCAATTAATCAGGCAGGAGCATGCCTATCTCTTTCCTTTTGTTATGAATGCCTCCTCACCACCTTCAGAAAGCGAAGCTATGGAGGATAAGGTTGTGAAGCGAGCAAATGCTAAGGCCCGTCGGGATTTTGCCAATCAGAGGGAATTCACCTATTTGGGCCAATCCATGGAGGAGATACTACAGATGTTGATCAACGAAGGAAAAATTACCTTCCTTCTCCCTCCCATCAATCCCCGCTCAGGGCGGTTCAATCCTGATGAAATGTGTCTATATCATTCACATTCTCTCGATCACAGCACAGAAGAATGTTGGGCACTCCGCCATCTCATTCAGAATCTTATTGATAACGGTGTCCTGCAAATAGCAGATGATTACACTGTACAACTCAAGGGTGGGAATTCATGTCCTACCAAATGGAAGGGATCAGTAGCAGTTATATCTGAAGTAGATGATGAGACTATCAAAGTATTTTCCATAGAACCAATTCAACTCAAAGGAGCTGACAATCCTTTGAAAGTGGCCACACCAGAGCCAATTTCTTTATCTTGCAGACCACAATATCCTGTTGTCAGCTTACACAATGTTCCATGGAATTATGGAGAAGCTGAAGGATCCACGTCTCATACCACTACTACAGTGTCGAAGGAAAATCCACTGTATCTTCCTCAACGGGTTATTAAACCTACTTGCAAAGCAAAGGGGAAGTTGCCCATGGAGAAGATTGAAAAATTCCTGCGCACTATGGGCCACAATGAAGCCAACGTGGTTTTAAGCTTGCGAGAGACTCCACACCAGATTTCATAACTGGACTTGGTTTTCTCTTCCGAGGATCATCGGAAGATCTTAGTGAAGGTTTTAGAAGAAGCCTATTTGCCAAAAACAGTGGACGTGGAAAAATTTCAACATTTGATTAATCACATTTTCAACAACAATGTGATATCCTTCACTGATGACGGCATACCTGCCGAATGGACCGGTCATTGCAAGCCTTTGCATATTACAGTTTTATCTTCCGGGTACATGCTAACAGGAGTATTGATAGATGGAGGCTCATCTCTAAATATCTATCCTTATGCCACCTTGGTAAAGATGAATATCAATCTCAAGCGGATCCAAAGCAGCCATACGATCATCAGAGCTTTTGATGGATCCCAGTAAAATTCCATTGGAAAGATTGAATTGCCAATTGAGATTGGTCCCAATACATTCAATATATCCTTCCACGTCTTCAAGATAGACTCAGGATACAACCTACTATTGGGGAGACCATGGATACACATGGCTGGAGCTATTCCCTCAATGCTACATCAACAACTCAAATGCATTATCAACAACAGTCTAGTCACTGTTAATGCTGAGCTGGATTGTCCTGAACAAGGAACTCTACCAATTATCAGCTTCAATTCAGAAGTTGAACCGGCCAATTTTTATACTTTAGAAGTGAGTAACACGCAATACCATTCTATTAGAGCACCACTTCCCATACCCAAGATTTCTATCGAGGTTATGTCAGCCACTCAACAAATGATGTCATTGGGTCATCAACCTAGACAAGGTCTTGGTAAAGATAAGCAGGGTATTAAGCACCCTATCCAAATATACAGTCAAATTAGAACAACCGAACTAGGCTATTTTCTATACAAGCAGGTTCCTCAAGCTTTCGCCGCACAGAGATTTTCTATACCTTTACCCCATGAGTTGATGCAATCTCCAGTAAAGGTTCCAGCCCATGTTATGGCTATGCTGTTTCCTAAACCAATGCCAATCAAAGAAAAAGAGGTGCTGATTTCTGATCCCGAGGCGGAAGAAAAGGAACGAAAACCTAAACATGACCTTGCCTTAATGATGGCAGGCATTCGCATCATTGTTCATGATGAACATACAAATAGATACACCCCAAACGATGATTGCCCAGATGTCATGGTTATCATTCAAGAGAAGGAGGACAATGATGATCCTTCTATCACTGCAGTCCAACATAACTTTGCCCTCGACAATTGGAGCAGCACTCCATGCATTGGTCGACGAGGGTAAAATGGGCAGAAAATCCCTCAGCCATGTAGATAACTTTAATTGCTTGCTTTCCTTTATAGTACTAGCAGTTATTTTATCAAGTACATGCTAACACTTTTCTATGATCGAATAGTTGCATATATTAAGTGAAAGCATCTTTTGTTTTAGGACTCTGAATTTAGATGTGCATGTACTTGCTGATGAGGTGCCTTCTCTCCACAAGGGCTGTAACTTTGATGCAAAGTTGGACTCAGACTTAATTGACGTCCAAGAGGACATTGAGACACCTCAAGAGATTAAGGAATGGGTCACAGACAAACCCAAACCCAATGTTGATCAAACCACTTCTTTCAATATTGGAACCCAGACAACCCTAAGCTACTACAAATTGGTTCGAGACCTTACCATAAATCAACGGAATGACATGGTTGCACTATTAACCCAATTCTAGGATATGTTTGCATGGTCTCATGAAGACATGGTGGGTTTGTCCACTGACATTGTTCTTAATCGCCTTCCCATTAAAGACGGATTCAATCTAGTTAGGCAAAAGCTTAGGCGATTAAAACTTGAGTTGAGTTTAAAGGTTAAAGAAGAAATTGTGAAACAATTTCAAGCTGGCATTATCATGGTGTCAACATATCCGGATTGGATATCTAACATTGTTCTCGTGCCTAAACCAGGGGGGAAGGTGTAAGTTTGCGTGGATTATCGGGATTTGAACAAAGCTTGCCTTAAAGATAGCTTTCCCATGCCCTTTATCCACATTCTTATTGACAATACTACTCAATACGGCATGTACACCTTTGCTAATTGTTTTACGGGGTACCATCAAATTATAGTCGTTGAGGAAGATCGTGAGAAAACTGCTTTCATCGTGCCTTGGGGAACCTTTTTCTACAGACGGTTGTCATTCGGCCTCATCAACGCCGGGGCAACCTATCAGCGAGCTATGATAGGTCTTTTCCATGATTTAATGCACAAAGAGATAGAGATCTACGTGGATGACATCATTGTCAAATCCTGGAAGGAGGAGGACCACTCAGACCATCTCACAAAACTTTTCAACAGGTTGCATAAGTATAACTTGAAATTGAATCCTGCCAAGTGCGCCTTTGGTGTTAAGTCAGGCAAGTTGCAAGGTTTCCTAGTCAGCCACAAAGGGATTGACTTGGATCCTACCAAAATCCAGGCCATCAAGGAAATGCCCATTCCTCAAATAGAGAAGGAAATATTGGGATTTTTGGGAAGGATCAATTTCATTAGCAGATTCATTTCTCAACTCACAGCAACCTATGAGCCTATCTTCAAGCTGTTAAGGAAAAACTCCTCCATGAAATGGAACGATGAGTGTCAGAAAGCCTTCCTTACAATCAAAGAACAACTGATTAACGCTTCTGTTTTGGTACCTCCCAGGGATAATGTTCCCCTATTCATGTACCTGTCCATAAATGACAATGCCATGGGCTGTATGCTAGGGCAAAAAGACAATAGAGGCCAAGAACGACCTATCTATTACCTCAGCAAAAGATTCAACATCAGTGAACATAAGTACACTCTGATTGAGAAGACTTGTTGTGCTTTAGCATGGGCTTCCATGAGATTATAGCATTACGTCCATGGTCACACAACCCATCTCATATCCCGAATGGATCCTCTCAGGTATGTGTTCAGCAAGCCCATACTGAATTTTTGACTGTCTAGATGACAGTTGATCCTACAGCAATTTGACATCGTCTATGTGATGCAAAAGTCTGTCAAAGCTCAAGGAATTGTGGATCAACTGGCCGCCACACCTGCAGGGGATTACAAACCCTTAGAAACATACTTTCCTGACGAAGGAGTAATGACAATTCAGCTACAACATCAGTACGATACATCCCGTACATGGAGAATATATTTTGATGGAGCTGTTAACACATAAGGCTCTAGAGCTGGAGCAGTTTTAATAGCCGGTATAGGGGAGCAATATCCTGTCTCCGTCAAATTGCAGTTTGTCAGCACCAACAACACAGCAGAGTATGAAGGATGTATCATGGGGCTAAAACTTGCCTGTTCAATGGGCATCAGGCGGTTAACTGTCTTTGGGGATTCCGAATTGGTAATCAAGAAATCCACATGAATCTATCAAACCAAATAATTACATTTACTGCCTTACCATTGGCAAGTTTTACAAATGGCTTTGGAGTTCGAAGAAATCTCCTTTCTACACATTCCTCATAATAGGAATGATTTTGCAAATGCATTAGCAATGTTGGCCTCCTTGGTTTACATACCTGACAAGGAAAACATGCCAAGCATCACGTTTACTCTGCAAAAAGCCCCAGTCTATCGGAATTACGTTGGAGAAGTATCGAATGAGTTACCTCCCATCCACAACCCTTGGTATTAGCACATCAAGGAGTATCTACGAGATTGATCTACACCCGCTGAGGCGAGCCTAACTAAGAAGAGGCGGATTCATCGACTTGCTATGATATTCTACCTGAGCGGAGATGAACTCTACAAAAAAGATGCAGGATTAGGTCTCCTCAGGTGTCTGGACAAAGACCAAACTCAGAGACTCATGGATGATATCCATGGTGGAGTATGCGGCCCTCACATGAGCGAACACCTACTTGTCAAGAAAATTCTCAGAACGGGACATTATTGGCTTACACTCAAAGCTGACTATGATGATCACGTCAAGAGGTGCTATCAATGCCAGATTCATGGGAATGCTATCCATGCCCCTCCAAGGGAACTCCATAATATGAGTTCACCATGGCCCTTCTCAATGTGGGGAATGGACGTGATCGGGCCCATCGAGCCCAAAGCCAGTAATGGACATCGATTCATATTCACCATGATCAAATACTTCACCAAATGGGTAGAAGCAACATCCTTCCCCAGGGTTACTAAAGAAGTTATCATTGTTTTCATCAGAAACAATGTCATCTGTCGATATGGACAACCAGAGGTCATTGTGTCAGACAATGCTAAGAACCTCAACAACAAAATGATGGAGGAGTTATGCAGAAAATTCCACATCAAACATCTCAACTCCATCATCTACCATCCAAAGATGAATGGTGCTATTGAAGCGGCTAATAAAAACATGAAAAAGATCATGCAGAAAATGTCCGCCAATCATAAAGGATGGCCTAACCTCTTGCCTCTGACTTTATTAGCCCACAGAACTTCTATGCGTGCTTCCATTGGGGTAACCCCCTACTCATTAGTCTATGGGATGGAAACAGTGTTCTCTATAGAAGTGGAAATGGAGTCCCTCAGAGTATTGATGGATGCTCAGTTGGATGAAGACCAATGGGTACAAGACAGGTATCACCAATTGTCTCTGATAGACGAAAGGTGATCCGCGGCTATCTTCCATGGTCAGTTATATCAGCAAAGGATCATACGATCCTACAACAGAAAAGTCCGACTATGACAATTCAAACAACATGACATAGTTTTGAAAAAGATCATTGACAACCAAGATCAATCTAAGGGAAAATTCACTCCTAACTGAGAAGGCCCATTTGTTGTCAATGAAGTATTGACAGGAGGTGCTCTCAGATTGCAGGAAATGGATGGCAATGAATTTCCACAGCTTATCAACTTGGACACCGTGAAATGGTACTATGTCTGAAGTTACCATCAAACCTGGTTTTGATCATCAAATCACCAGTCATTTCGGTTTTGAACCCTTTCCTTTTGAATACTCTTCTGCCCCTCAGGGAAACATACACTTCAAGCTAGCAGCCTAGTTTTACATCAGTTCAAACCTTTCATACAATCTCGGTTATCCTGGAGATAGGATTTAACCTTTCATAATTTTGGTTATCCTGAAGACGGGATTGAACCTTTCACACATGCAGTTAATCCTGAAGACGGGATTAAACTTTTCTATTCCTGCAGTTTGTCCTGAGGACGAGATTAAACTTTTTACACACTTGCAGTTTGTCCCCACTATGGGATCAAACTTTCTTCTCCTCGCAGTATAGCCTGCACATGGGATTCACACTTCTCTTCGCCTTCAATTCGTCTTAAGGGGCGAACTACGTCGACCTAATTTCCCTGATACCCGGGGGTACGTAGGCAACCATATTCTATATAGCCCGGTCGCAATAAAGAAAAACAACAAAAACATTTTTGCCATTTCTCTACAAAATAACAAAAATAACCACACCCATCCGCCTTTCGCATTCAGCGTTGAACCTCCTACACTAGGTTCGAACTACGCAGACTTGATCTCCTCTTCAATAGGAGTACGTAGGCAGCCATTCATGGTGCAGTCTAACCCCTACCAGAATAATATACTTGTCACACGGTACCAGGATCTACCTTCAATTTTCCCCATTTCATCGGTTTCAGATCAAAGGTATGGAATTACCCAACCTCTTCTCACATATAGAAGATTCGGTGACCATCTAAGCTGCGATCGTGCCTCAAAGAGCAATACCAACCCATAAGAGATGGAATTAACTAGGCTTCTCATGAATAAAAGTACTAGCGACCATCTGTGGTGCGGTCAATCTCAGAGAGGAAGAAACCACCCTCCTATCCACTTTTCCATAACAGATACCAGTCCCAAGACACCAAAGATGGTAGGGATTTACATAAATCAGTGATCCGTTCTGAGAGATCTTGCGATGTTTTAATGTCCATCTATCAAGGATAAGTTCAGAATGCATCAAGATCACAAGGCCCTGGAGAAACATGCAAAAATCAAGCAATTATCAAGGCATAACTAAAAGGGAAGTGAATCAAAATATATTTCCCTGCCATATATAATACTGTTTGATATATACATCTATGCTATACATGACAAAATGGCTAAGCTAGTCTGTGCAGTAAAATACAAAGCTATCTACAGATCTGTATACATACGGACTATCAGATCTAACATAGCATCCCTCTCTGAAGACGGAGGTAGCACTGCAAGCTCCTGCCCAAGGGTATCTACACGAGCTAGCAGATCAGACGCTAACTGCATGGTGGCATAATGCTCATCAATGTAATCACTCATGTCGACAAGACTGACAGTCATCTGGAATCTAACTGAAGTGCTATCTACAATGGCCACATCCCTAGCAGATAAGGCGGCATCCCGCTCCGTAATCAATGCATCCCTAGTTGATCTAGCCTCATCCCTCTCTAATAGAGCAGCGTCTCTCTAATGAAGAGCTGTCAACATCGCATCCCTAGCCTGATCTCTATCATAGGTCATCAGATGTAAGCTCTGCTCCAAATGCTGTGCTGAATACTGAGTAACAGTGGAACTCGGGGTGGGAGAATCTATCACAAATGCTGGCAGCCCAGTAGTCAAGTCATCGGTGGGAATAACAGCATCCTCTATAGGCTCCTAATCGTCAGAATCAATCCCCTACACTATGGATACTACCGCAGCCGATGCAGTCTTTGTCTCCATCCATGCCGAATACTCTGCAGAATAACCTGGATAACTGACAGAAAACTCAGCCAACTCTCACTGATCCCAACAGGAATATAACCTAGATCTGTCCTCCGCTGATAAACAGTGTGACACGAAGCACTGACTCACTGCCCCCTTGTACGGATGAAAATCCTAAAACTAGTCAAACTGACACATCACGACCAGTGGGTGGTAAGTAATCATGCCCCTCAATCCAGCCAGAGGGAGATAATCCATGCCCGGAGCATGAGTAATGAAGTTGTAGGGTGAACTAAGCCCTGAACACGACAATATAGCAAACGGATCCCTAATCCCTGCCAGGAAAGCTGACCACGATGCAGCATCTGTGCACACTGCAGGCTGAAAGGAGTATGACATGGCTATCTCCTGGGTGAAGCAAAACCCATGTCGTCTAAATGTGGTAATGGTCTCAAGTGTGATATAAACCACACATACAACATGACCGAGCTACCTGTTAACACTCCTGCAGGATAAGTGCAGCAGTATGTAGCTGACCTCAGTGTCTCTGCGATAATCATCGGTACAATGGTACGACCCTCCCTAAGAGCTCTCACTGCCATAATGACGCCGATATCCAGCTCATCCATGTACCGCGGCATGAAGACGTATGACAATACGCATAGAAGCAGTACATCTACTCTGGCTGAACGCCAATGATCCTCCGATGTGGTGAAATCCGGAATGCCGTGTATAATTTGTTCTCGAGTCAAACACATCAAATAGAAATCTTTGGGATATCACGTGACCAGATGTAATCTCGTCCTGGACCACTCTACGCCTCAATCCGATGAGGGTCATGAACTATCTGCTCATGTCTCCAACAGCCATATGCACGCAAGGTGCATCTGGCAGCAAGAATATCGTCAACCGTGCATACTCCTCGCAAAGTAGAGTCAACTCACAGGTCCCAAATTGGAAAAACTGTCTCTCCGATACCCGGTGCTAAAGCATACCCTCTACAAATCTGTGGGAACCTAAAACATTAATGAGGTCATAGTATCTTTGCAACAAATCATCTACGATCACCATGTCTGATGGTGATATACTATCATACCATGAGCGCATACCAGCTACCACCAAAAATGGTGGGGTATGATCAATACGGCTAACTGTCAAAGAAGACATCTGTAAGGGTCGTGTCATAAGACCATCCAGGGGTCAATGCTGAATATCTCTGGACATACATACATATGCATAACATAATAACATGCATGATACAATAGATGGCAATATGATATAGGGGAATGGAAAACTATACATACATTGCTAAATATATCATCATCTAATACATCTTTGTACAACTAAAATACAGGGAAATGGGGTGAAGCTACCCAACATACAACAGTGGCATATCAAAAGAGATAGCGAGAAATACATCAGAAAAAGTCAAGAGTGTCGATATTTACATCATCGATCCTGTCCACCTGATGTAACTCCTCCCGAGTCACTGGATCTCTATCTACATAGATGTCAGGCCAATACAAGGGAGGACCTGCACTGATAAAACGATATGGGTCACCTGAGGGACCAGCGCCAGAGCTGGAAGTATCAAAAGTATCTACCTCTACAAGATCTCTGCCCAAATGCCAAATGAAAAGATGTGACCGGTCCAGTTGCTGAGTCAATCTGTCAATTTGTGTAACATGAGTTAGATCTCTGACACAGGCTAGCTAATCTGTCATCATCACGGATCCTGGAACTATATCCCCCATAAAATGTGTGGCGCGGGTCTGAGCTCCAATCGTACGAGGGATCCACCAATGTTGGAACATATCCTGAGAACAGGGGCCCTCTAATAATGTAAAATTATCAATCCCCATCAATGGGATGTCAATGACGGGTGACTACGAAATAGGCCAATAATGTCTGGCAGGAAGAAAGATCGGCATACGGATCTCTCTTGTAGTGCTCCTAATAGCACGCTCTCCTAAATAGAGCTCCCATCCTCCATATGTGAAAAGAGGAATCATGCGGGTGGAAATGACGTACTCTACTCCAGTCAGGTACCCATCCTCAAAACCAACTCCCAAATGCTCTCCAGGGTAGGGAATCCATATGATGACATCGGCAGTTAATAGCTCCAGCTGTAGGCGACAATGAGTGAAACCCTCAGCAATAGGGACCTCCGCCAGTATGGAATGATGCCATCTCCATCCTCGTAGATAGGTGTCTAAACCTAACACACTCATAGGATGCAAACAAGGAAGCCTCTCATAGGCCCAATACTGCCAACACAAAGGCAAACATCTGCTGTCAATCAACACTCTTAACCTATACATGGGAAAAGCCAAGAGAAACACTCACCAGCAGAAATGGGTAGAATCCTAACAACGCCTTGGTCAAGCCCTGCGATCGCATGCGCATTCCCCTAAGGAAGTAGGCAAAGGTGTAGGAACCCCAATCATACTCTCCTATACAGTCCACGTGTCGAGTGGCATTGATCAAAGCGAAGGACACCGTAGAAAAGTTATCTGCTGTGAAGCAGCCCCTAATGATTATCAGGAACAATCGCCAAAGAATGCGATCCCTGACTCTCACATCATCGGGTATGGCACTCAATGGCGGCCTTTCATAGCATCTACGCCAAAGAACTCAGACGAACAGTCCCGCCCTTGGCGCTTCCATGGAACTCCTAACAAGGATCCGGCGATGAGGGTGATATCTGCCGTGCAAGGCACCGGCTCCCCTCCAAACTCCATACCTGTGATAAACCGCCAATCCATCGGCGTCATCATCACCTCGCAGTCTAGCAAATGGAGTGACTAAGTCTTGTGAAACCACCGCTCAGACAATGCCCTGAGGTAACCCCAAGGACAGCGACGGGGTAGAATGGAGAAGAACCTCCCGAATCCCCAGCCATGGATGATCGCTCTGTAGTCATCATGCAAGGCCTGATACATAGAGTGGATACGAAACCAGTTCCCTCGAGGCTGTGTGAAGCCGGGAACCTACATCAAATGCAGATCAACATCACACTCCTTGACTCCTCATTAATAGGAAATAAGGAAGATTAAAGATCTAACTTCATACCTCATTTGCGTGCAGGTATACTGAAGGATGCCTACTCAAGTCACCCAGAAGATCTGGGTTCGCCATTTGAATACCTGGAAATTCCCTACGGGGAACATGTACAGTAGGGGCAGGAACCTCGATCGGTGCATCCTCCTCCTCGTCCTCGACATTTGGCACTTCAACCCGAATAGGACGTATCACCACCTCCGCTAAACGACGAGGCTTTCTAATAGAACGGCGCTGAGGCCGTATCACCACCTCCAAATCACCTCACAAAGGGTGTGGTAATTTCTTACCTGGAGTCTTTTCAAAGTGCATTCTATGATTGCATGCATGCATGCATTGTTTTAACATACATCTACAATAGAGTTAAAAATGCATGACTACCCAATACCTACATTTTGGGAAAATTTTGCCATAGCCCCCTTTGTAAATAGGACTATCCACATGCACATAGGCATGACTAGGTGGTCATTCAGTAGCACACCTGAACACAGTCATATACATCATGTATGCATCAATACATTGCAGTAAAAAATCCATAAGTGTAGTCTAATTACCAAGATTATTTTGCTTGTCTACCTTTACTCATTTGTCCTCAGATAGGATAATAACTGACAGTAAAAGGTGCCAATTTGACTGTTTCAAAAGTTAAATTTTTTCACATCATTATGTTCAGCATGGTTTAATACTAACATTTACTATGTTGAATATTTTCTATCAAGTAATATCAGCATGCATATTCACTACTATGTGTCTAAATGCATTTTATGCAATAAGTCATTTTCCAACGGACATAAATTGGAAAAAAAATACATGCATGTGTTACCAGGACAGTGAAGATTGCTTGTACGGTGGTAGAATATGCAGAAAGTTGCCCGAATTCAGCAGATCTGAAGAAGAGCTCTTGGATTTCCTTCGCTGCGCAACTTGAAAATGACTTATGAAAGCAACCAGCCGCCTATACATGGGCACGGTTGGCCGTAGGCTAACCTACGGCTCCTGCAAGTACACCTACGGCACTCCTACATGGGTCCCACACCTCCGGCTCGCTCCAGTTAGAGTTGCAAAGGAGGACTCACAAGCTGAAAAGGCCAAATCAGGAATAAAAGTGCTACGCGATTGAGCGGAATAGCTTGAAATCCTGGTTTCTCATCGGTTAGAGTTAAACTCCCGTCGTCTCAATGGTATTCACCTGAATGCAGGGTATACTATACCAATGAGCCCAGCTTTCACAGATCATGCTCAGCAATACCCCACAAAGGTCCGATGACATCATTTATAGGGTCACAACTCTAAGCCTCCCTGACGGGGGTTACAACGCAAAACCACGATATATCAAACCTCCCTGGCGGGGGTTACAACGCCGAAGTTATCAACATCTACGTATCCCCGGCGGGGGTCACAACGCACATCCTTCAAATTTCTACGTATCCCCGGCAGGGTTACAACACAATGCAACCATTGATACACACATCAATGAAGGTCAAGCAGCCTTGACGTCATGTTAGCCGATGACAAGTAAACCCATTGAAGCAACCTTCCCCGGCGGGGGTCATAACACAATGCTACCATTGACACATACATCAATGAAGGTCAAGCAGCCTTGACAATGCATCCAGCAGGGATTTATCCAGTGATACACACATCGGTCAAGATCGAGCAAACCCCGATAACAACAAACTATTGGCGATATCTCGATGAATGAGGGAATATGTTACACACATCCTCAAACAGACAAAGCTTTATCCCCATAGATCTCTTACACACAAGAGGTACCTTTATGGAATATAAACCAGTTTCAAGGATTCAGGACTTTGGTGATAGCCCCAACGTCAACATCCTTGGAGACTTGGATCGCATGTCCCAACCATCACTGATTGTCATCCCAACAGGATTACCTGATAATCATTCATGCATTCTATATACATTTGCATCATGTTGCTGCATATAGCATCATGTTTATCTTGCTTGCATTTCAAGTGTCTAGTATTCTTTATCCTATCCATGCCTTGTATTGCATGAATATGATAAATAGGGGCATCTGTAGACACTCAAAATTTTTTGCACTCCTATTACTAACATTGTTGGAGGGTAAATTCATCTTTTGGAGATAACCCTGAAAGATAGCTTACATCTATTCCGAATACTACCAGAAGTTCAGCTCAAACCCAGAACACAAACCGGGAACATCATCTCAAACCCGGAACAAACACCGGGAATGTCATTTCCAATCTCGGAGATAACCCCGAGATATGTAGATCAAAAGACCGGCAACAACACCGGAGAGGACAGTCATGTCTCGGTGATAACACCACGACGCTCAGTTCTAGTCCCAGAGACAATACTGGGAGTAGCAACCCCATCCTTGGTGATAACCCCAAGAAATGCCATTGCAGTTCCGACGATAACCCCGAAAATGCTTGTTTAAAATATGTGCTATCAGCTTCAACCATAGACATCCTGTCGAGGCACACACACCTCAGACCCGGAGATAACAACGGGAAAACGGGAACATCCACAGATGATAGTGAGACATACAAACAAGCAGCAGTCCAATCTCAGATGTAACCCTGAGCAACGTCTGCTTTCTGCTTAAACCGGCGATAACCCCGGTGAGGAGTCAACACGTCATCTTACTATCTCAATAAGATGATATCACATCATACTAACAAGTAGTCCAATCTCAGCTGTAACCCTGAGCAACGTCTACTTTCAACTCAAACCGGCGATAACCCCGGCGAGGAGTCAAACGTCATCTTGTTCCTTTGACAATGGCACGTCATCTCAACACTTCATACATACATACATCCAACAATGTCCCACAAGAGCCGAGGATTGACAATCCTGAGTGACTATTACGTGTGACAGTACTTTGGATAGAATTTAAAGCTTGAAGACCATGGGCATAGACCCCTCTTCCTGACTTCGTACAACCTCTAATCCATGTCATTGTGTAACTCTCGACACAAGCGGTCCGAAGAAGGTCAGATATACCTCGTTCGGATGCTCGGATTGAAGTTCGGCAAGTTGAGCAGACATTACAGTGCATGAGTGCATGTACTACGAGACGATTGGACCCGCGAGGCTCGAATGCACCACGACCAGCCATAGGTACAACTGCTACTGCCGCAGGTGTACCTGCAGCCATCCGTTTATATATACAAGCCTTGGGGTCAGCCATTTGAGAAGAAGAAGAAGGGAAAAAGGTGAGGAAGCCCTGTCCATTTTATTCTGCATAGACATCTTTTGAGTGTTTCCTCACTTCTAAACACTAGTTAACTCACATATAGCTATCTTCTATCCTGCGGGAGTTGAGTGTTTATCCATTTAAAGTCATAGAAGTCTACTTTGGCAGCCCACTGTAAGCCTTCTTATATTCTATAAAGCCTTATTCTCATATTAGCACATACTATTGTACACGTTGAGAGTCGTGTGAGTGTGTTTGCCCGGACTTCGGTCCGTAGTTTTCATTTCTGTGTGTATATATATACTTATATATATATATGTATATATTTTATATATGGACTAACATTATCGAGTTATGCCTCGATTGAGCCTAGACTTCGGTCTAGAGCGTTTAATTGATTATATATATATATAAACTATGGCCTGAATTTTATATCTGGTGCGTTTAATTGCTTATATATATATATATATATGTATATATAACTATTGTCGGACATATTTGATGAGCCTGGATTTACATCCAGTGCGTTTAATCGCTTTTATATATATATACATATATAAAATTTTTGTCGGACATATCCGATGAGCCTGGATTCACATCCGATTGCATTTCTCGCTTATATATATATATATATATATATATATATATATTTACATTATCGGGCACGGAGTTCACTTCGTGGCCTTTTACAACTTTATTTACATTCCGTTCTGCCTGGAGTTTACTTCTTGGCAGTTGATCGCTTCTACAGCTTTATTTACATTTTGTCACTTTGGAGTTTACTTTCGTGGTGGTTGATCATCATTTATATATATATTTATAGCTTTTATATATATAAGCGCTATCGCTTTCCATACAAATTGCGAGATCATGTGAGCCTAGAAATCATGTGATCACAGTTCAATTTTGAATCTAGATTCTGGTTCCCATGGTGGACATTTTTAGTCAGAAGCGGCTTTGTACCATGAGGCTCGGATGCATCATAACTGTACTTGCAGTACAACCGCATGACCGCCGCAAGTGTACTGTGGCCATCCGTCTATATATATACAAGCCCTGCGATTGACCATTTGATAAGAAGAGGGAGGGAAAAAGGCAAGGAAGCCACGCCCATTTTCTCGTCCATACACATCTTTTGAGTGTTTCTCACTTCTAAACACTAGTTAGCTCACATATAGCTATCTTTTATCCAATGAGGCTGAGTGTTTATCCATTTAAAGTCATAGAAGTCTACTTTGGCATGCCCAACGTGTAAGCCTTCTTATATTCTATAAAGCCTTCTTCTCTCATATTAGCACACACTATTGTACACATTAAGAGTCGGTGTGAGTGTGTTTGCCGGACTTGATTCCAGTTGTTTTCATTACATACGTATATATATACTTATATATATGTATATATTTTATATATGGACTAACATTATCGAGTTATGCCTCGATTGAGCCTTGACTTTGATGCAGAAGCGTTTAATTGCTTATATATATATATATATATATATATATATATATATATATATATATATATATATATATATAAGCGTGGTCGGACTCAATCGATGAGCCGGATTTTATATAGGTGCATTTAATTGCTCATATATATATATATATATATATATATATATATATATATATATATATATATAACTATTATATTACATATTCGATGAGCACGGATTTACATCCAGTGCGTTTAATCGCTTTTATATATATACACATATATATAATTGCTGTCGGACATATTCGAGGAGCCTGGATTCACATCCAGTGCGTTCTTCGTTTATATATATTATATATATATATATATATATATATATATTTACATTTATGTGAGGCACGGAGTTCACTTCGTGGCCTTTTTATGACTTTATTTACATTAAAATCACGCCAGAGTTTACATCTTGGCGAGTTGATCGCTTTTGATTTTATTTACATTTTGTCACTTTGGAGTTTACTTCGTGGCGGTTGATCATGTATATATATATATATATATATATATATATATATATATATTTATAGGTTATATATATATAAGCGCCATCGCTTTTCCATACAAATTGCAAGATTATATGAGATTAGGAATCATGTGATCTGAGGTTGATTCTTGAATCTAGATTCGGTTCCCATGATGGACATTTTTCAACTTTAAGCAGCGTGTATATTATTTTACAGTGTCTGAATTTCCTTGGATGGCTGTCATGCCCATGAGGAGCTCGGCACTGCTGTATATTATTTTCTCTAGAATGCTTCGCATCTCGAAAATAAAAGCAAACAAGCCGAACATTTAATAATTAAATGGAAGTATGAAAAGGTCTCAATTTCTATTGAGCACAGGGTTTGAAAAACCTTTTTTACAAAACATCATTACTATATCTTGGTTAAAAATGAATTTTTCTATAAAATTCAAACCTTGTGTGTATAGGTGCGAACGAGGCCTCGCACTACTTTCAAATAACTACACATTGATCCATACACACACACACACATTCATATAACAATTTCTTTGAAAAGTGGCAGTCACCGTTGTAACATGGATGTCGGGGGGTGCCTAACACCTTCCCTCCGCATAATCAAGCCCCCGGACCCAAAATGAATCTCGGTTTCACAGACCCTTCTAGTAGTGTCAAAACACTAGGTCAATGTGCAAACATTTTCAGTTGCGTTGGTGCAACCAGTTAAATACACCAACTGGCGACTCTTAAAGTCAAATCGTCGACATTATACATGTCGAACCTTTTTAACTTGTTTTTTCAAACAAATCTCACATTAACATAAGAACACCAAAGAACAAGTAACGAAAAGGGACATTCAAAAAATCCCGACGTCGACAACACAATCCTAGAAAATAATCTTATGAAACCCTAGGGTTAAACCCTAAGGGTCATACCCTAAGGGTTAAAACCTAATGGTTGTGAGAAGTTACCAAGTTGTCATTCACTTTATAAGTCAAATAACCAAACTACCATTTTTATTATTTTATTAAGGTGGGGTGTAGATCTAGCCCTAGTAAGGAGTTGGTGACCAACTCTAACTAGCCATGTGGTCTAGTACTAGCCATTTATCAGCCAAAACATGCCCTCATGATCAGCCATAGTCCTTGCATCAAATTCTATATAGATTGAGAGAGAGGAAAGTTCATAATTTAGTCCCAATTGTTCACAAACACACCACCAAGCTTCTCTCTCTCTAACCCACGAATTTTTTGAGCATTTCAGTCCCATAACCAAGCCCCACGTTTACCATTAACAGACCTGAAGGTCTGAATCAAAATCAAAGCTCAAAGGTAAACCCTAAGCCAATAAAATTTGATCTAGTATGTTATGATGGATTTGTTGTTTTTGGGTTTAAACATGTTATGTTTTGAAATTGTTTAAGTGTTTGATCTTGTAGTATGTTATGCTAGCTTTGATATAGAACTTGATTTAGAGTCAGATCTGTTGTAGATTTGAAGTTATAATTGGTCAAAACCCATTGACCGGGCATGACCAGACTAATTTTGGGTAACCTAGAAAGTCTTATGCAGTATTTGACAAGATTTTTAAAGGCATTGATCTGTCAGATGTTAAGCCTTTTGTTGATGTTAGTTTAACTAGATTGTAGTGTGCTGTATGGACTATATATCCATGCCTTAATGTTCCTTATATCACCAACAGGATCGAAGTAGTGTGTGGTTAAACTGGGTCACTTGATCACGAAGTCGGGTTTCTGGAATTTTCAGAAACCGTTAGAACAAGTATTCTGACAATGTTTGACCGATCAAGATCTGCTTTGTTTTTTGTTGTTTGATCTATGTTATGTGTTATATTTGTTCACTTGCATGTTGTTTACACACTAAACGTATTACATCACATAATTCAAAACTGTATAGCAAGTTATGATGATCGAAAGAAGGCAGTTTGAACTGTTCTTCATTTCTAGAAAACCCAGAAATGAAGAACAGCTCTGACAAGAAATTTGAGGGCTTATAATTCTCTAATCTATTGTGTTATAGCCATGATATCGATTTCTAGTGGTAGGATTACATTTATAATACAACATAAACCCTTTTAAGCTGACCAAAATACATTAGGATCATAGAGAAATTGTTGGTCAAATGTGACACTTTGGTCACTGACTACGCATTTCTGGGTTTCATGATGAACACGAAGAAGAATTTTATATGACCAGTTGCCTGTCGCTATAAGCGATCTTTTAGCGACAGTTACTTTATAAAATAATTATTTTTATTAAATAATTAGAAAAATTAGTTTTTAATTATGAAAATTACAAAATAAATTATTAAAAATTATTTTAAAGTCCAAAAATTAGTTTTAAATTATTTTGAATATATTTCATAAATATTTAATATTTTTGAAATATTAATGGTATTTAATTTATTTAATTATAATGTTTAATAAATTAGTTAAAAATGATTTTAATACTTGAAAAATCATTTAAAATTATATTATGGTATAAGAAAATATTTGAAGTTATTTTTAATGACTTTTAATATTTTGTGATGAATTTTAATAAATTAATATTAATAATATTTAAGTTATTTAATAAATGTATTAAATAAATGATGAAAAATTGAATTAATGATTTAAAAATCATATAAAAGTAATTTAAAGGATTATAAAAATATTTGAAGTTATAAAATATAACTTTTGATACTTTGTCATTAAAAATATTAATATTTTAATAATAATGATATTAGATTTATTTAATGTTTATATTAAATAAATTAGTTTTAAAATGATTTTAATATTATAAAAATCATTTTAAATGAAAATAAAGTGTTTAAGAATATTTTAAGTTACAAAATATAACTTAATATTTAAAGGATAATTTCATTAATAATTTAATATTAATGATAATAATTTAATAATAAATGATATTAACTTTATTTAATAATTATATTAAATAAATGGTTTAAAAATGGTTTTATTTATTTAAAAATCATTTAAAAGGATATTAATGAATTAAAAATATTTTAATTTATAATTAATGACTTTTAATATTTTGATAGATAATGCATTAATATTTTAATATTAATGGTAATTATTAAAAATAATTTTAATTGTTTTAAAAATCATTTAAGGGTAATATAAATGTTTTAAAAATATTTTGAGTTATTATAAATAACTTTGATATTTTGAAAATGGTTTGATTAATGGTTTAATATTAATTAAATATTAATGATAATAGAATTATTTGATATTTAAATCATTTTATAATGATTTGATTGTTTGAAAAATTAGAATAAATTATAATAATGATTTAAAATTATCGCAAGTCATTTAAAAATGATATGAGTGTTATTTAAATAGTTTAAATAGATATTGAACTTCGATATAGAGTCTTAGACTCGATATTACCCGATAAAGCCGTCGTTACGCTGATAGGTTTCAGAAATTGATCTGGACTTATATAATGTGTATGTATATGTGTTTGTTTGTGATTTAATGATTGTGAAACATGTGTGACAATGTGATTAGGTTATGTGCTGACTGCAATAAGCAGTACTATGTGTTATGATATGTGATTCTAATCAATATAATGATCTTATTAATGATAGTTTTCAATATAAAAGATAAAACTAAGTTGCATTTTGTAAGCAGCAGACCAGGCAAGTATCCTACATTTGCATTTCCTTTATGCAATGGGATGTAAGTAAGAGAGTTTTAATTATATTATTATTGTGCAGATTATTAACCCTATTATTATATATGTTATATTCAATCTTTGATTATCAACATGGTACTATATGGTAATTCGTAGATATATATATATATATATATATATATATATATATATATATATATATATATACATTCATTAATTTCTAAATATGGTTATTCAAGTGTCCCCACTTGGATAATCATTATATTTAATCACATGTTGATTGATATATATATATATATATATATATATATATATATATATATAGTAAGGATCATCATGAGACCTTTTGGACGGACCAACAAAGCGGACTAAAGGAAAAGAGTCAATGTCAAAAGCAAAGGATCCGGGTCTTAAAAATCAGAACCAACCCACAAATAACTGAAACTTACCTCAATTTCACAACAATTAATACAAATCAATAGTACGAGAAATAATGGTTCAATTACAGTAAATTAACACAAAATTCAAAACACGACAAAGTTATAAATTAAGCACATTAAAATCCCAAATAGAGCCTAAAAAAGATTGATATACTTGGGGCCAAACTTACCTACTAAAAAAAGAAAAACTCAAAGATGGATGTAATTTTTTTAAGTTTCAACACGGATCATAATAAGATGACTGAGCGAAAAGTCCAATTACACAAAATTTGAAGGAAAAAACCCCCAAAAAAAGTATAGTACCAAATAATTAGAATTCGATCACAAACTGGGTAAAGTGCAACTCTGTGGCTTCCATTTATCTTCTTTGAAAACCTTTATCAAGACCATTAAGAAAACAATTGAATTGTTCATCAATAAGTGAACAAGAACCTAGTTTATCAAATGGATCTGAATCATCTCTCACCCAACGCCCATGAAATAGATCACACTTCATCAAAGACTCCACCAATTTCTCATTATCCGGCTTTCACTGCAAGCACACCAAAAAGAGTGTCGTTGCTTTGTTTCTTGGAGAAAGAAGTTAAATTTGTGACCGCACCTTTTTACGTAATTCTTTTATCTCCATTCCGTAAATATTTTTTCCTCCCGAGGAAGACTTGAGCTGAATTTGCGCATGATTTGCCACCACTTTGGAGCTTTGGGAGCCTCAATTGGGGTGCGATTTGGCTTAAAGACTCAACTCTATCTTTATTATCATGAGTCCGCTTTTCACCTCTCTTTGGAGATTCGGAGCTTCAATTCTGGTCTTATTTTTCTCAAAGACTCCAACTTTATCATGAAAATCTTTGTTTTGGGTCTGGTTTTGCACAATAATTGGATTTTTATTCAATTTAGGTGCTCCAGTTGTGGTGTTTAGAGATCTAGTAATGTTGGTTGGTTGTGAAGAATTTGGGAAAAGGTAAGAAATAACTGAAGAGAAATGAGATGTTGAAGAATTTGTACTAGAGATACTTGTTAAGACCCGGATCCTTTGCTTTTGACCCGCGTGACTCTTTTTCCTTTAGTCCGTTTTGTTGGTCCGTCCAAAAGGTCTGCGACAGATCCTTTCTATATATATATATACCTCTAAGCTATTTGATCAGCTAGACACAGATTTAGAAATATCGTTGAATATGATAAAACCTTTTTGTATCCAATCAAATTGTTTTGATTTGGATTCCCGACTACATATGAACATCCCAAACATGGGAAAACTTTTATGCACCCAAAACGGACAGAGTGAAGGATGATATCGTTCTTGCATGTAGTATTGATCAATACATGGCACATTGGGCAGATCACCCTCGTGTCCATAAGTTATGACGGTTTGCGGATGAAGTTCTGTTAAACCTTAGCGAAAATGAAAAATAATGTTCATAGTATATCACCTTAACCCTATTTATAGTCAGTATGTAGTTTCAAAAATTTGATAGAGAGTTGTTATGTTATTATTATCGGTTCAAATTACTTCACAACTTTTGATTTGTTGTAGAAGGGTAGTACAAAGAAAATATTTAATCCTTTCAACTAATATTTATAATTATTATTATTTGTTGGGCACTCAAATGTTCATCCTTGCTTAATTTAAATGTTTTCAGTTAAGTATGATCGACCAGAGGGCTCTGCCAAGAAGAACAGAAAAGGAAAGCTACCCGAATAAGTTTGTGTTATCTTATATAATAGCTAGACTTAGATAAGATGATAATATTTATTATCTATCATGTAATGAAATGTTTTAAGGTCGCGTACCTGGGATTTAGAAAAGTCTGATATGTAAATTAAATTAGATATTTATTACAATATTATTATTTCTGATCATAGAAATGGTATCATAATGCACTGAGTTCAGGTTTCAAGTATATGAATTTGGGGGCGTTATAATTTGGTATCAGAGCTTTAGGGTTAGAAACCTTAGGTGGGGGTAGACCTTAGGCTATAACCTTAGAGCAGAGGAAAATGTTCAAAGTACAAAAAACTCACATAGAGTTTAAAAGGAGATGAATCGAATACATTCATTGTCAAACAAAAATAAAAGATAACTTAAATAAAACTATTAATTGTTGTGTGTATATATTATATGTTAATCAGGATAATTTATGTGTAGATGTCAGATAGAAAAGGATTAGGATACTCTCAAATCGTAAAGAAGGAGTCAACCTCCACAACCAAGCCAATATCAAAGCTGATAGCTGAAATAAAAGCTTACATTGAAAACAACCCTGATGAGGTGATTATACTAGAAAAATGTAGTACCGGACCCAGAAATGATAGTATAACTGATAGGTAGAGTATAGTTAAGGAATATAAGGACAAGCTCGAGTTCTTAAACTCATATATCTATGCTGAGTTCTTAAACTCATAATGTATAGTAAAGTTTTGCGAACTAGGTATAGTTAAGTGTGAATGGAATATTGAGGATAAGGGGAATATATAGAATACTAAGCAACTGATCCTTAGTGAAGGCGTAAGAAATAAGTAGTATTAGTTTTACTTGAATATGTATGATTATATGATGCGTATATGATATGTATGCGGGTATAATGTAATATTCTTAACTTTTGTATAAGTTATGGCAGCGAATCCTGACTTTCGAGTCACAAGGGGATAGCGAATGTTTAAAGCAGTATGTCAAACGCTATGAATATGAATCTATGTTGGATTATGAAATAAGTTCGTATAAAGATAATAATTATTTATCTGAACACTGATTAATATAGTAACCAAGTTTTTAAAATATAATATTTTGATTTTATGATTATTTTAGTAGAAAATTTTGCGTTATAGAAGGTAAGTCGATAAAATATCAATTATAATCAAATAATGCCGCCAAGATATAAACGAAACCAAAGGGTAGAAGAACATATCAACAAAGTTGGAGGACAACCAGACCCGATGCAGAATTTTGCGAATGTGGTTGCTCAAGATATATAGAATGGAATGCCAGCCGCGGGAAATCCGCCAGACAATCGATTTGCGAACTTCAAATATTTTAAGGCCATAGGACCGTTAGGATTTAGAGGGTCAACTAACCCTGTAGAAGTAGTTGTGATAGCTAGGGTAGTAGAGGGGCAAAAGACAGCTTTTGACACCTATACGATGAAAGGGGGGGCGAATTTTTTGTGGGAGTCAAATCAAGCTAGAGCCGGAGAAGGGAGTAGTGGTAGTAGGACTGTAAAAAGGAAAGGAGATAATTTTAGGAATACCAAAATTATGCTAGGAGGGGGGAAAGAATAAGGTTGTGCAATGTGGAAATTGTGAAAGGAATCACTCGGGAGTGTGTCTTAAAGGTAAGTTAGTGTGTTATAAGTGTGGACAGAATGGACATATCTCTCCCAACTGCCCCAATCCTAGGATGAATAGAGGGTGTTTCAGGTGTGGATCAATGGAGCTTAAGGTGAAGGACTGTCCGAAAAGGAGAAGGGATTCAGGAAGTATGATTACTGAGAAAAGTAGCGGGACGATGGCGACAACGGGACCAACTTCAACAAACAACCCAACTGAATCAACCACAAGAGTCTTCAGCATAACCGTTCAAGATACCGTGGCAGATAGGGATACGACTCCAGGTATTATTCGAGTCAATTGTATTTTCTTATATATGATTTTCGTATATATATAATAAATTATTTTATAAAGAAATTTTAAAGGAGGAATTTGAGTTCTATTAGAAATCAAATTTTTGTTTAAGCAGATAGACAAACTTTATGCTGAATAGTTAAAGATCAGTCCGATCGAATCTGATCGGGATCTACTTGAAGTTATTATGTATGTTATTTGCCCTAGTATCTATAAGTTTTAAAGCGGTGATTAGGGGACGGAATCCTTTATAAAGGAGGTGGATGTAAAACCCAATATTTTCAATAAGAAATTTTGTGATTAATTTATATATATATATATATATATATATATATATATATATATATATATATATATAAAGGTGGGAATATGTGCAAAGTAAAGTATATGTATCATGTGATAACTAAATTTATTTATTCGATGTAAATAATTTCTTATTAGACTTATTAATCATTATAGATTATATTCTTATAATAAATTAATTTTGTAATAAAAACATTTATTATTTATTTTTCATGAAAATATGATTATGGTATATATGATATGATTATTAGGATTATTATGATATATATTTTATTATATTGGTTAAGTTAATTATTTTAACTTAATTAATGAAGGTATGTATGATGGTTATATAGGATATGAATTCAAAATCCTAATATAATATTATTTATATTGCATAATAATATAAACATGCCAGATATTTGTGTAATGTTAATGTGTGGAATAGTTATAGTAAAACAGTAAAAAAATCCTAGCATTATTGATAAAATATAGTATAGAGTCAACTATGACTGTAAGGTTTGTTAAGTTATGTGTTATGTAGTTAATGACTTTTATTAAGTTTTATGTTAACCCTAATTAATATATAGAAACCCTAACTACTAAATTAGAACCCTAATTGCTAAGTTATAAACCCTAAGTATTAATTTAGCAAGGTAAATGGTAATTAATATATTATAAAGGCTAATTTACAAATCCTAGGTGATTAGGAAACCTAGTGTAATTAGGGAACCCTAATCAACATTTTTAGAAACTAAGATTTCCACATTTGCCCTTAATACACAATCCTAGAAAAATAAGGTTATAAAACCCTAAGGATCAAACCCTAAGGGTTAAAACCTTATGGTTGTGAGAGGTTACCAAGTTACCATTCACTTTATAAGTCAAATGACCAAACTACCCTTTTTATTATTTTATTAAGGTGGAGTGTAGATCTAGCCTTAGTAAGGAGTTGGTGACCAACTCTAACTAGTCATGTGGTCTAGTACTAGCCTTTAATAAGCCAAAACCTGCCCTCATGATCAGCCATAGTCCTTGCATAAAATTCTATATAGATTGAGAGAGAGGAAAGTTCAAAATTTAGTCCCAATTTTTCACAAACACACCACCAAGCTTCTCTCTCTCTAACCCACGAATTGTTTGAGCCTTTCAGTCCCATAAGCAAGCCCCACGTTTACCATTAACAGACCAAAAGATCAGAATCAAAATCAAAGCTCAAAGGTAAACCCTAAGCTAATAAAATTTTATCTAGTATGCTATGATGGATTTGTTGTTTTTGTGTTTAATCATGTTATATGTTGTGTTAATCCATGATCTAGGTTGGTATTTAGTGAATCCATAACATTTAAATGCTCAAAATGGGTGTTTTCAAAATTCTGGAAATTTTTTTTATGAGTCTGACAACCGAATGTCAGACCTTGTAAATCTCAGCCTGTTAAGTTTTGTTGTTGTTTAAGTGTTTGATCTTGTAGTATGTTATGTTAACTTTGATATAGAACTTGATTTAGATTCAGATCTGTTGTAGATTAGACGTTATAATCGGTCAAAACCCGTTGACCAGGCATGACCAGACTAATCTTGGGTAACCCAGAAAGTCTTATGCAGTATCTCACAAGATTTTTAAAGGCATTGATCTGTCAGATGTTAAGCCTTTTGTTGATGTTAGTGTGCCCAGATTGTAGTGTGTTGTATGGACTATATATCCATGCCCTAATGTTCCTTATATCACCAACATGATCGAAGTAGTGTGTAGTCAAACTTGGTCACTTGATAACGAAGTCGGGTTTCTGGAATTTCTAGAAACCGTTAGAACAAGTATTCTGACAATGTTTGACCGATCAAGATCTACATTATTTTTTGTTGTTTGATCTATGTTATGTGTTATATTTGTTCACTTGTATGTTGTTTACACGTTGAACGTATTAGATCATATAAATCAAAACTGTACAGCAAGTTATGATGATCGAAAAGAAAACAGTTTGAATTGTTCTTCATTTCTGGAAAACCCAGAAATGAAGAACAACTCTGACAAGAAATTTGAGGGCTTATAATTCTCTAATATTTGTGTTATAGCCATGATATTGATTTCTAGTTGTAGTATTACATTTATACTACAACATAAACCCTTTAAGCTGACCAGAATACATTAGGATCATAGAGAAATTGTTGGTCAAACGTGACACTTTGGTCATTGACTATGCATTTCTAGGTTTCATGATGAACACGAAGAACATCTATAGCGACGGTTTTGTCGCTATAGGCAGTCTTTAGCGACAGTTACTTTATAAAATAATTATTTTTATAAAATAATTAGAAAATTAGTTTTAATTATGAAAATTATAAAATAAATTATTAAAAATTATTTTAAAGTTCAAAAATTAGTTTTAAATTATTTTGAATATATTTCATAAATATTTAATATTTTTGAATTATTAATGGTATTTAATTTATTTAACTATAATGTTAAATTAATTAGTTAAAAATGATTTTAATACTTGAAAAATCATTTCAAATTATATTATGGTATAAGAAAATATTTTAATTTATTTTAATGACTTTTAATATTTTATGATGAATTTCATTAATAAATTAATATTAATGATATTTAAGTTATTTAATAAATGTATTAAAAATGATGAAAAATAGAATTAATGATTTAAAAATCATATAAAAGTAATTTAAAGGATTATTAAAATATTTTAAGTTATAAAATATAACTTTTGATATTTTGTCATGAAAATATTAATATTTTAATATTAATGATATTAGATTTATTTAATGTTTATATTAAATAAATTAGTTTAAAAATGATTTAATATTATAAAATCATTTTAAATGAAAATAAAGTGTTTAAGAATATTTAAAGTTATAAAATATAACTTTTAATATTTAAAGGATAATTTCATTAATAATTTAATATTAATGATATTAATTTAATAATAAATGATATTAAGTTTATTTAATAATTATATTAAATAAATGGTTTAAAAATTGTTTTATTTATTTAAAATTCATTTAAAAGGATATTAATGAATTAAAATATTTTAAGTTATAATTAATGACTTTAAATATTTTTGATAGATAATGATTTAATATTTTAATATTAATGGTAATTATTTAAAATGATTTTAATTGTTTTAAAATCATTTAAGAGTAATATAAATAATTTAAAAATATTTTCGGTTATTATAAATAACTTTGATATTTTGAAAATGGTTTCATTAATAGTTTAATATTAATTAAATATTAATGATAATAGAATTATTTGATATTTAAATCATTTTATAATAATTTCGGTGTTTGAAAAATTAGAATAAATTATAATAATGGTTTAAAAATTATTGTAAGTCATTTAAAAATGATATGACTGTTATTTAAATAGTTTAAATAGATATTGAACTTCGATATAGAGTCTTAGACTCGATATTACCCGATAAAGCCGTCAGTCAGAAATTTATCTGGACTTATATAATGTGTCTGTATATGTGTTTGTTTGTGATTTAATGACTGTGAAACCTGCGTGACAATGTGATTAGGTTATGTGCTGACTGCAATAAGCAGTACTACGTGTTATGATATGTGATTCTAATCGATAGAATGATCTTATTAATGATAGGTTTCGGTATAAATGATAAAACTAAGTTGTATTTTGTAAGCAGCAGACCAGACAAGTATCCTACCTTTGAATTTCCTTTATGCAATGGACAGAAGTAAGAGAGTTTTAGAATTATATTATTATTGTACCAGATTATTAACCCTATTGTTATATATGTTATATTCGATCATTGATTATCAACATAGTACTATATGGTAATTCAGATATATATATATATATATATATATATATATTCTCTGTTCGTTAATTTCTAAAAATGGTTATTCAAGTGTCCCCACTTGGATAATCATTATATTTAATCACATAAGGCAGTAGTCAGTCTGATAGTCAATCAACTACCTCATCAGTGCAAGATATTCATGATCAGTTAAATAAGTTAACCGTCCATAATACTAGCATGACCAGAAATTGGTATTCTAGACCAACTCCTCCAGATCTACAATTTGAAGTGAGAAATATATATATATATATATATATATATATATATATATATATATATATATATACCTCTAAGCTATTTGATCACTAGACATGATTTAGAAATATCGTTGAATATGATAAAACCTTTTTGTATCCAATCAAATTATTTTGATTTGGATTCCCGACTATGTATGAACATCCAGAACATGGGAAAACTTTTATGCGCCCAAGGCGTACAGAGTGAACGATGATATCGTTCTTGCATGTAGTATTGATCAATACAGGGCACATTGGGCAGATCACCCTCATGTCCGTAAGTTATGACAGTTTGTGGATGAAGTTCTGCTAAACCTCAGCAAAAATGAAAAACAATGTTCATAGTATGTCACCTTAACCCTATTTATAGTCAGTATGTAGTTTCAAAAATTTGATAGAGAGTTGTTATGTTATTATTATCGGTTCAGATTACTTCACAACTTTTGATTTGTTGTAGAAGGGTAGTACAAAGAAAACATTTAATCCTTTCAGTTAATATTCATAATTGTTATTACTTGTTGGGCACTTAAATGCTCATCCTTGCTTAATTTAAATGTTTTCCGTTACGTATGATCAACCAGAGAGCTCTGCCAAGAACAACAGGAAATGAAAGCTACCCAAATAAGTTTGTGTTATCTGATGTAATAGCTAGCCTTAGATAAGATGATAATATTTATTATCTATCATGTAATGAAATGTTTTAAGGTCGCGTTCCTGGGATTTAAAAAACTCTGATATGTAAATTAAGTTTGATATTTATGACAATATTATTATTTTCGCTCATAGAAATGGTATCGTAATGCACTGAGTTCGGGTTTCAAGTATCTGAATTTGGGGGCGTTACAATTGCTCTATGTGTTGGTGATTTTCAACAACTAACAAATGACCAACATAGCTTCTTATTTATTGAATTTCAAAGTGAGGGCAAAAGGGTCATAATGCCACCCACCTCCTTACTATTCAAAACATGCAACCAAAGCCTCTTCCTTTGGTTGGCCACCAAGTGGCCAGCCATGACCCACCATGGGGGCCCACATGGGTTGCTCCATGAGTTTTTCTCACCCGGTGACCCATCGGTTCGATCCACGGGTTCAATTCTTGGTTCGGGCTTAAGTTTAATTAAATTTGGGCCTAACATTAGGCTTGAATTTAATTATCTTTGGGCCTTAACATATTTCACTTGGGCTTGCCAAATTCACATTCAAATTCTACTAGTCCTTTAAGAATGGTTTAAGCTTTTAACGTATAATCCATGTATTCTTCTCGTATACTAGTTTGTATAACATTCATTATATATGTTATGTTATCTTTCGTATATACTTGTACAATACCTTGTATTATACTCGTATTGTTTACCTCGTATAATAACTTCCTTATTATACGATCATCATTTATTCAAATCTTCACTTTCTTTAACATTCTCGAACTTAGTACGCGAGCAAAAAATTGAGTTTGTCATAATTGAATTATTATTAGATAATCCATCCTTTTTTATCATTCTATCATAACGTATTTCCTAGAAGTTCAAAAATAATTCTTGAGCAGAAATGGATGAATAGTGTTTTCAGAAAATTTCTCGAAAAGCTTTTATTTTTGTCTTGAAAATTCAAACATCTTAATTCTAGTACATAGCCAGGATACTACTATATTATTCCTCTTTTAGGTTATAAAATAACCTTCATCACGCATACTCGTTATAAGTAACATATATTATAATTTTATTCATTATTTATTCAAATAAAATTATTTTACATTATAATATGATTTTCTCGGTTGTTACATTATTCCCCTCTTATAAGGATTCTGTCCCCAGAATCTCACCATAAGTTAGTCAAACAACTGAGGGTAATTCTTCTTTATCTTTTCTTCAAGTTCCCACGTTGCTTCTTTGGCATCGTGGTTTCTCCATACTACCTTCACCGAAGGTATAACTTTATTCCTTAGAACTTACTCTTTTCTATCAATAATTTCCATAGGCATTTATTCATATGTTAAGTCTTTCTCAACATGAATAGGCTCATACTTTATTACGTGTTTGTAATCTGGCTTATAAGGACGTAACACAGATTTATGAAACACATTGTGTATGTGTTTTAAGTTTGGAGGTAATGCTACCATGTAAGCTACCTCTCCTACCCTTTTTAATATCTCGAAAGGTCCTATAAACCTTGGACTTAACTTTCCCTTCTTCCCAAAGCGTATCTTTCCTTTTCAGGGAGATACCATTAGAAACACGTACAAGCCGACTTCAAACTCTCTTCTCATTCGATGAGAATATGCATACTTTTTCTGTCTGGCTTGAGCTGTTACTAATCACATTTGTATCAACTTAACTATGCCCGTTGTTTGTTGTGCCAATTCAGATCCTAGCATTTGGCGTTCTCCTACTTCATCCTAACACAATGGTGTTCTGCACTTCCTTCTATATAAAGTTTTGTAAGGTGACATGCCTATGCTTGCATGAAAACTATTGTTATATGCAAACTCTAATAGCGGTAGATGATCATCCTAACTACCTTTGAAATCCATGATGCAAGATCTTAGCATATCTTCTAACGTCTGAATTTTTCTTTCGCTCTGCCCATCTATTTGTGGATGATAAGATGTACTTAACTTCAACTGCGTTCCCATATGTTCTTCCAGACTTCTCCAAAAATTGGATTTGAATCGTGGATCACGATCTGACACTATCGAAACCGGTACCCCATGTCTTTAAAATAATTTTCTTAACATAAAGTTTAGCTAACTGATCTAAGTTAAAATTGACTTTTATTGGCAAAAAGTGAGCCAACTTCGTTAACCAGTCCACTATTACCCAAATAGCATCATACTCTTTTGGTGTAGTTGGAAGTCCCACCACAAAATCCATCGTGATGTGTTCCCACTTCCATTTAAGAATTTCTAATGACTATAACAAGTCGCTTAGTTGTTGATGTTCGGCCTTAAATTTTTATCAAGTTAAGCACCTACTTACATATTCTTCTATCTCTCTCTTTATGTTCGGCCACCAAAAATTCTATCAAAGGTTTTGATACATCTTAGTACTACTAGGATGAATCGAGTACCTTGAACTATAAGCCTGTTGTAATATTTCCTTCCTTCAATTCTATTTCGCTTGGACCCCAAATTCTTCCTTCAAATCTTAATAACCCCTCATTATCAAGACTATACTTTTTCTCTTTTTCTTCTACTAGCCGTTTTTTCATCTGGTCACATTCATCATTCCTGAGTTGTACCTCCTTGACTCTCTCTACAATGACAAGTCTAGTCTCCATTGTAAATGGTTTCTGACTCGAATCACTCGGTAACTTCACCTCTAACTCCATTCTAGCCATCTCTGTTATTAACTTAATTTGAGCCATTAACATAGATAACTTTTCCCGACCCTTTCTACTTAAGGTGTCGGCCACTATATTTTCTTTTCCTAGATGATACAGAATATCATAGTCGTAATCCTTTATCAACTCCAACCATCTCCTTTGTCTCATATTTAAGTCTTTTTGTGTGAAGATATATTTTAAACTTTTATGGTCCGTGTATATCTCACATTTCTCACCATATAGGTAATGCCTCCAAATCATTAAAGAAAAAACCACCGCTGCTAGTTCAAGATCATGAATAGGATAAATCTTCGATAGTATCCCACTAACCCTAGGAAACTCTGTACCTCGGTTGGTGTTTTTGGTTATTCCCAATTAATCACTGCTTCCACCTTTGCTTGGTCCACTGAAATTCCATCTCGGTCGATAACATATCCTAAAAACTGTACCCTTTCTAGCCAAAATTCACACTTAGTGAATTTCGTGTATAACTTCTCCTTCCTTAGTGTTTCCAACACTAATCTTAGGTGTTCAGCGTAATCTATTGGTGTCTTATAATAGACTATAATATCATCGATAAACACTACGATGAACTTGTCCAAATATTGTTTGAACGCTCAGTTCATCATATCTATGAATGCAGCTGGTGCATTCGTCAACCCAAATGACATCACCAAAAACTTGTAATGGTTGTAACGAGTTCTGAACTACGTCTTAGGTACATCCTCCTTCCTAACTTTTAGCTGATGATACCTCGTTCGCAAATCTATCGTAGAAAAATACTTTGCCCCTTTCAATTGATCAAAGAGATCATCGATCATAGGTAATGGGTATTTATTATTTATCGTTAACTTGTTTAACTCTCGATAGTCGATACAAAGTCTCAACGATCCATCCTTCTTCTTCATAAATAGTACCGGTGCTCCCCACGATGAAACACTCGGTTGAATATATTTTCTATCTAACAGTTCTTATAGTTGAACCATTAACTTCTTCATTTCTACTGGCACCATACGATACGGTGCCCTTGAAATCGGTGCCACTCCTGGCATAATATCTATTAGGAATTTGATCTCCCTTTCCGGTAAAATACCCGGTAATTCGCTTCGAAATACATCCACGAATTCTTTGACTATAGGTATTTGTTCCATCCTTGCTTCTACTCTCTGGGTATCAACAACATGACACAAATAACCTACACAGCCCTTCCTTAGTAATTTCCTAGTTTATGTCATGGTAAGACAACACGAACGTCCTAGTTACTTACTACCGTAAAACACTACCTTAGGTTGCTTCAACATTGAAGGTTTACACATTTCTTTTGACAATCTATAATTGCACCATGGTTAAACAACCAATCCATCCCAAGAATTACATCGAATTCTCCCAACTTTATCGGTATTAAATCTACCGATAATTTATAACCTCGTATTTCTACACAACAATGCCTATGAATATGTTCAACATGAATTATTTCTTTATTTGCTACCTTAATATTCAAAGGTATATGCAATCTTTCGGGAAGTAATCCTAACCGTCTAGTAAAATTACATGCTATAAAAGAACAAGTAGCACCCGAATCAAACAACACATAAGCATTTATATCATTAATTGGGATAATACCTGCAACTACATCCCCTAATGCAACTGCATCTTGGACCGTCATATTAAAGGTGCGGGCCATCGGCCTATTCGTCTGAGCTGGACCACTAATAGCTAACTTACCACTATTAGTGCCCTTATTACCCTCCATCCCCTTCTTCGGGCAATTCTTCGCCATGTGATCAGTTAATCCACATACGAAGCATCCGTGATTCTTCTTCGAACTTATACAATTAGGCAAAATATGCCCTTCATGTCCACAGTTGTAACATACCATTTTACCTTTAAGACAGACTCCTAAGTGAGTCTTCTCACAATTCTTACACGTCTTCATCCTCTTCTTAGGATCTCCTTGTTTTACCTCGGTATTCCCAGATGTAAAAGCCTTCCTCTTTTGCCCATTGCCACTCCCGCTGGCTCCCTCAGTTTTTACTCCCCCATCTACCTTACTCTTGTTCTTCTTTTCTCGATGGTATTGGCTTAAAGCCTCATTACCACCCTCAACAATTATCGCCTTTTCCAAAATGGTTCCAAAGGAATTACTTTGAAACACCGATATCCAGCTATAGAGCCAGGGTTTCAAGCAATGTTTGAATCTCCTCACCTTCCTCACCTCCGTATCCACCTGATGTGGAACAAATCTTGCTAGTTCATTGAACTTGGCAGCATATTAGGGAACAGTCATGTCCCCTTATTTCAGTTCTAAGAATCTCATCTCCATCCTACCATGCATACTTATGGGGAAATAGTTTTCGAAGAAGATCTCCTTGAACCGTGTCCACGTTATTGATGAGTGAGTTTTATACTCATAATTGAATGCGTTTGAGCTTAATCTTTTGGTTGAATTTAAGTGTTTGTGTCTATTCATGCATGTTTTATGTTGTTTTGTAGGAATTGGGACAAAAGTTACTTGGATCGACGTTTGGGGTAGCTAGATTCGCGTTTTCGGCCTGCCATTTACATAGCAGTCACTTCAGAGCCAATTTGAGTATTTCTCCGTACCCTACTTCGAAATTCTCAAAGAATTAAAGTTGTAGATCTACTTTTCCTCTTTCCGGATCATCTTGAATCATCGAAATCGGAGTTCGGACAAAGATGTTATGGCCATTTTCCCAAAGGATGTCGGAGCAAAAAATGTCAGAAAAAGTGGTCGCTATTTGGCTACTGGGAGCAGATGTTTGAGCGTCAAGCCCAATACTGAGAACCTTTGGTGAAGGGCTTGGTGATGGCACGGGCCAGCGTTTTTGAGCGAATTTTGACACCTTTTGACTCCAAATTGGGTTGGGTTTGTTCTAAGCTAAAATTGGACTTGTAACCTATAAATACATGATGTAAGGCATAAAATAAAGGGAGAATACATAGATTAGACTAGATTAAACACTCCATTAAATTAAAATCTAAACCCTAGTTCTTAATTAGCCATTGGAGATTGAAGCAAATTGAAGAACAGTGAAGATCAAGAGCAAGAACAAGAAGGGAGCATCAGATTTGCTGACAACAGATTCTATTCTTTTCTCTTATCATACTTTTATCTTTTAATGTCTATTCAATTTTGGATTCTTGGTTTTAATTCATTAATTATGAACTAACTCTTTTATTAAGAATTCAATTGAACCTTTTATGGCTAATAATTAGTTATTGAATTTATTCCAATTATTTGTGTCAAAGTGAGTTGTTTATCTTGCCTTATGCTTATTGATAAATTATCTAATCAGTAATTACCTTGTTACTCTAGAAAGAATTGGGAAAGGAATTTTAGGGTTAGAACTAGGCATGGTGACATGTGACTTAGTTATTTGCACAGTGAATAATTAGGTTTGTGAATAGAATGAGAATATCTATTTGCACGCATGTAAACACATAAGGAATTGGGATCAGTAGTGAGTTTAATTCAATTGTTTTGCATAGGGATATAGCAAAATTAACTTGGATTAAATAGAAGGCAAAAGGATCACTTGAGAAAGGGCTTTTTGGCATTTGAGAATTCTCATTAACAATTCAAGAGAGACATAATAATTGGAATAGTTGAATATTTGATTTATAATTCATAATTGGGGATATTGGAGTCTTAATTCTTATTTATCTGAACTCCATCAATTCTTAGTTGTTTATTTGCTTTCTTTTAGAATAATCTTTTTGTTTTGTTTAATTTAGTTTTCTTAAATCTAGAAATCACAATTATTGGTTGTTTAAATAAAATGTATTTGGTTAAGAGTTAGTATTTGGTAATTTTTATTAAATAATTCCTCGTGGGAACGATACTCTACTTTCGCTTTATTACTTGTTGACCGTGTATACTTGCACATATTCATTGATTGCGAAATCGATCAACAGTTATATTCTTCACTCCATTCCTAGCCTGGTTTTCCTCCCACCTGAAGTTAGCTTCCCCTTCATCATATATGTGGCAAAATAAGTCTTCTGCCCCTCTTCAACATTTGTAGTTATAAATAACTTTTCAATCTCTTTTACCTAAGTTTGGGCTTTTATAGGGTCCGTAGTTCCTTTGAACTATGGCAGACCTACACTCTTAAAATTCTTAAATGTAGTAGCACGTACTACCACAGGATTGACAAGTATATTTGCACCATTTCTATTAAAGGCAATTATTAATAAGTTAACAAACTCCTACATCAGGTTAACTGGTCCCCCTTCTAGTTGATTAACATTAGCTTCCTGATTTCGTTATCTTCTTCTTGGCGGCATCAATTGGTTAAAATGAATAACACTTCATTATTACTTTCTTCTTATAAATTAGACATTTTTTAAACAACAACTCAACTCATTGCACAACATGTTCAATAAAGTACTTATATTGGTGTGCTTTCTTCTTTGTAGTATAATACTACATCGCTCATCATTACACAGCTTTGGCTGATTAAATTACTTTCCCGCAATTACTTTCCAAAAATTAGGATTTACAAAAGACTACTCTGTGATTATATAAAAGATGGTTTTACGTCACTACATAGATACACAATATTTACATATCTAAACAATATTTACATATCTAAACCTACTCTAGTTACTAACTAGATTACATTTGCCTAGTGGCATTTTTATAATCTGCATCGGCAAGGCTGGCTACCACATCTCGACTGATAATATGTCGAGTCTGCCCTGCCTCCACGGGATACTCAACAACTTGTCGCTGATAATCCTCATGAGAGCTCTTATAAATATAAGACATCTTTCCAATCTTCTGCTTCTTGGCCTTTAGCTCCTCCCTAAGCTGAAAGAACTTAAGTTTTAGCTCATGGACCTTGTCCTTTGCCAAAATCTTCTCATCATTCTCTACCTCCCAAAACGTCTCTATGTGTTTCTTATCCTCCAAGATATCATGGATCTTCTCCTTTAATTCTTTTACCTCTTTACCTAACTGAATATTCCTATCTAACACCGTCATGAACAATGTCTTCATTGACTCCCTCGGAGTCATCTCCTCCGTACGTACTACCATGTTAAACGATACTACCTCCACCTCCTCCTCGGACATACCATCGAACAAGGATGTAAATCCTATGTTCTCAGAATCTTCTGACTCAACTACCACCACCAGTGGCACCTCGGCTACGGGTGTCGGTAAGATCTCTATCTGGTTCACGAACACTTCACTAACAGCATGTATATCTCTATACATCATGTTATCTCCTGACATCTACAATAAAACAATTTATCTTGATTAGTACACAATATTAGAATACTATAAACACATATCACATTTAATGCATTTTTAGGGTTAACTTCATCTTTTAAATCTTTAACTCTTATTAAGGTTATGGCCCAAGGTTCTTTCCCCCCTTAAGTTTTATAACCTATAGTTCTGATACCAACCTGTGACACCCCCAAATCTGGGTATCTTCCAACCCGACAGCTGGTGCTACACGGTGCTACTGTTCACACATACATTCAATTGAAATACCTCAAAAGAGTGAATATGTCTTCTATATATTACATGATAATATTTCCTTTCCCAAGTTATTTGTAACCATTACATATGTTCTTCGTCATAGTATCAAATAAATATAAAATTCATACTATGCTATTACAAAGACAACTACTTGTCTTCTTTAGCCTTTCCTTTATCATTGCTGGATCATTCGGTCCATTCATTCTTAGCTGCATTAATATAGTTCAAGCAAGAGTGAGCATAACTAGTTCAGCAAGTATAACAATTTCATTTAAGCAATATGTTTGAATCATATGACTATATATCTTCTATAACCGAATCAATAGTTATGAAGTATTAAAGATAATTCAAAATAACACTTCTCTTTTCTTTAAAATGTTTAACAATGAACAACATCTGTTAAACCTTGATTTTGGTCTAAGACCTTGAGCATTTCATTCTTTCTTTAAAAAGGACAACCCGGCACCAAGTTTGTAAGTTTGACATTTCTTATGAACACGTCTAGGAGATCAGCCTATAGTACTCTATGTTGTACAACACTACTACATTAAACGTATCTATGTTTAAGTTTTGGCAACCTCACGTGTCAGTCGATTGACGTTAAAACATTTATTTATTCATACTCAATCTTCCTTTGAAATCCATACCAAAACAGTCGATATAAGATAACAACATCAATAATATTTTGATAGATTAACATGAAATCCATAAAATATTCTAAGTTTAGTCTAGCCGAAGAAAATGGCTTTGACTTCTTTGTACATCAATTCATGCGTAGGATACATGAATCGTAAAGCTTGTCCAAAATAAACATAGACAAGGGTTTAGAACACTTGCCTTTAGCATCTTCTACTGTTAATTCACTTCTCTTTTGAGTCTTTAAAGATTCTACAACACATAATTACATCGCATGACACATTAGGTCATAAACAATCAATAAATATTGTCATTAACCTATCTTCTCATTCTTCTCGGTTTAACTATCCATTTGATTAACTTACTAATATTCATTAGGTTAGTTAACGTTCATTACGGCTTTATAACATTTTGTTGTTATAAGTGACCTTATTCATTCAATGCTTAAGTAATTACATTTCAAGTAATCTCAAACATTCATCAATGTGCGTACGGTTTACCGTATTACTTTGTGTTCATGTTTTTGTAACCTTTCATTGACTTCTAATCTTTAAGCTTAAGGTTTTAATCATCCTTTATGATGTTACTTTAAGTTTAATTTAGGTTATAATTTACCTTCAATCAACTTCCCTTTTCTTTGTATTCATTTTAATTCTTCTCTGCCTTTTGCCTAGTACTGGCACTACGGCGCCAGTTTCCTTTGAATATGTCGTGCTACAGTGCGACTCATTAGTGTCTAGGATCTGAGCATGGCGCTGCAGCACCATGTTTATAGGCTTGGGTGGCGTTGCGACACCGGCCTTGAGCCTTTGAATTTTTTTAAGTTTTTCATTTCAAATCCTTTCCGGGCTCGTAACTTAATCGTTATAAGTCAGAATTGGCTCGTTCAAAAGCTGTTATCTCATATATCTTGCATACTTTGATTTCATTAAGACATTTCAAGTTTTTGAATCCGTTAACATTAAATTCACTATTTAAATTTTCTATTACGCGTTCGTTAAACATTCGGGAACGTTCATATAGCTCATTTCTTCGTTTGAAGTCAGAATTCAACCATTCTTGAGTCCACAACTCTTAAATGAAAATTTCTACGATATGCCATCAAAAACTAAGGTTTCTTAGTTAAACGACGACTTTTGACTTTCATTCTGAGAATTTTACGATTTCGACGATTATCGTCTAATCTCGTAAATTTTGCCATAACTTCGTTACTTGAGATTTTTACTCTGTTCAAAATGGATTCAATTCATTATCCATACATCCATCATACTAAACAAACATAAATAATCTAATCCTACATATGATGGTTTTAAACTTGTCCATCAACAACATATGATAATTTTTTATGTGTTCTTCATCAGTTCAGATTTCTATGATTATGATTCCACTTGCAACATGGTTTATTAATGTTTAAATCCACTAATAGCCATCCTTGTTACAAGGTCCACCAATTTCACTTCTTTACTAAATCAAACTAGAAAAGAGAAGTAAGATAAATGGTTTAACGTTTTTACCACTTGCGTTCTTGAAATTCTCGAGGTATCACTAACTCTTCTTTCCCTTTGATCACTTGTAAAAGCTCTCTTTTATCTCTCAATATTATTTCTCTAAGTGTTGGTGATTTTGAACAAATAACAAGTGACCAACATAGCTTCTTATTTATATAATTTCAAAGTGAGGGCAAAAGGGTCTAAAGGCCACCCACCTCCTTACTATTCTACCTCCTTATAATTCAAAACTTGCAACCAAAGCTGCCTCCTTTGCTTGGCCACCAAGTGGCCAGCCATAACTCACCATAGGGGGCCCACATGGGTTGCCCCACGGGTTTTTCTCACTCGGTGACCCATCAGTTCGGCCTAACATTGGGCTTAAATTTAATTATCTTTGGGCCTTAACATATTTCACCTGGGCTTGCCAAATTCACATTCAAGTCCTACTAGTCGATTAAGAATGGTTTAAGCTTTTAACATATAATCCTCGTATTCTTCTCGTATACTAGTTCGTATAACATTCATTATATATGTTATGTTATCTTTCGTATATACTTGTACAATACCTTATATTATACTCGTATTATTTACCTCGTATAATAACTTCCTTATTATACGATCTTCATTTATTCAAATCTTCACTTTCCGTAACATTCTTGAACTTAGTACGTGAGCAAAAAACTACGTTTGTCACAATTAAATTATTATTACATAATCCATCCTTTCTTATCATTCTATTTATGTATTTCCTGGAAGTTCAAAAATAATTCTCGAGCAGAAATGGATGAATAGTGTTTTTCAGAGAATTTCTCAAAAAGCTTTTATTTTTGTCTTGGAAATTCAAACACCTTAATTCTAACACCTAGCGAGAATACTACTACACTATTCCTCTTTTAGGTTATAGAATAACATTAATCACGCTTACTCGTTATAAGTAACATATATTATAATTTTATTCATTATTTATTCAAATAAAATTATTTTACATTATAATCCGATTTTCCCTATTGTTACATTCTTCTCCCGAAGTAGCTCTCTCGCCCTTCATCAGATCTTCTTTGAATCTTTTTTGTGGAATCTCTGGGTCCAAGGTCTATCATGTTGAAACTTTCTTCTCCTTCTATGAGAATCCCTTGAAGATTGCGATTCATGAAAGTTTGATCACTAGTTGGGAGTCGTGAGCCAGTAGGTGTTACTGCACTCAACGATCCTGATATAGAAGAAGAGGATTGACCCAGAGGAATGGCATGAGGCACGAGATTCTAGGAAGATGAGGAGGAGTAGGAAGTGATGATTATTGAGATATTGGCGACAATCTAATTTCCCCCATTTTGTCAGCATCCCTTTCCTTTTTGAGACCTGTAACTTTGTCTAATAATTATTTAATGGTGGTAACCAATGCTTCAAATTGACTCCTAGTGAGACTGATGTCGTCTCTGGTTTCTCTACATCCAGCTTTAGATTCATCCTTTTGCTGATGAATCAAAGCCATAGCAGTGTCAATGTGTTCCAGAGTTCATTGAAAAGATTTTAATAGATATAAACTTGATAAAATCCTTATTTGTTGCTTATAGAGAGGTAACACCAACTTTATTATCAGCTATCTAGTTGAAGTATATTTTATCTTATCTCTTTAGATTATCCAGAATAGTTTCTATCAACTCATTTATTTTAGTGCCAAATTCTTTAGAAATTTGCCTGATACTTTCTCAGCAATCTTAGCAATATGAAATAGAATATTTTGAATGTCAGTTGTAGTAACTTTAAAACCCTAATTGCATTCTTGAGTTATTTCATTGAGCATCAGAGCAAGCTGAGTCTTAGAGGGAACCACTTATACTTTTTCAAAGATCTGCTCCAAAATGGCTTCGAACCTGTCCTTGTTTACCAAGTGAATGCCTTCAAACATGGCATCTTCAAAGGATGAGCTGGTAGAAGTATGATGAGAAGGTAAAATAAAAAATAAATATGTAGTATATGATGTAGAAGCATATTTGTATGGGTATTCATATGTGTTTGGCTAAGAATAGACTAGGGTTGTTCTACAATAGGAGGGTTAGGTGACTCTACGATCGAAGAGGTAGGTGACTCTAAGATTGGTGAGTTTTTAATAGATGGAGTTTGTAAATAGTTTGGAGAAATGGGAGATGGAGATCTAGTATATGTATATTCTGGGGTGGTTGCTGGTGAGGAATAAATATTATGTACAGGTGAGAGTGTTTAGGAAAGTATTTGGGTTTGGTTATTTGGGTAACGATCGTAGGTTTTGAGACTCTACGATCGTGGGTTAAGTAATTTGATATGATTTAAGCTTTACATTTTTAGTGTTGGGCTCTACAAATGCTTCATAATGTGAGAGTGTTTTAGCTTTATTCAAGTAAGAAAAATGAATAACAGTGATTTTTTTGAAAATGTCTGATTGAGCAGAAGAACTTCCATTTGAGATGGTTCTTCTGTAAAACTGCAGAATTCTGGAGAAGTTTTGAGACAACCACTACTACAAAACAGTAAATAGATAACGCATAAAAAACGTTGTTGTGAGACCCCAAATTTTATGAATAAATATTTAAATTTCTCGAAATATTTTTTTGAATATTATGGAATGAATTTGATATAATGTTATAGTTGTGGGTAATATTTATAAATTTTGAAAGGTATGCAAGTTGTTGTATAATATTAAGTTGGTCGGGGAATATTCTTTTTGTGGGGGAATATTAAATGCGACAAGACAATCATTAGTGGACCCCACAAATGTAATTATTATCGGATCGAGAAAACGATAAAAATATTTTTGTAAAATAACTACGAAAAGTTTTACCGTTAAAACCGTTGAACTACTCAGTAGTAAGTAACACGAATGTCTGGCGTGGGTTGCATAGTAGTACATCGTATTGATTATTGATGCTTACGTGAGAAGTCACCGTTTTATTCAATTATTACTACGATAATTCTTTGCGATAGTATCTCACGTTATTTGATTCAATTATGGTCAATATTTTATATATTATTAAATCAATAATTGAGATAACAAAGTTATTAATATTATTAGTTGCAATATTAACGATGTCTTGAAGTTCTGCCAAAAAGAGGTTTGGTCACCTAATTGCGCGCCAATAGGGAAAAATCCTTATTAGTAAGCCCCCTCTTTCCTAGGAACAACCTGGTCGATTAATATTGTGAATTATAATAAAAGTGATAAGTTTTGTTTTATTATTATTATAAATGTAATAAAATGAAATTTTTTTTATATAAAATGTAATACTTTTTATAAATTTATTCGTTTTATTAGACTATAAATAGAATATATAATATTCTATTATACATAGTGTTTATATAAGTATCTGCATAGTGTTTGCATAGTAAAATCTTTTTATATAAAATAGAATACTTTTATAAAGTTATTCATTTTATTAGATTATAAATAGAATATATTATATTTTATTTAAAAGATTTTGTTTTATTAGAATATTTTATTAATACTACATAGTAAATTAATATGGACCGTCTATTTAAAAGTAAATCAATCTGGACCGTTCATGAATTAGTTACTATTCAGTCCATTCTCCTATAAATAGAAGCTCATTCCTTCATTATTTTTTATGAATTCACTAAAACTCTAGAGAGAGAAACTATAGAGAGAAAGAAGAAAAGTATTCTGCTACTTCACTACTCTTATGTCCAATTTCTTCTAAGGTAAGGGGTATTATTTCTGTCGTATTCATGAAGAGAATTATTTTCTTTCAATACTCGTAAGGGGTATTGTTTCTTTTGTATTCATGAAGAAAACTTCTATTATTCCATTATTTATTATTCTGTTGGAATAACCTGTATACGCGGACTACCCTATACTTGGTGAAATTTTTCTGTTATTCCATTATTTATTATTATGTTGGAATAACATCATCATGCTAAGTACCACATACATGGTGAAATTCTTACGTTATTCCATTCTTTATTATTATGTTGAATAACTTTATCTATGCACAAGTACCGCATACATGGTGAAATTCTTCTCTTATTTCATTCTTTATTATTTTGTTAGAACATCTTGTCTGCTCGCTCACGTATTTGACTGGTTCCATTATTTATTATTCGTTGGATATATCGTCCGTATGCGTTACGCATGACTGGTTCCATTATTTATTATTCTCATTGGAATATCTTATGCGTGCGTTACGCACGACTGAATTACGTTATTTATTATTCCATTGGAATAACATGTACATAAGGCCTCATCGCATGCCCCGGTGATTTCTTTTGTTATTCCATTCTTTATTATACTCAGTTGGTTAAAGTTTTGGTTTTTATACTCCATGAAATTAGTGGAATATCTTTGATATTTGCGCTTCATCCAATATCTTTTCATGGAAAATTTCTTCTGAGCATTCTTGAATTTTACTCCACAAAACAGTATCATGTTGACAATTTCGACACTATTGGTTCCTGGATAAATTAATTCTTGAACTCGTTTTATTGAATTCATATATCATTGTCATCATTCTAATGTTTATATTATGTTGAAAGTCTTCTATGGCCTGTAGTGCATAGATGAACTTGGTATGATTATGACCAGGGAATATTCGCTATAATCCTGATCGTAATGTTACAAATGATGTGGTAAAAGTCCTCATTGGCCCGTAGTGCATTGATGGACAGTTTTTGGTATGATTATGGCTATAGATTTTCTTCGGCCAAGGGTGCAAAGATGAATTATTTTACGACATAATCATGACCATTGATGAATACACAAATATCCTTGGCCCGTAGTGCATGGATAATTTGTGGTTGTGATACTATTGAATATCATTGGCCGTAGTGCAGGGATGATGTGGTTTATTTATTAAGATGAGTCCCAGCAATAAAAGTGATGAAAAACCTTTTAAATCATAGAAGATAGTAGATTTTATTCTCTACTTGACTCTTTTAATGGATTTCTTATTCCGCTGCAGTTAAACTTGATGTTTGTTATATTGTATTAGTTTAACACTGTTGAAGGCTAACGATAATTTATCCTGCATTATCTTAGTCATAATATTTCTTACTGGGCTATTTGAGCTCACCCTTTTACTTTCATTGTTCTCTTCAGGAAATGAAAACGTAGCAGGGATTAGTCGGCGAACAGAGTGACGGTCCACATGATAGCATTAGTAGTCCTCACTATTCCATGAAATAGTGTGTTAATAAATGTATTGAGGACTTGTTTTGAGTTTGAATACTGTCTAGAAGACAATATTTGTATTAAAACTCACAGCTCATGTTGTATATTTAAGATTGTATTTGTATTCTGTACCATGTATTTGGTGACCCAAGATGGGTGATGTATACCTATTTTGGGGGCGTCACGGTTAGTATCAAAGCTTAGGATATGATCCCGGGTGAGATGTGAGACAAGAACTAGGCGGGGAGAGACGGGGAATTCCTTCGCTAGTATAACCTACCTAAGTTTATTTGGTATTTAAATGGTCGGTCAGAGTATAGGGATAATATGTGATATGTTAATTAACCCTTGTTTTGTGACAGTGTTTGAAAATGGCATCTGAAAAAGTTAAGATTAGCAATGAATCACATGAGACCGTTGAGTCACCAATGATCAATACCCAGGATAATTTCCAACAGGAAGACAATAATCCTCAAGTAAATAAGAACACCGATCAAATGATGAACAATGGGATGTTCAGAGGCTTTATGCAATTCATGCAACATCAGGTAAGAGAGACTCATGTTCAAAATATAGGTGGAAATAATGGCAACCCATGGTCGGTCACTGCTAAGCAGTTCAAGGAGCTGGGACCACCGGAGTTTTTGGGAAAGCCAGAACCACTTAAGGCAGAGACGTGGTTAAAGCAGATCACCAAGATATTTGATGTCTTGGGATGCTCTGAGGAGGAAAAGGTTCCCTTTTCCACCTTTATGTTGTGTGAAGAGGCAGATTACTGGTGGGAATCTGTAATACGTACCTAGCCTAACGCACTCAAGATGTCTTGGGAGAAGTTTTAAGAATTGTTCAATGACAAGTACTTTCTTGAAAGTATTCGTCACATGAAGGAGGTGGAGTTTATCAAGTTGGAGCAAAACAATATGACCGTGTCACAATACGATGCTAAATTTACGGAGTTATCCCGGTTTGCATCCCATTTGGAAAATAATGAGGAGCGAATGACGCGAATATTTCTAAGAGGTTTGAAACCCGAAATACGTCAATACCTTATTACTCACAAACTTTGTTTGTATTCAGATGTTGTGAATAGGGCTCAGTTATTGGAGCGCAATAATAAGTCAGCACAACCAAAAGGTAATGACCAACAACACGATAATAATCATACCGGTGGCAACGACCATCAGAACAATGATAACCATCGTGGGGGAAATTATCATGCCAATAATGGTAACCACTTCGGTGGTAATCATGGCCAAGATAATAGGAGTGGAAATTTTAAGAAGAGAAGGTTCAACAACGATGGAAAGACAACAACACCAACACCCATTTTTAAGGAAGGAGAACGACCACCAATTGTATGCTTCAAATGCGGAGGGGAGGGACATATCAGTCCAAACTGCGTGATGCAGTCCAAAGCATGTTATAATTGTGGAAAAGAAGGTCACCTAGCCCGATTTTGTCGTGCACTAAAGTTAAGTCTAGCTGGGACGGTGGCACCCAAGGCGGATACAGACAAAACAAAGTCGGTGGTTTCAGGAAGAGCGTTTTTCGTGACTTCTCAAAAGAGTAACCCTTAACGGTTAGCACCAAGTTAGTTAATTATAAATTTTTCTTGAAGTCTATACCTTATTTGATAATTGGTTCTACCCATTCTTTTATTTCTCCCACTGGCACTCAACGTTTAAATTTGACTCAGGAGAAATTAGACTTTGACTTATCTGTTGAAACTCCGTTGGGAGAAACTTTCATTACATCCACATCGCTTATAAGTCTTGTTTGGTTCAAATCGGTACCCTTCACATTATTCGTCGATCTTATTTCATTGAAAATACTTGCATTTGATGTGATTCTAGGGATTGATTGGTTAACTACTCATCATGCAAAAATTGATTGTTTTCGTAAGGTTATTAGCTTTCATATTCCTAGTCAACCTATTATGCAAATTCAAGCAACCAAACCATTAAAATCAATCACTGTCATCTCAAGCCATAAAGCTATTCGTTTATTGAAAAATGGATGTCAAGCTTTCTTAGCTCATGTCACGGATCTAAACAAAAATACGTCAGTTTTGAATGGTATTTCTATTGTTAATAAATTTCCTAACGTATTCCCTAAAGAACTTCTTGGCCTACCCCAGAGCGTGAAATCAAATTTTGAATTGACCCCAGTACAAAACACATATCTAAAACCCTTAAATATTTCGTCAACCAAAATGAACGTAGAATGTGCCAAAGACGTTGGCTCGAGCTATTGAAGATTACGACTATACCATTCAATATCATTATAGAAGAGCGAACGTGGTAGCTGACGCATTGAGTAGAAGATCGTATGCGTTTACGAGTGAGAAGTTGTTAACACAAAGACCCATTTTGTATAACTTACAAATGATGAAGATAGAGTTAAAGACTCTAGAGACCCACGTGAAGATAACAAATATACGATTAAAATCGACTTTAATCGATAAAGTTAAAGCCACTCAAGTTACATACTCAGAGCTGATGAATGTGAAGAAGAAGGTTCTAGAGGATGTTATCCTAGAAGCAAGAATCGACGAAGAGAGGAAATCTCAACCCTTGATTTTATTGGTCTATTTGAAATCCTCGATCGAGTAGGAACTGTGGCTTATAAACTCATTTTACTGCCAAGTATGTCGCGTGTTCATAACGTTTTTTTTACGTATCGATGTTACGTAAATATGCGGATGACCCGAACCACGTTATTAAATTAGAACTAGACGAGATAACAGAAGATTTAATGTATGAGGAGATACGTGTTAAAATCTTGGATAAGAAGGATCGTATTCAACACTCAAAGGTTATACCTCAAGAGTTAGAATCTGAAATGAAGTCAAGGTATCCTCATCATACCAGGTACGTACGTAAATTTCGAGGGCAAAATTTATAAGGAGGGAAGATTGTGAGACCCCAAATTTTATGAATAAAGATTTAAATTTCTCGAAATATTTTTTTGAATATTATGGAATGAATTTGATATAATGTTATAGTTGTGGGTAATATTTATAAATTTTGAAAGGTATGCAAGTTGTTGTATAATATTTGATTGGTTGGGGAAATTTTTTTTTGTCGGGGAATATCCATACGACGGTACAATCATTGGTGGACCCCACAATGGAATTATTGTCTGATTGAGAAAACGACAAAAATATTTTTGTAAAAATAACGGCAGAAGTTTTACCGTTAAAACTGTTGAAGTTTTACCCAAATTTTACTAAAGATTTAATTTTCTCGAAATATTTTTTTCAAAATTATGGTGTGGATTTGAGATAATGTTATAGTTGTGGGTAATATTTATAAATTTTACAAAGTATGCAAGTTGTTCGATTGGTCGGGGAATATTATTTTTGTCGGGGAATATTCAGATGACTAAGACAATCATTGGTGGACCCTACAATGGAATTATTATCGGATCGAGAAATAAATGACAAAAATATTTTTATGAAAATAATCGGCGGAAGTTTTACCGTTAAAACTGTTGAACTACTAAGTAGTAAAAAAGTAAAGAATATGCTGTGGTTGCATAGTAGTACAATTTGATTGATTATTGATACTTACGTGAGAAGTCACTCAGTTTTATTCAATTATTTCTACAGTAATTGCAGCATAGTATCTCATGTTATTTAATTCAATTATGGTCAATATTTTATATATTATTAAATCAATAATTGAGATAACAAAGTTATTAATATTATTAGTTGCAATATTAACGATGTCTAGAAGTTCTGCCAAGAAGAGGTTTGGTCACCTAATAGCGCGCCAATAGGGAAAAATCCTTATTGGAAAGCCCCCTCTTTCCTAGGAAAAACCTGGTCGATTAATATTGTGAATTATAATAAAAGTGATAAGTTTTGTTTTATTATTATTATAAATGTAATAAAACAGAAAACTTTTTATATAAAACATAATACTTTTATAAAGTAATTCGTTTTATTAGACTATAAATAGAATATATAATATTCTATTATGATAATGTTTGCATAGTGCTCACGATATTGTTTCAGATAGTAAAATCTTTTTATATAAAATGTAATATTTTTATAAAGTTATTCATTTTATTAGATTATAAATAGAATATATTATATTTTATTTAAAAGATTTTGTTTTATTAGAATATTTTATTAATATCTGCATAGTAAATTAATATGGACCGTCTGCTTAAAAGTAAATCAATCTAGACTGTTCATGAATTAGTTACTATTAATCCCTTTCTCCTATAAATAGAAGCTCATTCCTTCATTATTTCTTACTTAATTAACTGAAACTCTTGAGAGAGAAACTATAGAAAAGAAAGAAAAGTATTCGCTACTTCACTACTCCTATATCCAGATTTCTTCTAAGGTAAGGGTATTATTTCTTTCAGTATTCATGAAAAGAATTATTTTCTTCAATACTCGTAAGGGGTATTATTTCTTTTGTATTCATGAAGAGAACTTCATTATTCCATTATTTATTATTCATTGGAATAACTCAGATACTGCGGACTACCCTATACTTGGTGAAATTCTTCTATTATTCCATTCTTTATTATTATGTTGAATAACTACATACATCAAGTACCGCATACATGGTGAAATTCTTTTGTTATTCCATTCTTTATTATTATGTTGAATAACTTTTATCATCTGAAGTACCGCATACATGGTGAAATTTTTACGTTATTCCATTCTTTATTATTATGTTGAATAACATCTCTATGCGAAGTATCGCATACATGGTGAAATTCTTATGTTATCTCATTCTTTATTATTCTGTTGGAACATCCCGTCACAGACGCATACGTTTCACGACCTAGTTGCATTATTTATTATTCTGTTGGAATATCATGTGTGTGCGTTTACACATGACCTAGTTCCATTATTTATTATTCTGTTGGAATATCCTGTCTGTGCGTTTACGCATGACCTGATTCTGTTATTTATTATTTTGTTGGAATAACCTGTCTGTGCGATCTATCGCAAGCCTGGTGATTTCTTTTGTTATTCCATTCTTTATTATACTCAGTTGGTTAAAGTTTTGGCTTTTATACTCCATGAAATTAGTGGAATATCTTTGATATTTGCGCTTCATCCAGTATCTTTTCATGGAAATATTCTTCCGAGCATTCTTAAATTTTACTCCACAAAGCAGTATCATGTTGACAATTTGGACGTTATTGGTTCCTGGATAAATTAATTCTTGAACTTATTTTATTGAATTCTTATATCATTGTCATCATTCTCATGTTTATATTATGTTGAAAGTCATATGTGGCCTATAGTGCATAGATGGACTTGGTATGATTATGACTGTGGATTATTAAGTATAATCATTGACGGTAATGTTACAAATGATGTGGTAAAAGTCCTCATTGGCCCGTAGTGCATTGATGGACAATTTTTGGTATGATTATGGCTATGGATTCTCTTCGGCCAAGGGTGCAAAGATGAATTTTTTTATTACATGATCATGACCATTGATGAATACACAAATATCCTTGGCCCGTAGTTCATGTATAATTTGTGGTTGTGATACTAATGAATATCCTTTGCCGTAGCGCAGGGATGATGTGGTTTATTTATTAAGTCGAGTCTCAGCAATAAAAGTGACGAAAAACCTTTTAAATCAAAGAAGATAGTAGATTTTATTCTCTACTTGACTCTTTTAATGGATTGCTTATTCCACTGTAGTTAAACTTGATGTTTGTTATATTGTATTAGTTTAAAACTGTTAAAGGCTAACGATAATTTATTCTGCATTATCTTAGTCATAATATTTCTTCTTTGGGCTAGTTGAGCTCACCTTTTACTTTCATTGTTCTCTTCGTGAAATAAGAACGAAAGCGAGGATTAGTCGAGAAACGGAGTGACGGTCCAGATGATAGCATTAGTAGTCCTCAATATTCTATGAAATAGTGTGTTAATAAATGTATTGAGGACTTATTTTGAGTTTGAATACTATCTAGAAGACAATATTTGTATTAAAACTCACAAATTTCATGTCAGTATATTTAAGATTGTATTTCAGATTCATACCATGTATTTGGCGACCCAAGATGGGTGATGTATACCTGTTTTGGGGGCGTCACAGTTGTGGTTTCTGTCAGAAAAACGTCGTGGTTAAGGGTGTCATCTATTTGACAACCTTATATAACGTTGTTAAAATATTGTAGTTAGACACATTCTACAACGTTTTTTAAGAAAAAAATGTTGTAGATTTGTTTTCCATAAATTAGTAAATTCTTGAAAACGTTGTAGAAGGTATAATTCCACAACGTTTTCTAGCTTAAAATGTTGTAGGTTAATATATCAGACAACGTTTAGGCACATTTACACAACATTTTTAAAATGTTGTAGATTGAATTGGAAAAAAAAAAGAAAAAAAATTGTGGTTCACCTATATTACCAGTGCACCTGAAATCTGCTAATGCCATAATATATAGCTAAAAGGTATAAATTCTCATTTAAATTTAAAGCCAAAATGTATCAACCATTCAAAATACATCCCAATAGTATCATTCAAAATACATCCCAATAATACATCCCTATTCACAATTTATTTTCCATAAGAACCACTTGTTTAAAAATGTAGACTAACAAACAAATGCTCTCTCAATCACTTTCCTTCACTGTTCACAACCTATGCATATTACAGAAACCAATTCCGGGAAACCTTGTTATAAATAGGATAATCATATTTCCAAGAAAATATGTGAACTTGATCTTTATACCAGTTAACCCAAGAAAGCGAAGATCCCAAAGAACAAGGTGATTCTCAGTGCCAATGGAAGTTCATGACTAGCCTGTAGTTGGTGCTCAAACTAGGTTCATTTCAGAAGCTCCAAGATTCAAACTTCAAGTTTCCTACCAATCAATTAGCAACAACTTACATAAAGCAATATAGATACACGCTAAAGACAAAAGTTCAACTATAGTAAAGCTTTATCAAAAACCAACAAAAAATACTTAAGCGATTGCAAAAAAAAAACTATGTACCTGCAAAATATCATTATCTCGATCCCTTGGTCTTTGGCACGTAACTTTCAAAAGAGCAGTAATTTGCTTATCATTTAACCTTTTGGTGTATCTCTAATCCCCCACAATCTTGCAAACCTGAAAACTCGATGGCATTAGATAACCATAAAAATTAAGGGAAGGAAACCTAAATGAATCCATCAGTTAGAACTGAAAGTTTGTTACAACTGTTCTCAACCTCCAATGAGTATGCTGAATCGTAAAACCGTACATCTCTTGAATGTGGAGGCACAGCTAAAGAACTCTGTCGGACACCCACAGGTTGAGTTAAAGGTGGTGGTGTACCTGATGCTGACAAAAACATGGAATTTTTGCCATGAAATTAAAAAGTAGATATTGATTAGCAACAATAGATAACTGGTGAAATAAAAAAGGTAGCAATATCAGATCTCAAAAAAAATTCTTGACAAGCCAAGGCTAGGTGTGGGTGGGTGTTTGTGTATGCTGGGTGGTTTGGGGGGGAGATTACACAGGTATCAAAGTGCTCATCTTTAAAAAGTGAAAGATCAATGTTCCAAGAAAGAGGTGAAGCTGGATCAGCATGATAATACATAACATTGCCATATTGATCAACCCTGAAAGTTGTAGGATCAAAGCCAGCACTCCTAAAATTTCCAGCAGTGAAAATGAGTTAGAACTTTGAATTAAACTTCAATGCTAATTAATGAACATGTATAAATATATTAGTACGAGTTGGTGAGCTCTCAAAAGCCAAAACATCAAACGAGCAATTGTATCAACAAAGCTTTTCAGCTACAATAAGAAAACTAGGAGCAACAGCAGCATCAGCAGGCCAACTTACAACATCAGCAGGCCAACCACGTGTAACAGACTTCAGAGTAGACCACATGCAGCAGCAAGTAAACCAGCAGCATGAATGAGCAGGCTTCATTGCATAACCCAAGAGCAGGCATGAGCAGGACCTAAAATTTTTTCTAGTTCGGCCAAACCAATTGCCCCCAAGGCATCAACCCACTCACCTGCAGCAGCAAGCGACAGACTATGCACAGAGGCAGACAAATTAGCCAAAGCCAGCAGCAAACCAGGCCCTGCCCAAACACCCAAAGAAACCCGCTCTACTGCAGCGTCAAAATGGCCCAACCCAAACAGCCACAACACAGTGCACCTAAAGGCCTAACCCAACCAGTAGAAATATAAATCTTCTCACTGCAATAGAGCAAGACATTCGCAATGACAAACAAAACCTAACTACCAACTCCACATTAAATGACCACACTACACCATACATGCTATTAAGTGCAAAGACTTTAATTGCAATTCACACAGGAAAAAGGATGTTCTTGAACATTCGTTGTTAAAGGTTATGTCAGCAATGCAATTGCAGATACATGAAATGATTAGAGCTGTAAAATACCTTTGCAAATTTTCTGTTAGAAACCGAAAGGGCTACTTTCCAAAAGACTGGTACATGATGAATAAGCACTGCAGTTAATCTGCGGATATACTTTCCTCCAAGAGCATCAACTTATTCACCTGAAAATCATAGTAAACTCAATAAAAATTTGCTAAATTATAAAATAAAATAAAATAAAATTTCAAATTATACAAAGGAAAAAAAACTAAATTTTAAATCATAATTTCAAATTGTCTATCTGGCCATTCCCATTCCCAATCTTTGTTAGATATGTGGTGTGATCTAGCAGCCAAGCTAACTGTATAAACAGATTTTTGATACTCTCCTGGATTTTGTAACCAAAAGGTTCCTCAACATCAGATTTAACTCAACAAAACCTTGAAATCATGACAGAAACGCAATTAAATTCCAATACAAAAGGTGAAACGAAGGAGGAAACCCCCCCCCTAGATATTACTAGCCTAACTGAAACTTCTTACCAGACAAGCTACCATCAAAGCAAGGCTTCTTCCCCCCAAGCCAGTCCCTTGAGATGAATCTGCCCATCTTTGTCATCCAGCACCGTGATTTCCTTTGTTTTGGGTTCTAACAAATCATAACATCTATCCATGTAGACCTCATAGTATGACATCTCAGTCACACTCCCTGTACTCTGGCATATAGACAGGATGTTTGACATGGTCAGATGTACCAGACCTGGAAGTTCATTGCCACTTTGCAGTATCATCCATCCTCTAAATAATTTCATGGAAAAAAAAAATTAAATTACACTCCCAATTATTTATAAAGAAGGAAAGAATCTATAGTGCTGAAAGGCTAAATTTGACCAAATTCAATCAAAATGAAATTGAGGGACATTGGTGAAGCACCAAGTTAAAGTCAAACTGTTTACATAATTGAATAGATAACTACATATATGATATGCTCCTCCACAAAAAATAGCTAAATCAAACTATTTACTATTCAAAACCTAATCTATACACACATAAATTGTTCAAAAGTAAAGCTACAACAGACAATAATAATTAAACAAGAAAGAATCAAAGACTGATTACCTCCCCATTTGCTTCAGCATATCCAGCATATTAGTCTGAAAAATATGATCGACGGCTTCAACACTAACACTAGTACCACTCTGTGGCATCGCAAACACATCGACCACACGAACTGTAACAAACTGAATTAACGCATATACACCATGAATCTTCTTAAGCACATACCTATTTTATACCGATCGAGCAAGACTCACTGTGAAAAGGGTTTTCCTTTTACCCTTAGATGTTTGTCCTTTTCGCTTCATCTCCTTCGAAGAAGCACCCCAAATCAGATGCAAGCTTAGAGAGGTTCAGGTTCAATCGTCGAGCTTCTCTAGGAGCTAAGGTTGACTCTGTGCTTCATTGAACTGACTGTCGATCGGTGTTAAAGGTGTGCCCTCTGCTTGTCTTTGCCATGGATCTAGAGATTTGAGAGTTACAGGAAATCTAAGCAAAACCTAGCTTTTGTTTTCCAAATGGAACAAAAAGAGGCTAAACAGAGAGAGATGAGAGATGAAGACTCGGTTAGAAAGGAAATATTAAGTTTTCATTTAACCGCCTTTTTTTTGAGCTCCATGTTTTTTAGATACATAACTTTTTTTAAAAAAAAACGTTATCTAGTTAAAACCAAAAAATATCCTTTTTAAATAGATAACGTTTTTTCATATATATCTACAACGTTTTGTTAAAAAACGTTGAGGGAAAAAATACCACAATGTTTTTTATAAAAACATTGTGGTTTAAGTGTTGTCTATTTACTACTTTGTATTGCTAAACCCTTTTACGCTTGGAAAGGTCTTGTAGGTTCAAGTGATTTAGCTTATATCTCCCATCAAAAGAGCCTTCATCCAGGGCATAACGGGAAGGAAAAAGAACAGTAAGTCACTATTATTATCAAAGATAATAGTAGTTATGGCCAATTCTTCGTTTTTATCAAAGACCCTTTTATCCAAAAATTCTTGCTTGTCAGACCTAGCTTCTACCTCTTCTAGGTTTGAAATTTCTCCAATTAAGGCTTTATCTTCATTCCCCCAAGATATTACATCTTCTAGCTCAAAATTAGGTCCACTAAGGTCACTTATGATATCTTGTACAATTGAATCAATGATCCTTGTGAGTTCTAGGGAGTCATTAGAAGAGATTACAGCTATCTTCTCCCCCTCAGATGCAGCCTTGACTAGTTTTGCAGGCTTAGGGGCATTTTTAGCCATTTTCTTCTTCTTCTTCTTCTTCTTCTTCTTCTTCTTCTTCTTCTTCTTCTTCTTCTTCTTCTTCTCAGTCATCTTCTTTGGACGTGGCTCAGGTTAAAACACCTTCACATAAATCTATTCTGTTGTAGGCTCAAGTTCAGAGGCCTTCCCAACCATCTTTTCTTCAGTAGCTTCATGCTCTATGATCGGAGAGCCGAGAGGCTCTCGGCTCTCGTATCGACTAAACATTGATGGGATCCTTAACCGAGATAATCCAGTCAGCCTTAGTCATCTTAGCAAATTTATCTTTCGTGATCTAATTCCTATCCTATTCAACAAGAGTTAGACTTTCTTTAATAGCAGTATCCTTGCCTCTTCTTTCTATTGTTGCCTATTTTCTTAACTAGCAAATACACACAAGTAAACATGATCAAATAGCAATAAAGTGGTAAGTAAGGTATTGTCTCACGAAGAATTAATTCTAATAATTATCAACTACTAACTTTGTATTAAATCAAACCTTATTAAACTAATAACTCAAATTGTCTAAAATTGGGAATAAATAAATTAAATTAACTACTCACTAATTACCAAGGATTCAATTTCAGATTAACAAACTTAAGATTACAACTTCCATTAATGTTTTGTTTCAACCTTATTACTTCTTGTTAAATTTTATTAACTTTATTGAATTGTTAACCGAGAACTCATTAATATTTATAAGCCTCTCTCGACGGTCCTATAAACAAATCCTTCCTAAATCCACCTCTATAGTAATATAATTGGGAAAGAACACCCCAGCTAAATAAGTCACTATATCTCTGTGTGAATTATATTAACAAAGATTTGTAGCTCAGATTCTCTTCAGGTTACGTACGACATATAGAAATATCTCTATCCTATATACGAATCATGAATTCCATCTCAAGCAGAAAACACAAACATATGGAAACATATCCAAGTCTGAATCTATATTCCATCTCTCAACTTCATATATATTACCACGCTAATTACTGGCCAGACAATTAAACTTTTAAGCGTAGGATATGATAAACAATCCAATTATAGTCAATAATAATCATCCTAGAAGCAAATTAGTTTAACTACACATCAGGTTCCTTTGCAATCTTAAAATAAAATTAGTTCATAATTGAATTAATAAATATCAGCCACAAATTTTTTAGCATCCCAAAATTACAAAATAAAAAGGAAAAGAAGAGAGAAAAACTGTTGTAACACAAGCTTTTGATCTCATTCTTCGCATCTTATCCTGTTTTTTCCTCTTGATGAATACTTGTTTTAAGCCTTCAATCCTCAATTCAATCTTTGTTCTTACAAAAAGTCTCTTCAATTAAATTATATAATAATTATTTATAGCCCCCTCATGAAAACCTAAACCTCTAAACATTCCCAATTCTAATCATAATCAAGTTCATGCACAAGTTGCTAACTTTGCTAACTTTGACCCGACCTGGCGCTATCGCGCCAGTTTCTATGCTGCAACTCCAGGATAACTTTCGGCGTTGTAGCGCCAGTTCTTCAACTTTTACACGTTTGCCCATTCTTTCTTCTTTTGTTCCAAATTGTCCAATCATTTCCTCCTACAAAATAACAGTAAAAACATCAAAAGTAACATGAAACACTTATTGGTAAACAAAATTTCAAGAATAAAAATACCCGATTTGTAGGTATACAATCCACTCATCATCTATGTCTTCACAAAATTCTTCAGCTTGTTTTTGAGTGGATTTGGAAGGTGGCTTGACTGTGAACTTTCTGATTCTCTTCACCTTCCAACTTCTTTCTTTTGTAATCTGACTCAGAGAGAGAGAGTCATCGATCGAATTGATCTTCATCATTCTCCTTATTTGAATCCCTCTTCTTAAGAACAGTTGACTTGCCTTGAGATTCCTTAGGATTATTATTCTTTTTTGCCTTTTTCTTCTTCATCAGACCATGCTGCTTAGTCTTGATGTTTGTAGGAATCATCTTCATCTTCTTATGAGGTGACTTTTCAATAGTAGAAGTCAATGCCTTAGGTAGTTTTAGAGCTATAGAACCCCAAAACTTTTCTTCTTCAACCTCTGCCAACTTCCTTTTAGACTTCTCATTGATAGGCTTCTGAACTTCACTTTTAGATCTTATTCATCAGAACTGCTCCTAATTTCATCTTCTTCCCCATCTTAATAGCTGACATGATCTTCAACTGAACCTCACTAACAAAGTCATTAGCAAAATCTTTGCAAAGAATGCATTTCCCCAAAATATTAACAAGAAATTTAAAATCCTGGGGAAACTCCTTCTTATACCCCTTCAGTTTTGGGTTCTTCTTGTTTTAACCATGAACTCCAAGCCTTTCTTCACATCGATGTCTTCAAAATTGATGGCTTCTTCATTCACGAGCCCTATGATGTGGTTGAACTTCATAACATCGTAAGTAAAAGTGAGATCTCTTACTTTTGTGGTGATGTCTCCATCTACATAAGAGCCATTGTTGTAGAATTCTTTTCCATCCTCTTTGTGAAGATTCTGGTGTCAGTGCTCAGTGCATCATAGAATTCTGCCTCTTCACCAGATTGAGAATTGTTCTTAAGTGAGATTCTACTCTTTCTAACTTGTCGAAGCATATGAGATTTTCGGGGATTACTTGGAAGGTATACATAATTTTGATGATTGATTTAATCTAGAAAAAAAAAGAAACAAGTTAAGGTTTGCAAACTTGTAGGGTGATCTAGGGCTCAAAAGAGAGAGAGAGAGAGTATTGAAAGCAAATGAATCAAAAAGAAAGTAAAAAAAAATTGGAAGTATAAATATAATTTCCTTTATTTTGGTTGAGTAGGACACGTATTGAATAATTATTGGAGGCACTCTCTAACTTAACTGTAACTTACAGTTGCGTGACAGTTACTTTATTTGTTTACGAGTCTACGCATGATTTTCTTTGCATGTGCCTTAACTTCTGGTTGTCAACTCAAAGATTTAGTATATATCGTAGAGCTTTCTCTCATAAAGTAAATTTTACTCTACGATTTTTTTTAATTTACGATTCACTCTATGATCCTTGCTTTACTTTCTCTTGTTCTACAATTTTCACCTACATGGTTTGTTTCTCCAAAGCATAATCTTAAGAACATAAATTCAACATTCCTAATTCACTATTTTATTTATTGAATAAGGATTTAATTAATAGTTTAGTAAACACATTTGTTAATTGGTTTTCAGTAGAGATAAAATGTAAATAAATATTTCCATTTTGAACATGATCTTTTATAAAGTGATGCCTTATATCAATGTGCTTGGTCCTAGAATGCATAACATGATTGTGTGTGATTGTAATTGCAAAGTGTCATCATAAAATATAGGAACAAATTTAAATTCAAACTCATAGTTAGCTAGCTGATTCTTCATTCAAAGATTTTGAGCACAATAACTATTAGTAGCAATGTACTCAGCTTTTGCAGTTGAAATTGATATTGAGTTTTGCTTTTCGATAAACCATGAAACCAATCTATTTCCAAGTAGTTGACATGTTCCATTAATACCTTTTTTGTCTATCTTGCTTCTGGAAAAATCAACATTTGAATATCTAATTAGATCAAAGAGAGACTCCTTGGTATATTATAATCTTAAATATGGAGTGCCTTTGAGATATCTGAAAATCCTTTTAATAGAAATTAAATGATATTCTTTAGGATTATCTTGAATTCTAGCATAAATACATATAGAAAACATAATATCTGATCTACTAGTAGTTAAGTAAAGTAGAGAGAGCTAATCATACCATTGTATTGAGTAATATCAACATTTTTACCTTGTTCATCCTTGTTAAGATAAGTTACAGAAGCCATTGGGGTTTTCATAGGGGTAGCTGAATCCATATCACACTTCTTGAGTAATTCTTTGATGTACTTGGCTTGGTTGATGAATATATTTTCATTAGTTTGCTTACTTGTAATCCAAGTAAGAAGTTCAGCTCTCCCATCATGCTCATCTCAATTTTTCTCTGTATAAGCTTGGCAAATCTCTTACACAACTTTTTATCAGTAGAACCAAATATAATATCATCAACATAAATTTGTAATAACAATGTCTTTATGCTTCTTAAGGAATAATGTTGAGTCTACCCTACCTCTAGTGAATCATTTTTCAATAGGAAAATTAGTTAAGGATTTATATCAAGCCCTAGGTGCTTGTTTTAATCCATATGATGTTTTATCTAATTTATAAACATAATTGGAATGTGTAGGATCAACAAAACCTTAAGGTTATTTAACATAAATCTGACACCCCTAAATCTAGGTACTTCATTCCCACAGAATTTGGTGTTCACTATCCAAAACATTCACATCTAACTACCCACAATGAAGGATAACAACATAAACTTAAATAACTTAAGTAATAATTCCCATTTAAGGGTTACAAATATTAGGTTTGTAATATTCATGAACACAATCAAATTGCACAAATTAAACGGAAGCATGGAAAATCAGAGTTTTAAAATTTTACAAATCATATACCCGGATCATCCTTTATGCACAATTATTAATTAAAAGAAAAGATAAAGAACAAGAATTATACCTTTGAAGATTCGAGCTTCCTTAGGCATAAGTTCACCTCCAAATCCTTTCGCGTTCAACTTGAATCTATCGGGTTTAGTTCCTTCCTTTGATCAATGTTAGCCACCCAAGTGGTGATCCACCAAGGAAGAAGAAAGATTCAAGAAGATGGTTATTTGGCAAAAACCTAGTTTCTCTATCTCTCATAGAAAAGGGTGTACTCTTCCAACTATTTGAATTATGTATTCACGTGTGTTGTAAAAGTGTCAACCACCCTCACCCATAATAAGACTCCTATTATTTATAGATATGGGCAACCCTCCTTAACAATTAGGGAATTGGGTTTTATTTTAATTAATTAAACTCATGTAATTAATTAGGCTCCCAATCTTATTAGGAATAATTAATTAAACTCTTTTAATTAATTAGCCTCCTAATCTTATTAGGATATATGAGACACTACAAAAAAATCTATCATTGCCGACGGGCTATGCTGTCGCCTATGACCCTATGCCCGTCGGCAATGAGGTCATTGGCGACGGGGACTATCGTCGCCCCTGCCATCGCCCCTCAGGTCGTCGCCCCTGGCTCCCGTCGCTCACTGTCGGGAACTAGGTCATTATTGACGGGGTCATTATCGATGACGTACTGTCGGGAATATATCATTAATGACGGCCCCAGCGACGGACAGATCGTCAACAATAACCATACTTTAAATTTAATAATTTAGTCTTTGCCGACGGTATAGCAGTCGCCAATGAGTATATCCCCCGTCGCCAATGACCTTTATTTAATTTAGTTCTAGATTTTTATTTATAGGTCATCATGGCATTTACGCAACTGTCGCATAATGACCCACTTTTAAAAAAAAAATAAATTGCAAAATTCCCCTGTTCATTATATATACATTGTACCTGTTATAAACTAAAGAAAAATAAATAATGAAAATGTATGCATATCAATAACAATCATATCTTTTACTATCAACAATCAATAAAATTAGATACCTAACTCAAGTCTATACAACTGAAAACCTAAATACATACATGAAAGTCAAAATATTAATATAAACTAACTACTGCTCAAGATCAGGAATCTCTGTGTCATTGCCTTCGGTCCCACCTCCGATCCCATCACCAGTCCCATCCTCCATAGTCTCATCAGCATCAGCCCGGTGATCATCACCATCTCCTCCACGGGCATTGCGTGTGCCGCCATCTCCACCCCCACAAGTCTCATCAACAAGACCCTATAAAATTAAAATATTAATAACGAAGTCCAAAATAGAGCATATTTAAATTATTTTAGTTTGTGTTCTATAAGTGTTGTTGAGTTTTGCAAACTAGGCGATAACTCGGTCTCCGTATGTCAGAATCGAGTCCCATAAGTTCTAACGCGTGTCTAATACCTATGCGGTGCTATGTGTGTGTTTGTGTGGCATCCGAACGGACGATGCGGGTTTTGGGCCCTTTTTTGGCTTTTTGCCTATGTGTTGTTGAGTTTTGCAAACTAGGCGATAACTCGGTCTCCGTATTTTGGAATCGAGTCCCGTAAGTTCTAACGCATGTCTAATACCTACGCGGTGCTATGTGTGTGTTTGTGTGGCATCCGGACGGAGGATGCGGGTTTTGGGCTCTTTTTCGGCTTTTTGCCTAAGTGTTGGCGAGTTTTGCAAACTAGGCGATAACTCGATCTTCGTATGTCAGAATCGAGTCCCATAAGTTCTAACGCATGTCTAATTCCTACGCGGTGCTATGTGTATGTTTGCATGGCGTCCAGACGGATGATGCGGGTTTTGGACTCTTTTTCAGCTATTTGCCTAACTGTTAGCAATTTTTACAAACTGGGCGATAACTCGGTCTCTGTATGTCAGAATCGAGTTCCGTAAGTTCTAACACGTGTCTAATACCGTCCTGGTGCTATGTGTGTGTTTGTGTGGCGTCCGGACGGACGATACGGGTTTTGGGCTCTTTTTTAGCTTTTTGCCTAAGTGCTGGCGAGTTTTGCAAACTGGCGATAACTCGGTCTTCGTATGTCAAAATTGAGTACCGTAAGTTCTAATGCGTGTCTAATACCTACGCGGTGCTATGTGTATATTTACGTGTCGTCCGGATAGATGATACGGGTTTTGGACTCTTTTACGACTTTTTGCCGAAGTGTTGGTGAGTTTTGCAAACTAGGCGATAACTCGGTCTCCGTATGTCAAAATCGAGTCCCATAAGTTCTAACACGTGTCTAATACCTACGCGGTGCTATGTGTGTGTTTGCATGGCGTCCGGACGGGCAATGCGGGTTTTGGACTCTTTTTTGGCTTTTTGCCTAAGTGTTGGCGAGTTTTACAAACTGGGCGATAACTCGGTCTTCGTATGTCGGAATCGAGTCCCGTAAGTTCTAACGTGCGTCTAATTCCTACGCGGTGCTATGTGTGTATTTACGTAGCGTCCGGATAGACGTTGCGGGTTTTGGACTCTTTTTCGGCTTTTTGCCTAAGTGTTGGCAAGTTTTCCAAACTGGACGATAACTCGGTCTCTGTATGTCAGAATCAAGTCTCGTGAGTTCTAATGCGTGTCTAATACCTACGCGGTGCTATATGTGGGTTTGCGTGGCATTCGGAGTGACGATGCGGGTTTTGGACTCTTTTTCGACTTTTTGCGTAAGTGTTGGCGAGTTTTTCAAACTGGGCGATAACTCGGTCTCCGTATGTCAGAATCGAGTCCCGTAAGTTCTAACTCATATCTAATTCCTACGCGGTTCTATGTGTGTGTTTGCATGGCATCCAGATGGACGATGCAGGTTTTGGACTCTTTTTCGGCTATTTACCTAAGTGTTGGCGAGTTTTACAAACTGAGCGATAACTCGGACTTCGTATGTCAGAATTGAGTTTCGTAAGTTCTAACGCGTGTCTAATACCTACGCGGTTCTATGTGTGTGTTTGTGTAGCGTCCGGATGGATGATGAGGGTTTTGGACTCTTTTTCGACTTTTTGCCTAATTATTGGCTAGTTTTGCAAACTGGGCGATAACTCGGTCTCCGTATGTCGAAATCGAGTCCCATAACTTCTAACGCGTTCTAATACCTACGCGGTGCTATGTGTGTGTTTGCGTGACATCTAGACGGACGATGCAAGTTTTGGACTCTTTTTTGTCTTTTTGCCTAAGTGTTGGCGAGTTTTACAAACAGGGCGATAACTCGGTCTCCGTATGTCGCAATCTAGTCCCGTAAGTTCTAATGCTTGTGTTAATACCTATGCGGCGCTATGTGTGTGTTTTCATAGCATCCGGACGGATGATGCGGGTTTTGGACTCTTTTTTGGCTTTTTACCTAAGTGTTGGCGAGTTTTGCAAACTAGGCGATAACTCGGTCTCCGTATGTCAGGATCGAGTCTCGTAAGTTCTAACGCATGTCTAATACCTACGCGGTGCTATGTGTGTTAATAATGGAGTTAGGGTTTTATCTTAAGTTTATCTAAGCAATAAAATTACAAATTACATAAAATAAATAAGGAAATACAAAATTTAATTGTTTTTACCTGTCGAATATGTGGTGGGAAGATGTTGGCCAAGACAACTGCACACACGCGGATTGCCTCCTCCCGTACTACACCCATGAGGTCGTCAACGACAGCTGTAGGATCGATAGAGCCGTGGACAACCTCCTGAGCCAGCTGATAGATCCGCTCGCGTGATGATGCGCCTAACTACACAACACTACTCGCCATGCACCTCTTTATGATCCGCCGGAAGAAGTCGTCAGATAATGAAGGGACGGTGCCCGATCCACTCGCACCACTATCTCCAGTGGGTGGGCGTCGCCGAGATCTCGCAGTAGGGACTAGGGTGTAAGCTAGGATATGGGGAATGCCCACAACTCTACCCTTCTTCAGTCCCCCTGTAGCCTGCAGCTAGTCCTCTATCTCCTCGTCCGCACGCGTAGACTCGTCTACTGGAGTGTCACCTCTTTGGCTGCTCCGGGCCACTGCAAGATCCTCGAACCGTCGCTGAAAAAAAACACATTAGTAGATGATACGCAAATTATAAAATGAAATAATACAAAAGAATATCCAAATTTTAAATACATGTTAAATAAGAGAATTAAATAACTTACAGCAATGCGTTCTTCCTCAAGTGAGATATAACTACCGTCACCTTTCTTTTGGTGGGCGTGCCACCAAAACTCCAAGCGGGAGGGTGCATGCTTTAAACTCACCTCAAGTCTCTCTCCCAGACACAGTCGACGACTAAGACCAAAGGCAGTGCAGGGAGACGACTCTGTTGGGCGGGCGGTGAACGTCAGCCGACATCTTCTTGAAGGCCTCGCCGTCCCAAATGATGCACATCTGGTCCCACACCGCAACAGATATGAAATCTGGCCAGACATCCTTAAGTGTCTGTCCATCAGCCATCTTCGTCTGGGCCTTCTTCTTCCAATTGTAAACCTACTGGTACCGATTCATCTCTAGGTATCTGTGCAGAACAGTCATGCCATGGGCTTCCTGCCCGTCCTCAAAACGATAATATCTCTGCACATTACACATTAAGAAGCTTAGTAGACAACATAAATCAAAGAGGTAATAGTATATTCAAATGGAATATAAAACTAGCATATGAATGATTGACATCCTACCCTAAACTTAGCAATAATCAAATTACGTGTGCGGTCATCCACATCTGCCCACCTCATCCACGGGCTTGAGAATCGGTTGCAGACGATCCCAAGCAACGTGTTCCTTGGCGTGGCATCAAGGATAATATAATTGAAATTAATACATTGCAAATTACAAAGAATATATAAGAACTAAATACTTATATTATAGTAATACTATATAAGATTATAAAATTACCTATGAGTCCCAACACGACATATAAGTGGCGTCTGGGGGCAATTCCTTAGCAAGCCACGTGCTAGTCCCCGCGGAGGCCTACGTTGATCACCTATGTAGTGAAATACATCAATATTTATATAAATGAATATATTGTCAATACAATATAAAATAAAAAATAATAAGATGTATCCCAATAAAATATGTAATTATACCTGACAATCCGGCCTGATCATCACGCGTAGAATCTCCACGCATTTCACGACTGCAGACGCCCACCACCATCGGTGCTGTGTGGTGTATGTATGTATATATATATATATATATTCATCAACTAAAGGAATGCAACATATAGTAAAAGAGGGATAACATAGAGGATAACATACAGATAAAAGAGGATAACATATACACCCACCTCATATGTATGTATACATACGTAAATACTATATTTGTGAACAGTAACAAAGAGGATAAGATACAGATACAATTAAAAGAATGCAACATAAATAGTAACCTAAAATGATGCAACATAAATATTAACCTAAAACAACTAACACCTTATTTAGTAGATTAATATAAGTTGAAGATAATGATTGCACTACTACAAACTATTAATTTGAATACAACTAAAAGGACACAAAGAGTACATACTCCTAATCATTTATATCGTCAAAGCCATCAATATCAGAATCATCATCTTCGAGCAGTAGATCTTCAATATCGTTGTCATCACCATCTTCGTCGTCCTCAACGATTTCTTCAATTATATCTACCTCCTCAACAACATCGTCTTCACTTTTGACAGCGACAACATCATCCTCTTCTTCACTAGACTCACTAATAATTGTCACATCAGCAGGTGTGACACTAGTAGACTCGACTTGTAAAGGTTCATCGTCTGGACGAGGAGTTGTACCTTAAAAACCACGGGCTTTGGTGGTTATAATAAAGATGTCATGGTCTCATAGCAGAGTCTTAACACTCGCCAGTGTAGTACACCGTGTCACTTCGACTTGCTAAAATAAAAGGCTCATCTATACCACTCATAAGTCTTAGTTTTGACTTAACGTTAACAGTCACCCGTCCTGATTTTTTATCTACTTTAACTCCATTCTCAACATCAAACCAATGACAATTTAAGCAAACTAATTCTTTATGACCCCAATATTTGAGAACGACAACTTCTAGCAATCGTCCATACCAAACCATCCCAAATGTTATCGTAGTAGCCTACCTTTCACCACAACACCGTAATCAAGAAGGCGACTTCCCCAATATCGCAACACTTAAATCAGAACTAGTTGAGAATGAAACATGTATAAGTATCTACAGATCTTTCAGGTCGTTTCATTATAAGCTTTAGCCGATTATCGCCTAACTCATCCGTGAGGACCTAATGTACATTAACACAACATATTCTAAAGTTAATTACGCCCATAAGAATAAATCTATGATTGTAGATTTATTGAACTTGTAAAGGTTAGACTTACATGATCTTTAAACCATTGCACAAATTGTCCATTTCTCAAATTTTGCAAATCCTCGTCCGATATACTGGATTCGCTTCACGTGTTTTCAAAAGCAAAGACGCTTATATACTTAATGTGTTTGTAAAGGAACTTGATACGCTTATACACCGCATATATATAGTTATGACTACTTACTTAATGTATGGCGCTACTTCATTCATGTTGACAAGTGCATACAATGTGGCAGTTGCATACTCATTATCGGTCAAGAATCGCCTTTTTTTACCGCCGAATGGGCGTACATGATGACTAAAGGCCGTTAATTCTCCATTTTCCTCGTGCACAACAGCTTGATTCCGACTTAAGGGATTGTGCTTCGTCTGAACATTTGGCTCAAAGTACAACAAGCAGAAATTAACAAGTTCCTCCATAACATAACTTTCAACAATCGACCCCTCTACACGAGCTCTATTCTTCACCGTTTGCTTTAGACGTCGCATATATCTATGTGATATATAGATTAGCAAAAAAGAATGAACATTTTACCGTATTAAAAACATTAATGTCATTACCTCTCAAATGGATACATCCATCTATATTATACGGAACCGCCAAACTTAGCTTCGTATGACAAGTGAATAGGCAAATGCTCCATTGAATCAAAAAATGATGGAGGGAAGATCATTTCTAACTTGCACATTATTTCCACTATCTGCATCTCCATTTTATCTATGTCTTTGACTCAAGCTCCGTCAAGCATAGATCTCAAGAAATTAGAAAGCTCACGCTGCTTCAACCACACGCTTTTCAGAATAAGTCGATAAATGCCACGGGATCAATTTCTACATGAATACGTGATAATCATGACTTTTGAGACCCCAAAACTTTAGCTCTTCGACTTTTACAACACCTTGCTATATTCAAGAATATCCATCGGGAGCTTCGGTCCAATCGATCCAATTACATATCAATATCAACTGCTCCCTAGTCAAAGTATATTCACTTTTTAGGCGCTACTGCCCTTACTACCCTCCCGATACAACCACTTATCTTCCCTAATGTTCATTTCTACCAAATCAAGCCTCGACTTGTTGTTGTCCTTTGTTTCTACCAAATGGCATCTAGGATCAGATAAAAAATGTTATCAACACGTTCTTCTCAAGATGCATCGGATCTAAACAATGATGGATATAGAGTGTAGCCCAATAAGGGTGTCAAAGAACATGGATCCGTGTGTCCAGCCAGAAACTTGTCAGAACCATAAGCTCTCTCTAATATGTGATTCTTCCCCGAGGTGGAAACTTCAAATGACTAATCCAACTCAACACTGCTGACCCATAAAGACGGTCAGGTACTTGACGTTTCTCTGTTTTTTGATTGAATTGTCTACTCATCCGTCGATAACGATGTTCAATCGACAAAAACTGTCTGGATGTTGCAAAGAAACTCATTTTCCCCCATGTTTGAGTCGCATATCTTTAACTGACCCCATGCACACGGGACATGACAAGCCCCCTTGAGTCGACCATCCACTGATCATTCCTAACACTGGAAAGTCATTTATTGTCCATAGTAAAGCTACCCTCATGTCAAAGTTCTACTTAAGAGATACATCATAAGTTTGAACCCCTTTTTCCCACAACATCTTCAACTCATCAACTAATGACCTGAGGTATACATTGATGTCTTTACTCGAACTCTTATCACCTGGAATCAGTAAAGACATGAACATATATGGATCTTTCATGCACACCAAAGGCTGGAGGTTATACACCACAATAATCACCAGCCAAGTTGTGTAGGGCTTTGTGTAAGGCCCGTTAAATGGATTAAACCCATCTGTAGCAAGTCCAAGCCTAACATTGCGAACCTCTTCAGCAAACGAGGGGTATTTATTATCAAAATTTTTCCATTTAAGCCCATCCGCCGAAAAAAGGCCGGTTAACCTTCGACTATGTCCCATGTAGAGTGCCACCATATATCCCGGTGGTATGTGTTGACATGAACAACCTTTCAAGCCTCGGGGCAATGGGAAAGTAACGTAAGATCTTTCTCGCACGTCTTTTTCCTTTTTTTTTCATACTGTTCACAAGATCTCACTTGTACCACAAATATCACATGACCTCTTATCTTTATCGACATCACCGTAATACAACATACAATCATTCTCACAAGCATCAATCTTCTCATACCCTAGATCGAGCCTTTTGACCATTTTCTTCACATCATAGTACTAATTCCAGAACTTATTGCCCGCAGTAAGCACTCCTTCACAATACTTAATAGTTCATTAAAACCTCTCTCTCATAGTCATGCTAGTTCTTGAAGTGTAAAAACTTAGTCACTACAGTAGATAAAAGTGTGCAGGTTTTTCGCGTCTCATATATAGTGGCGTCGTTGCTTTCTTCATGCAATAACTCATAGAAACCCTTTGCCCCGTCATTCGGCTCTTGCTCGATGCTACTATCATCCCCGCTCAGATTCCATCGGAAGTATGAACCCAGTTAGCTTCAACTATCATGTTAGTATACCAAAGGTTTCATCACCTCTAGATTCCGATTCTCGATTCATGTTCATCCAACCAAAGTTTCCCATGATAGATCCATGTCGATAACCCCGCTTGAACCCATACGCAAATAAGTCGCACTTGACATCACTCCTTTCCTTCCACACTTCATTCACACAACTCTTACAAGGACATCTAATCTCATCGCTGCTGACTTGCTCAAACGCAAAATTGAGAAACTGTTTCAACCCCAATACGATACTCTCGAGCTAAGCCCACTCTTATCAATGGCTACCCTACGCTCCATCCAACTTCGATCAATGTACATCTTGACAACGTCTCGCTATATATATGGAAAGTTAGACAAACACAATCAAGTCTCCAAGTTAATGTATATGCAAGCTTATGAGTTTCTAACTTCATCTCCACTCTAACGTCAAAGCTTCTATCCCATTCTGGATGTGTCGCCTCATCGATGCCAATAACTTAAACACATCTTTTAAATTTTTCAAAATTTCGAAAAGACCTCCCCATGGTCTTCAAGTACAAAATAGACTAACACATCGTAGTCTAAATATGCACCAAAGAACATCAAGAGATATATATCAATCAAAAATTCAAAAATATAAAGACGTGCTCAAGTCGTTAACACCGACCTAGGTGAGATCGAAACATACAAGAACAGTCCCAAAATGGGGACTATTTGAGATTTACTCAAACTAAGTGAATCTCAAACGGGTTTCTAAGCTCCCTAAACTATATGAAAATATGCACGTGTGAAAGTATAATGAGCTGGTAAATTTCTTAACCCACCCTCAAATAGGAAAAAACAAATAAATTGAGAATTTGAATATGCTTGCAGTTTAATGGACCATCTATATATTACATGTTATATATAAATCAATTAAACTCAAATCAAATCTCTCCACAACAAACTAATATTCGTCTGTATGTCAAGAGAGGGCGTGTAGATATAGATGCAAAAACATATATCAATTTTAACCAGAAAGATACAATTTGTAGCCAAAACCAAATAAGCTATTATAGAAGCTAAATAGGCTTAATAAAGTGAAATATATGTAGGGAATTCGGGTAGAGAGTAATCAAGAGAGCTAATGATTGTTAATAGAAGCTCAACCATAAATGGCCAAGCTTATGTCTTGAAAAATCGTTTAAGTTTTATGTTTAATTGAGTTCTAAAAATATAATAGCAAATAATTAGATAGACATAGGGGAAGGGCTCGTCTAAAAGGGACAAAAAGAATTTGGCATCAAATCTCTAAAAGTATAGCAAGGTTAAGAAAATGAGTGTTTCATATAAACCAAAAATCATGCTCTCCAACTGTTTGAGTAAATGTTTACGTTAGAACTAATTTGAGATAATGAGGTACTAACTGTGCAGTTAATACCAAGGGCTATGTTATCATGATAATAATCGAATAAAGACATAAATACTTATAGGCTATATATGACATGATATAGTGTGAGTAATTTGGAAGTTTTATGGTTCCATGTGTGAGCTAAATTAATTAGAAGATGATTGTGTTAGCAAGCTAGGTAATGACTGATTTCCTTGATATTAATATGGTTTATATGCTAAAGCTTGGGGTCTAATGTACTAAAACTTGAAGGCTAAGTATACAAATTCTAAGATAGCATTCTCAAATTGGTAAATGAATTAAAATAGGGCAGTCTGTGCCTATTTGAAACATGCCAGACCAGCCCACTGTTTTGAGAGCTTGAATGACTAGCTTAAATGACTTGAGGTATGTTAATTTGTAGTCTATTTTGTGCCATCCAGATATATGCTATGCATGTTAAATGTTGTGTAAAAGAATACTCAAAGCTCATATATTGCCTAACCATACTATTTTGTCAACTAGGTTATCAAACCATGTTTTCATGTGAGTTTAAAGCCTATTGAAGGCTGTTTTGAACAAAAATCTTAAGGCAATGCATCCATATATTTTAAACCATGAACACATAGATATAACAAGTAACATGTTGTGATAACCCTTGTGTTTGTAAGATTAAAGGCTGTTATGGTGATTTAGTGTTAAACTATGCCCAAAATGCCTTGAATGGACTGTTTTGATATTAGAAAGTTAACTAACTAGTGCAAGCATGTTTATAGATATAATGTTGTGTTATAATCATGTTTTAAGATTTGTTTGCGTATCTAAAGGTTTCTTTTAACTACATGTGGACTGTTTAGGAAGTAATAGCTAAAACTATGCCTAAATATGAACTATTTTAGCAATTTTTTGCAGCTGATGAATTTAGACAGTAGAGAGTCTATATATCCTCCATAAATTGTAGCTGATGTATTTACAAATTGCAGAACCATTTTACACAGCATAAATTACAAATTGCTAACACATAATTAATTCTACACTAGTATATATTGTAAGCTAACATATAATAGAGATGGATAATGCTCAAAAAAGGTAGAATATGTAATACTTAGCATCAAAGACAATAATAGAAGCTTGATAACATTCGAAAATTGAAGACCCAATTAAACACTAACATATATAAATAAATTAGAACTTATAAATTAAAGCATAAGAACAAAAAAATTAACTTACTAATTGTTCTCTGAGAAATGGAGAACCAGCCGAACCAAGAGGGACGAAAAGATCAGTGGAGGCCGCAGGTCACAGGCCAAGGGAAGGGGAGCAAGAATGGGGAAGGCTAATCGGTGGGAGCAAGAAATGGAGAGGTGGACGGCAACGTTGATGGCGCCGGTGACCGACGACGGTTGGGATGGTGCAAAGGCAACGATAGAGGTGCAGAGGCGACAACGAGGTGCAGAGGAGTCAAGCGGGAGAAAAAGAGAAATAGAACATAAGAAAAATGAATTTTAGGGATTAAATATAGCATCATTCTTGACGGCAATAAGATGTGACTCAATAACGACGGAAAGGCCGTCGCCTATGACCTTTTCCCATGCGCGCGAAAAAATTCCCACCAAATTTGCTACATTGGCGTCGGCTAGGCCGTCGCTACTGAGGTTATTCTCGACGGGGATACTGCCGTCGCTAATGAGGTCGTCGCCAATGACCTTTTTTTTTGTAGTGAGAGTACTTTTATTAATTAATTCCCAAACTTCTTTAGGAATTAAATAATAATAATAAGACTCCTCTTATTAATTTATATTTAATATTTCCAAAATATTAAATAATAAATATTAAGCTATTTAATTTATTATATCACCATAGACTAAATTAAATATACTTAAATAATTATTACGATTATGTTATTTGCTTAAATAATTATTCTTCTTTTATGGTGTGACCCTTTAGGTTCTCCATATTAAACTATTGTGAATAAATCAATTAGAACAATTCTAATCTTATTTAAATAAATAAATTAAATAAATAATTTATTTAAATAAATAATATTTATTCTATAATAGGGATAAGCCTCCTAGCGATTAATGAATTTCTAGATAATATAGATTTCAACATTAATCATAAAAGAACCTTTGAGTAAATAGTTCTGCGTGCAATTCAATCCTTCCACCATCTAATGTCCCAATTAAATATAAGACATGGAATCTACATTAAGTCTTATTTTATTTAATTATATATATTTCGACTTTTAAATGCATGACTAAATAATGTAAATTAGAAACTCCTTTCTATTTTCATTCTCCCTTGACCCGAGGACTAAGGTTGTCATTTATCGAATCGCATAGGATATTTCTCTTCTTTTTACTAGAAGTGGTAGATTCTTTATTGTTCATGCATTATCTCCATATACTGACTTATTATACCCAAGCATACCATTTGATATACCTAAGGGTCTTAAGGAATAAGTCGAAGTATAACTCATCATACATGAAGAGAATCTTATGATGATCTCAAGTCCAAGGATCACTTGTACTACTATCACTACAGGAATTTCTATTGACAGACAAGTAAAACTCCATTAGGTATTCCTTAGCGAGCCACATTCAGTAAACTTATTCTCTAATAAGCACCTACATACTTGCATTAGCATCTCCACACAAATGATCATGAGATCAATCATCCTCATCCAATGAGCAAGAAACGTATGTACGAATCTATCCGGATTCACTAATACCTAATTTAGTAATCCAACGATTGGGAACTTTTTTATTTTTAAGCTTTCTAAGAATTTAAATCTCATTAGAATGATCATCATCATTATTCTAAAAGCATTTCTTAAAACTATGGGTTTATCACATATTATAAAACAACATTATGTAGATAATTAAAAGCCTTTAATATAAATTAATACTTTTTATTAATAAATGAATAAGATTGTTAAAAAAGTATATACTTTATCATCAAACATGATTGGCTTGTGTGCATACTACTTTCAATCTCTCACTTACACTAAAGCCAATCGCCATGGTATCTCATACCCTTCTTCTCTAAGTAACAATTATCCTGCTGTTGGATAAGCTTTAGTTAATGGATATGTAATATTTTTCTTGAGAGTTCACTATCTCTATAGTGATTTCCCATCTTTCAATGATTCCTATAATCAAATGAAAGTGCCACAACACATGTTTAGATCCAAGTGAAAGTAGTATGCATACAAGCCAATCATGTTTGATGATAAAGCATATACTTTGTAACAATCTTATTCATTTATTAATAAAAAGTATTAATTTATTAAAGGCTTTTAATTATCAACATGATGCTGTTTTATAATATGTGATAAACCCATAGTTTTAAGCAATGCTTTTAGAATAATGATGTTGATCATTCTAATGAGATCTAAATTCTTAGAAAGCTTAAAACTAAAATAGTTCCCAATCATTGGATTACTAAATTGGGGATTAGTGAATCCGGATAGATTGGTACATACGTTGCTTGCTCATTGGATGAGGATGATTGATCTCATAATCATTTGTGTGGAGACACTAAAGCAAGTATGTAAGTGCTTATTAGAGAATAAGTTCACAGAACGTGGCTCGCTAAGGAATACCTAATGGAGTTTTATTTGCACTCGTCAATAGGAATTCTTGTAGTGATAGTAGTACAAGCGATCCTTGGACTTGAGATCATCATAGTATCTTGTGTATGATGAGTTATACTTTGATTTATTCCTTAAGACCCTTAGGGTATATCAAAGGTATGCTTGGGTATAATAAGTTGTACATGGAGATAATGTATGATCAATAAAGAATCTACCACTTCTAATAAAAGAAGAGAATGTCCTATGTGATTCGATAAATGACAACCCAAGAGTCCTTGGTTAAGGCGTAATGAAATTAGAAAGGAGTTTCTAATTTGCATTATTTGAGTTGTGCATTTAAGAATCGAAATACATATAATTAAATAAAATAAGACTTGACAAGAATTCCATGCCTTATATTTAATTGGGACATCAGATGGTGGAAGGATTGAATTGCATTTGCAGAACTATTTACTCAAAGGTTCTTTAATGATTAATGTTGAAATCTATATTATCCGGAAAGTCGTTGATCGCTAGGAGGCTTATCCCTATTGTAGAATAAATATTATTTAAATAAATTAATTATTTAATTTATTTATTTAAATAAGATTAGAATTGTTCTAATTGATTTATTCACAACCGCTTAATATGGAGAACCTAAAGGGTCACACCATAAAAGGAAGAATAATTATTTAAGAAGTAAATGGCATAATCGTAATAATATAGTTATGTATATTTAATTTAATCTATGGTGATAGAATAAATTAAATAGCTTAATATTTATTATTTAATATTTTAGAAATATTAAATATAAATTAATAAGAGGAGTCTTATTAATATTATTACAATTATTATTATTTTAATTTCTAAAAGAGTTTAGGAATTAATTTAATATAAGTACTCTCATTTATTCCTAATTGGATTAGGAAGGAAAATTAGTTAAAGGTGTTTAATTAATTATCCCTAATAAGATTAGGAAGCTTAATTAATTAAAAGAATTTAATTAATTAAATAAAACCCAATTCCTTAATTGTTAAGATGGGTTGCCCACATCTATTAATAAGAGGAGTCTTATTATGGGTGGTATGGGTGGTTGACTTTAACAAAGTACGTAATAATTCCAAGTTGTTGGGAGTATGTCTTTTTCTATAGAGATAGAAAACTAGGGTTAGCCATAACACCCATCTTCTTGAATTTTATTCTTCCTTGGTGGATCACCTCTAGAGGCCAAACATTTGGGTGGCTAACGTTGATCAAAGGAAGGAACCAAACCCGGTGGATTCAAGATTGAACGCGAAAGGATTTGGAGGTGAACTTGTACCTGAGGAAGCTCGATCTTCAAGGGTATGATTTATTCTTTATCTTTTCGTTTAATTAATAATTATGCATAAAGGATGATCCGCATATATGGTTTGTAAATTTTTAAACTCGATTTTACCACGCTCAAGCACTTTTTTATGCAATTTGATTGCGTTATGAATATTACAAACCTAATGGTGGCATCGAGCCAAACCTTTATGCTAATTATTAATTGTTCGATTTGATATGATATAGTGATATGTGTTTAGAACAATTTAATTGGGCATAATTTTATCAGTATAAAATTTAAAATATAAAAAAAAAAAAAAAATGAAATCATGCAGACGAAATCCGTGCATGATCAAGAAAGAAAACAAAAAAAAATTAAAAGGTCATTGCTTTTTTGTGGCCCACGTGATTAGCAAAAACTCACGGAATAATTAAAAAAAAAAAAGGAACCGCAAAGAAGTCGGGTTGTGTTTTTTTTTGAACCTGCACGGATTTCAATGAAGCAAGCCACGGTTTTATGATAAAAGTTTTCGGCAGAGGCTTGAATAATTTCAAGGAGTATTACATAATTTCGGCAGAGGCTTGAATAAGTTTTCAATGCAGAGCTTGAATACTTATATATATATATATATATATATATATATATATATATATATATATATATATATATATATATATTTTATTTTAGTTTTAGTAATATATATATATATATTATATAAGTATTACATATATAATATATATATTTTAATAATTTTATAATTAAAATAAAAGTTTATTTTAATTTTAAAATAAAAGGTTTATTTTAATATTAAAATAAGAGAGTTTATTTTAATTTCAAAATTAGAATTTCATGCTAACTAATTAGAGTTGGAATTGGATTCCATGCTAACTAATTGGAGTTGAAATTGGATTCTATTTTTCCTTAAATAAAGGAGTTTATTTGGATATGAAATAAGATTTCATATTATTCAAAATAAAAGTGTTTATTTGTGAATAGGAAAGAGAATCCTAATTTCCTTAAATAAAGGAGTTTATTTAGATATGAAATAAGATTTCATATTATTCAAAATAAAGGAGTTTATTTGTGAATAGGAAAGATAATCCGTGTTTCCTTTAATATTTTTTTTACATGGAATTGGATTTCATAATTAATTAAAATAAAAAGTTTATTTTAATTAGAGATTTTTTTATATACATGGAATTGGATTCCATAATTAATTAAAATAAAAGAGTTTATTTTAATTAAAGATTTTGATTAAAATAAAATAGTTTATTTTATTCAAAATAGGATAAATTAAAATAAAATAGTTTTATTTTGATTTAAATTTGGATTTAAATAAAGGAGTTTATTTTTATTCAAAAATAGATTTTATACTAACTAAATTTGCCCATTAAATGATATCAATATATATATTAAATGTTTATTATTCATGAGATGAATGTTATTTATTGATGCATATGGTGATGTGTATGATAATTAAATGGGATTGATCATGGACTATTGACCAATGCGATTGGGTTTTATTTTAGTTGGATGCATGAATGTATGGGTTTTATTAAATGGGGTCACAGACTCGCCTTCTCTAATTTTTCTTAATGTAAATTCTATCTCCTCCTATGTACTTCCCTCGATCACGATCAAGGTTTCTATTTATTTTAAAATAGTTTTGTAATAGGAATATTTAGAATTAATTTTTGAAGAATTAGAGATCAAAGAAAAAGGAGCGCTTGAAGACCCGTTTGTAATGGAGCCCGGGTTTAAATGTAATAGTTATATTTAAATATTATTTCTTGCACCCCTAGGGTTTGACCTTTTGGTTCACTTGGTGGCTCTAGTGAACCAAACTAGAATAAAAGTCCATAATCAATCCGGGTAGAATATAGTATTCTATATGTGCATGCTTATACTTTATATATATTATATATTATGCAAACATGCCTCGCATGTTCATTAATATGACGCGTATTTTATATATATATGTGCATGCTACGCTTAAACAAGATGAGACAAATTAATAACAAACCCCTCAATTTTTATATTAAGTCCTAAGCGCTCAAAGATATTTGGAATATCGAACGTCAGCTTTCTAAGCATGATAAAATTAATAGAGTATTAAATATTTAATATGAGTTTGTTGTGTCACCACAAGGCAAGTATTAAGTATTTAAGATGTTAATTTATCACATTTGATGCTTATAAAGAAAATTGAACAATATTGTTTTGTTGTGTCACCACAAGGATGATATTTTTCTTTTTTGAATATATGGAGTGCTAGGTCGGACTTAACTTGGATAATTTTGATTCGGATGTGCCACCACTTGATCAAAATAATCTAAGAGGCAAAAAGAAAAGGAGTTGCATAGTTGATGTAATTGACAAAAGTTGTCTACCTATTTATTTATATATAGTTTGTTGTGTCACCACAAGGCTATATACATTTGAAATGGGATCCTTATTCTCACTAGCAAATCTTTAATTAGATTTTTTTGAACTATATAAGTGAGGTAATATAGTTTGAAAGAAAATAGTGGGAGATACCAATTTAAAACAAGACCTAAATTATTTTGGTAATTAATAAAAGAATGTATGTTAAAATGTTGTTAATTACAAATTCATTTACGTAATTTTACAATGTCTAAAATTACTATCATCTGCGAAGCATATTAGATGCTAAATTAATCGAGAATCAATTAAACGGATTGGTTAAGGAATTTGAGAATAGTTCTCATAGTGAAAAGCTATCTTATGTCCTTAATACGCCTATCCTCGCAATGGTTGCGCATAATGCCTCCGAGGAAGAGATTGCTACTTTTGGAAAGTGGCAAGATGATGCACAGTTGGCTCAATGCATCATGCTCGTATCCATGAGTAACAAGCTTCAGCGTCAGCCTGAAACTATGGATACTCCTATTATATTCCTTCACATCAAGTAGTTGATGGTGAAGAAGAAAGTAGGGACCGATAGATATCGATATCTAAGGAGCTCGTCCGATCTAGAATGGCCAATGGCACTATAAGATGCAGATAAAAGTCCTTAACATTATCAATTTGATTGATCAATTAGGACAACTGGTTTTGTCATGGATGGAGAGTTGAGCCAAGATTTGATCTTGCACTCACTCCCGGACTCCTTTCACAATTGTTGTGAATTTTTCATATGAACAAGCTAGATATCACTTTCGCGATTTGCTTAACATGTTGAAAAATGTTGAGAGTCACTTTCCAACCAAAAAGGATCAAGTCTTACTGGTAGGGGCCAAAGGATCTTCTGAAAAGAAGATCGATTCAAAGAAGGTAAATAGAAAGGCAAAAACAAAGGATAATAAGAACAAAACTGATATGGATAGCAAAGGAGTTTGCTTCCACTGCAATAAGCCCGACACCGGAAAGAAATCATGAGAAGCATCTTGCAGAGGCTAACCAAAGAAGCTTAGTGAAGTTTGGTTACATAATACGATTTTTGTTCATGATTGAAATAAATTTTCTTTAAGTCAAGGTTCTACTTAGGTATTGGATACCGACTTTGGTTATCATAAATATAGATTTATGAAGGACCAAGGAAGTAGAAAGCTAAACAAATATAAGTAATCCTATGTGTGGAAAATGAAGCAAAGGTTTTTGATTAGCCATAGAAACTTATAGTTTAGCAATGCCTACTGGGCGCAAATCTATTAAGTCAATAAGTTGTTATTGTATTCCATTCTTGTTAAAAATATTATTTCCATTTTATTGTTGGACAATGAAAACTTTGGTATTATAATTAAGAACAATTGTTGTTCTATTTATAATAATAATGTTTTGTATAGAATCGGAATATTACTTAATAAATTTTGTATACTGACTTACATGAAAATAATTTTGCATATTGAACAAACTAGTATAAGAATAGAGATGATCATTCAAAGAGTTGAATGTATGTATTTGTTGAATACAAGTGTGAATTATTTGAAAGGTTCAAAGAATTCGGAAGTGAAACAAATTGGCAAAGTATTAGGATTCTTTGATCGGATCAAGGAAGGAATACTTGTGCAATAAGTTTCTAGATCATCTCAAATGGTTTTCTCATAATGGACGCCTCTCGATACATAATAATTGATTGATGTATCTGAAAGGAAAAATTGTACCTTGTTGGACATGGTACGGTCCAAAATGATTTTACCAACATTCCAATATCCTTCTAGGGTCATGTCCTAGAAATGGCTGCATATCTACGAAAAGGTAATCTCTAAATCCAGCCCAAGACTCTATAAAAGTTATGGACAGGGAGGATTCCTAATCTTAAGTATGTTAAGATAAGGGGTTGTCCAACTTATGTGAAAAGGTTTCAAAGGATAAGCTTGGGACAAGATTTGACAAGTGTACAGATTTGTGGGACATCCTAAAGTAAGTTTAGGGTATATATTCTATAATCCTACTTAGCAAAAGGTGTTTGTTTGCGAAAACACGCGCCTTCTAAGATAAATGTGTTTATCATTGAAAGGGCTAGTGGGAGGATAATAGATCTTGAAGAGTTCAAGAACCACAAAACACTATAAGTCAAATAGAGAAACCTCGTAGATAGACTTCTATTGTACCACAAATGCAGAATCGTAACTGGAATAACACCAAGATACCAGGAGGTATGGATTCATCATAGATGATGATGATGAGGCGATCATGAAGATGATGATCCGAGTCACATACGATGAGGTAAGAGTTCTAGTGTGTATAAAAGGGTCAGTGGGAGCGTCGTGAAATTTCTAGTATTATATGTTGATATACTACGGATGAGGAATTACATACCAATGCTACAATCAGTAAAGATAAAGTTGTCTAAACATTCCTCCATGAATGGTTTGGGAAGAGTATCTTAATTGGGGATAAAATCTATATAGATAGATACAAGAGGATGCTCGACTTAACCCAAGGAACGTATATTCATTTGATGCTAAAGTCGTTTAGCATGGCAAACTCCAAGAGATGTCTCATGTTGATGAGCCATGGAGTGTATTTCTCTTAATAGTCCCCATAGACCAAAAAGAAGAGAGATCGCATGAGTGACAATCATGTATGCAATGAAATATACGAGACCGATGTTGACGGTCATATTCTCGAGAAGATCATCGTAAGATGTTGAAAAAACATCTTAAAGTTCTTAACCCAAGACTAAGGGATGTGAGCATTCATGGTGGGTCCGAATTAAAACTAGAGGGCTTTACTGGACTCAAGTTTTTCGCATGCACCAAGATGATGTAAAAATCCACTTTAAGGTAAAGCGTTATCTTGAGCGGTGGTGCGTTGAATTGGAAAGGTTCCAAACAAAGAAAGAGTTGTTGGTTTAGTGATAAAGACAAAGTATATAGCTATAAATGAAGTCGCAAGTTAATTGTTTGGATTAAAAGTTCATTACGTAACTAGGAATAGTTCCTAAGTCTCATCTTGGATCTAAACATGTGTTGTGGCACTTTCATTTGATTATTAGAATCATTGAAAGATGGGAAATCACTATAGAGATAGTGGACTCTCATAAACAACATTACATATCCATTAACTAAAAGCTTATCCAAATGCCAGGATAATCGCCACTTAGAGAAGAAGAGTATGAGATACCATGATGATTGGCTTTAGTGCAAGTGGGAGATTGAAAGTAGTATGCATACAAGCCAATCATGTTTGATGATAAAGCATATACTTTGTAACAATCTTATTCATTTATTAATAAAAAGTATTAATTTATTAAAAGCTTTTAATTATCAACATGATGTTGTTTTATAATATGTGATAAACCCATAGTTTTAAGCAATGCTTTTAGAATAATGATGTTGATCATTCTAATGAGATCTAAATTCTTAGAAAGCTTAAAACTAAAATAGTTCCCAATCATTGGATTACTAAATTGGGGATTAGTGAATCCGGATAGATTGGTACATACGTTGCTTGCTCATTGGATGAGGATGATTGATCTCATAATCATTTGTGTGGAGACACTAAAGCAAGTATGTAGGTGCTTATTAGAGAATAAGTTCACTGAACGTGGCTCGCTAAGGAATACCTAATGGAGTTTTATTTGCCTGTCAATAGGAATTCTTGTAGTGATAGTAGTACAAGCGATCCTTGGACTTGAGATCATCATAGTATCTTGTGTATGATGAGTTATACTTTGACTTATTCCTTAAGACCCTTAGGGTATATCAAAGGGTATGCTTGGGTATAATAAGTTGTACATGGAGATAATGTATGATCAATAAAGAATCTACCACTTCTAATAAAAGAAGAGAAATGTCCTATGTGATTCGATAAATGACAACCCAAAGAGTCCTTGGGTTAAGGCGTAATGAAATTAGAAAGGAGTTTCTAATTTGCATTATTTCGAGTTCATGCATTTAAGAATCGAAATACATATAATTAAATAAAATAAGACTTGACAGTAATTCCATGTCTTATATTTAATTGGGACATTGTATGGTGGAAGGATTGAATTGTACGGTAACTATTTACTCAAAGGTTCTTTAATGATTAATGTTGAAATCTATATTATCTGGAAAGTCGTTGATCGCTAGGAGGCTTATCCCTATTGTAGAATAAATATTATTTAAATAAATTAATTGTTTAATTTATTTATTTAAATAAGATTAGAATTGTTCTAATTGATTTATTCACAATCGGTTTAATATGGAGAACCTAAAGGGTCACACCATAAAAGGAAGAATAATTATTTAAGAAGTAAATGGCATAATCGTAATAATATAGTTATGTATATTTAATTTAATCTATGGTGATAGAATAAATTAAATAGCTTAATATTTATTATTTAATATTTTAGAAATATTAAATATAAATTAATAAGAGGAGTCTTATTAATATTATTACAATTATTATTATTTTAATTTCTAAAAGAGTTTAGGAATTAATTTAATATAAGTACTCTCATTTATTCCTAATTGGATTAGGAAGGAAAATTAGTTAAAGGAGTTTAATTAATTATCCCTAATAAGATTAGGAAGCTTAATTAATTAAAAGAATTTAATTAATTAAATAAAACCCAATTCCTTAATTGTTAAGATGGGTTGCCCACATCTATTAATAAGAGGAGTCTTATTATGGGTGGTATGGGTGGTTGACTTTAACAAAGTACGTAATAATTCCAAGTTGTTGGGAGTATGTCTTTTCTATAGAGATAGAAAACTAGGGTTAGCCATAACACCCATCTTCTTGAATTTTATTCTTCCTGGTGGATCACCTCAGAGGCCAAACATTTGGGTGGCTAACGTTGATCAAAGGAAGGAACCAAACCCGGTGGATTCAAGATTGAACGCGAAAGGATTTGGAGGTGAACTTGTACCTGAGGAAGCTCGATCTTCAAGGGTATGATTTATTCTTTATCTTTTCGTTTAATTAATAATTATGCATAAAGGATGATCCGGGTATATGGTTTGTAAATTTTTTAAACTCTGATTTTACCACGCTTCCGCACTTTTTATGCAATTTGATTGCGTTATGAATATTACAAACCTAACACCAAGATGAGACTTAAGAATTATTCCTAGTCTTTAATGAACTTTTCATACAAATAATCAACTTGTAGCTTCATTTACAACTATATATTTTGTCTTTATCACTAAACCAGCAACTCTTTGCTGTTTGAAACCTTTCCAATTCACTGCACCACCATTCAAGGAAATGCTTTACCTTAAAGTGGATTTTCAGTCATCTTGGTCTATTTGAAAAACTTGAGTCTGTTAAGCCCTCCAATTTTAATTTAGACCCACCTTAAATTTTAATCACATCCTTAGTGTCGGTTAAGTACTTTAAGATGTTTTTCATTTAATGACAAGAATCTTCTCCGTAATATGACCGATCAACATCGTGTCTCGTATATTTCATTGTATACATGATGTGTAATTATTATGCGATCTCTCCTTTCAGGAGTCTATGGGGATTATTAAGAGAGATACACTCCATGACTCATCAACATGAGATATCTCTTGGAGTTTGCCATGTTAAACAACTTTAGCATCAAATGAATATACATTCCTTTGGTTAAGTCGAGCATCCTCTTGAATCTATCTATATAGATTTGTATCCCTAATTAAGATACTCTTCCCAAATCATTCATTTAGAAATGTTTAGATAACTTTATCTTTACTGATTGTAGCATTGGTATGTCATTTCTTATCTGTAGTATATCAACATATAATATTGGGAATGTCACGGCGCTCTTACTGACCCTTTTGTACACCCTAGGTTTAATCTTATTTGTGATAAAATCAAACTCTTTTGATTTATTTCATCAAAACGAATGTTCCATTTTCGAGAAGCTTGCTTCAATCCATTTCTCTGAGTGTCTACAACTCTTATCTCATCGTATGTAACTGGATCGTCATCTTCTATGATACGTACATCCATGGTGAATCCATTCCTCCCTGTGTATCTTGAGATTATTTGATTTAAGAAACGACTAACGAGTTTGAAGCAATTGTGGTGACAATAGTTCTATATTAACCTGATATTTTCTATATAAATAAATTAGAAATTTGGCATATAAATTTTATTTATTTATTTTAAAGGTGGGAATATGTGCCAAGAAATGTGTATGTATTTTTGTGATAAATAAAATTTATTTATTACATGAATAATTTCAAATAATTTTATTTTAGAATTATTGATTATTATAAAGTATATTATTATAGTAATTAATTTTATAGTAGAAATGATTTTAGTACTTATTTTCAATGAAAATTTTTATATATTATTTAAATAATATATGAAATGATTATTAGTATTATTATAAAAACTATTTTATTATATGAATTTATTCAAATTAGTTAAGTTAATTATTTTAATTTAACTAATTATGGTAATGATTTGAAAGATATATCAGATATGAAATTCAAACCCTAATTCTAGATTTGGAATAAGGAAAGAGAACAATTAATATAAATTATTTTTATTTTAGTACTATAAATATGTACTGTATGTACGTATTGATAATGGTTGGTCAATTATGGTGGATAATGTCAAAATCCTAATATTAATTCGTTAAACCTTAACTTGAAACTCAAACTGGAGTTTCCGATTGGTAAGAAATTGTGGTGCGTAATTAATGACAATTATTATATTATGCTAATTAGGTAAACCATAATTATTGTATAGAAACCCTAATTGTAAACTAGAAACCCTAATTTCCAATTTAAAACCCTAATTGCTAAAATGGTAATCTTAATTATTATTTTAGTAAATTATAATGTAATTAGGAAACCCTAATTCATAATTTGGGAAACCCTAATAATATCAAGAAAACCCTAAGTATTTTTAAAACCCTAATTGTCTATTAAAAACCCTAATTTTAACTAGTAAGTTCTAATTAAAATTTTATTAAAATTTAATATTAATTTTTCAAACCCTAAAAATTATTTGGAAAACCTTAAGGTTTAAAATCTATTGATTAAAACCTAGATTCAAGTACCATGGACAAGAATACCCTTAAAATGTTTTGTTAGTTTACTAAAATAACATTTTTGGATTTATTTTTAATAGGTTGCTTGCAAATCTTGCCATATATTGTCAAGTCACCACTCTAGATTATAGCACATGCTCTAAAACTCATCCAATGTTATCCTCTTTGATACCTTGCAAGTTAGATTCAATGTATCTAAATTATATAAATAGATTAAGAGAGAGAAAGATGCACATTTTTTGTCATTCATTTCCAAACACTCAACTCAACTCTCTCAAGCTCAAACCCACGAATTCTTCTAGCATTTCAGTCCCTAAGACCAGCCCCACTAACACCCATAACTAAATCAGTAGCCAAGAATTAGAAATTGTTCATCAAGGTATAAAACCCTAACCTAGAATTTGATCATGCTTGCTATGTTAGATGTTATGATTTTATGTTAAAACATGTTGTTTGTAGACTATTTAAGTTATCTGGGTTGGTATCTTGTAGATCCATAACACCTAAGTGCTCAAAATTGAAATTTTCAAAGATCTGGAAAAAAAAAATTGTGTCTGACAACGTAATGCCAGACCATGTAAATCTTTGTATGTTATGTATTTTTGTTGTTTTAAGCTTTGATCTTGTAGTATGTCATGAGATCTGTGTTCTGGAACTCATAGTAGGACCAGATCATGCATTGATTAATAGATATTGTTGGTCAAAGGCCGTTGACCGACCTTGACTGAGCCAGATCTGGGTAACCCAGAACTTGCCCAGAAATCTCTGACAGCAAGTTCATGGGCCTAGATTTTTCATGTTTTTGTTATTTGGATTATGTTGTTGTAACAAGTTTGTTGTATGTTGTTTAGGCTACATGTTTAAGCTTGTAGAACATCTAAATGATTATCAGGATTCATGCAGTGTACGTCAAACCATGTAAGATGATCACAACTTCCGTTTTTTAGGTAACCCAGAAAACGTAAGATCTTGATTTCTGACATGGGTTGACCGGTTAATATCTGGAGATTTAGTTGTTGTTATAGTGATTTTATGTGATCTATCTCTTCCTTGACATGTTGGTTACACACTGCAAAGCTTAGATCACAAAAAATTACTCTAACAACAAGTTATGGAAGCCCAAATATGACCAGTCGAACTGTTCTTCATTTTTGGGTAAGCCAGAAATGAAGAACAACTCTGATAGCCACTTTGAAATCCTGGATCTCTCTGGTTTTATGCTTGTTAGCCATGTTTGTTGTTAGATCTTGTAGTCTGACATTAGTACTACAACCTCTAATCATTATGTTGCCCAAAAACAACATGATCAGAGTATAATTCTTGGTCAAAGTAGGTCACCCGAAATTGCTTATGAATGTTCTTGAGGACTCAAGAACACCTAAGGTGACGCTTTCTATCGCTAAAGGCTATAGTGACAGATTTAATAATTTTATTTAATTTGTTTTTCAAAAATCATTTAAAAATAGAAATTAATTAATAAAAATTCCAAAAATAATTTTAAGTTATAAAAACTAACTTTTAATAATTTGACATATTTTTCATAAATATTAATATTTATTTGGATATTATTAATATTTAATTTATTTAATAAATAATTAAATAAATTAAATAAAAATGATTTTATTATATTAAAAATCATTTTAAATAATAATAAGGTATTTTAAGTTATAAAAATAACTTTTAATATTTTAAGACAAATTTCATTAATTATTTAATAGTAATGATATTAGATTTATTTAGTAATTATATTAAATAAATTAATTTAAAATGATTTTAATATTATAAAAATGATTTTAAATGATAATAAATAGTTTAAAAATATTTTAAGTTAAAAATATAACTTTTGATATTTAAAGGTAAATTTCATTAATAATTTAATATTAATGATATTAGTTTTATTTAATAAATATATTGAATAAATATTTTATAAATAGTTTTATTGATTTAAAATCATTTAAAAAGTATATAAATGAATTAAAAATATTTTAAGTTATAATTAATGACTTTTAATATTTTGATAAATAATACATTAATACTTCAATACTAATAATAATTATTTAAAAATAATTTTGAATTATTTTAAAAATCATTTAAGGGTAATAAAATGTTTTAAAAATATTTTGAGTTATTATAAATAACTTTAATATTTTGGCAATGGTTTCATTAATAGTTTAATATTAATTAAATATTAATGATAATAGAATTATCATTTAATAATGATTCTGGTGTTTGAAAAATCATGATTAATTATAAATAATTATTTAAAAAATTATTAGAAGGCTATGAAAAATAATATGACTGATATTTAATATATTTAAACAAATATTGAACTACAGAATAGAGTTTTAAACTCGATATTTACCCGATAAAGTCATCGGTACACCGGCATGTTTCAGAAATTGATATAAACTTAGATAATTAGACTCGATACGTGTTTGTTTGCCATCCAATTACTGTTAAACATATGTGACAATGTGATTAGGTTATGTACTGACTGCAAATAGCAGTACTATGTGTGATAGTATGTTATTCTAATCAAACAAATGATCTTATTACTAATAGGTGGTGATATAAAAGATAAAACTAAGTTGCATACTAGTAAGCAGCAGCTCAGGCAAGTATCTTAACTTTGCATTTCCTTTATGCAATGGACATGAGTAAGAAAGTTTCAAAGTTATACTATTATTGTGCCAGATTATTAACTCTATTATTATCGATTATGTATCCAATCTTTTGTATCCATACAAGTTCTTAAATTATCCGATCCTTGTTTATCAATACAGGACTATTGTACAATCCAGATATTTATTCTGTTCATTAATTTTGAAATATGGTTAGACAAGTGTCCTCACTTGGATAATCATTGTATTTAATCACATGTTGATACATACTTATTGATTTCTAGTATATATACGTTGACTTCAAAGTCATCTAAGTTATTTGCTTTGGCTAGACACGAACTTAGAAATATTGTGGAACAAGATACAACTTTTTATTAACCAATCAAGATAATTTGGTTCGGATTCCTGACTAAGTATGAACATCCCGTATATGGAAAACTTTTATGCACCAAAGGGGGATAAGATGAACGATAATCTTGTTCTTGCATGTAATATTGATCAATACAGGGCATAACGAGCTGATCACCCCCCCGTGCCCGTAAGTTATGACGATTTGCAGATGAAGTTTTGTTTAACCTTTTCGAAAATAGAAAACAATGTTCATAGTCTGTCGACCAATCTCCAGTTATAGTCAGTACGTAGTTTCAAAAAATTGATATAGAATTAATATATTGTTATTATTGGTTCAACTTACTTCACAACTGTATATTCGTTGTAGAAGTGTCGTACAAAGAAAACATTTACTTCTTTCAGTTAATATTTATTATAGTTATTACTTGCTAGGCACTCACATGCTCATCCTTGCTTAATTTAAATGTTTTCAGCTAATTGTGAACAACCAGAAGGCTCATGCAAAAACAAAGGAAATGGAAAGCTGACATAATAAGATTTATGGTATTCTATGTAATATTATGACTTTATTAAGATAATGATATCTATTAAGTATCATGTAATGAATGTTTAAAGGTCGCGTACCTAGGAGTAAACTCTGATGAATATGTAAATTTAGTTTGATATTTAAATTATTGTTATTATTATTAATATTTTTCCGCTCATAGAAATTGTATCGTGAAGCACCGAGTTCGGGTTTCAAGTACCTGAATTTGGGGGCATCACATGATGGTATCAGAGCTTTAGGGTTAAAAAACTTAGGTGGGATAGACCTTAGGCTATAATCTTAGAACAGAGGGAAACGTTGAAAATACAAATAACTCATATAGAGTTTAAAATGAGATGAATTGGAAAAATTCATCGTCAAACAAAATAAAAAATAACTTATACAAAACTATTATTTGCTATGTGTATATATTATATACTAATCTAGATAATTTGTGTATAGATGTCAAATGGAAAAGGCTTATTATATGCTTATAGCATGAAGAAGGATCAAATCCATACACCCGAGCTAATATCGAGGCTAATAGCTGAAATAGAGGCTCACAATAAAAATAACTCGGATGAGGTGGTTATTTTGGAAAACGTAGTACCAGATCCGAAAATAGTTGAACTAACAGATAGTGATTCAGACACTAAAGTTGGAGCTGATCAAGCATCAATGGAAGTGCAGAATTTGAAGAACCAGATTTCTTCTCTGGAAAAGTTGTGGGAAATAGAAAAGTTATTAAACAGACAGTTGCAAAAAGCGTTAATAGAAATCATGGAAGAACAAGATAAGCTTAAAATCCAAATTGACCAGATGGGAGCCAAAAGCAACATATAGAGTGCAGCTCCGAGCAATAAGGGGAAAAGAAAGATGAAAGACCACGACTTAAGAAAATTTGATAAGAACCAAGGGAAAAAGATATGTTATATTTGCGGCCATGAGGGACATACCTCTCCTCATTGTCCTGGCTTTAAGCAAGGTGTATGTTTTGTTTGTGGGATGGAAGGTCATTGGGCAAAAGATTATCCCGAATCAGGAAAAAGGTGTGGGAAATAATTAAGATTAGTAGTTGATTATGTATGTATGATAATGTGCATGTGTAATGTAATATTCTCAACTTCTGTATAAGTTGTAACAGTTACTCCCAAGTTTTGTTGTCACTGGGGGATAACAGTATGTGTTATGTAAAAGTACTATGAATTAGCTGAATTAATATGAATCTATGTTTTGATTTATGAAACAAGTTTGATATGTTAAACTTATACAATAAGGTTTAGAATGTAAGTTAAATTTATGATTCTATTTAATCAGATAATGCCGTCAAGACGTTGAACTCGAAATCAAAGGGCGGAAGAATCTGTCAACAACGTTGGGGAGCAACAACCAAATCTAATGCAGAATTTCGTGACCATGGTAGCTAAGGCTATGCAAAACAGGAATACCAACGCGAGGAACCAACTGCACAATCGCTAGCTTAATTTCAAAGACTTCAAAGCAGTCAGACCACCAGAATTTAGGGGAACAACTGACCCTATAGAAGGCCAGACTTGGGTAAAGGAGATAGAGAAGGCGTTCATAATTGCTAGGTTAGATAAAGGGCAAAAGACCGCTTTTGCCACCTGTATGATGAAAGGGGAGGCTAACTTTTGGTGGGAAGCAAATCAAGCGAGGGTAGGTGAAGGTGTAGTTACTTGGGCTAGGTTTAAAACACTATTTTTTGAAAACTATCTCTCAGCTAGTATGCAGGCTAGGATGGAGGTGAAATTTTAGGAGTTAAAATAGAAGAACATGACAGTTGCGGAGTATGCCACAAAGTTTACTGAGTTAGTTAGGTTCGCTCCGCATAAAGTTGATACGGAGACTTGGAAGGTGAGAAGGTTTGAGCTGGGATTAAAACTCTAGCTCTACAACACGATGGAGGTGTTGCAGATCTCTACATTTGCAGCCCTAATGGAAAAGGCTATCATAGATAAAGAAGGGAGTGAGGCCATGAGCCTCTATAACAAAGAGAAGAGGAATAAAGGGAAGGTCGTAGGAGCTGTAAATGTGGAAAGTAATAGTGGGAATAGGGGTGAAAAGAGAAAAGGGAACAATTTTGGAAATGTTCAGGTGAAGCAGGAAGGTATGATGAAGTAGGTAGTTCAGTGTGGAAATTGTGGAAAGAACCATATAGGTGAGTGTCTGAAGGGAAAGTTTGTATGCTATAAGCGTGGGTAGGAGGTCCATATCTCTCCCAACTGCCCCTATCCTAGGATGAACCGTGGGTGTTTTTTGTGTGGGTCTATGGAACATAAGTTGAAGGATTGTCCAAAGAGGAGAATGGAGGCAGGGAGTGTAACTACTGGCAAGAGCAACGGGACTCTGGCGATCACGGGACCAACGTCATCCAGTAAGCCAACGAAATCAACCGCGAGAGTCTACAACATGACGGTCCAGGATACCGTGGCAACTGGTGATGAAACTCCAGGTATTATTCATATAAATTTTATTTTTATATATATGATTTCCTTATATATAGTAAATTATTTTATAAAGAAATTTTGAAGAAGAAATTTGAGTTCTTTTAGAAATCAAACTTCCGTATAATCAGATAGACAAGCTTTATGCAGAATAGTTAAAGATTAGTTCGATTAATTATGATCGAGATCTATTTGTAATGATTGTGTATGCTATGTACCCCTGTATGTATGAATTTTAAAACGGTGATTCCGGGGACGGAATCTTTATAAGGGAGGGTGAATGTAATAACCCGATATTTTCTATATAAATAAATAAGAAATTTTGCATATAAATTTTTTTTTTATTTTAAAGGTGAGAATATGTGCCAGGAAATGTGTATGTATTTTTGTGATAAATAAAATTTATTTATTACATGAATAATTTCAAATAATTTTATTTTAGAATTATTGATTATTATAAAGTATATTATTATAGTAATTAATTTTATAGTAGAAATGATTTTAGTACTTATTTTTCCATAAAATAAATTTATATATTATTTAAATAATATATGAAATGATTATTAGTATTATTATAATAACTATTTTATTATATGAATTTATTCAAATTAGTTAAGTTAATTATTTTAATTTAACTAATTATGGTACGTATTTGAAAGATATATCAGATATGGAATCCAAACCCTAATTCTGGATTTGGAATAAGGAAAGAGAATAATTAATATAAATTATTTTTATTTCAGTACTATAAATATGTACGTTATGTACGTATTGATAATGGTTGGTCAATTATGGTGGATAATGTCAAAATCCTAATATTAATTCGTTAAACCTTAACTTGAAACTCAAACCGGAGTTTTTGATTGGAAAGAAATTGTGGTACGTAATTAATGACAATTATTATATTATGCTAATTAGGTAAACCATAATTATTGTCTAGAAACCCTAATTGTAAACTAGAAACCCTAATTTCCAATTTAAAACCCTAATTGTTAAAATGGTAATCTTAATTATTATTTTATTAAATTATAATGTTAATTAGGAAACCCTAATTCATAATTTGGGAAATCCTAATAATATCAACAAAACCATAAGTATTTTTAAAACCCTAATTTTCTATTAAAAACCCTAATTTTAATTAGTAAGTTCTAATTAAAATTTTATGAAACTTTAATCTTAACTTTTCAAACCCTAGAAATTATTTGGGAAACCTTAAGTTTTAAAATCTATTGATTAAAACCTATATTCAAGTACCATGGACAAGAATACCCTTAAAATGTTTCGTTAGGTTTCTAAAATAACATTTTTGGATTTATTTTTAATAGTTTTCATTCAAATCTTGTCATATCTTGTAAAGTCATCACTCTAGATTATACCACATGCTCTAAAACTCATCCAATCTTATCCTCTTTGACACCTAGCAAGTTAGATTCAATGTATCTAAATTATATAAATAGATTAAGAGAGAGAAAGATGCACATTTTAGCTCATTCATTTCCAAACACTCAACTCAATTCTCTCAAGTTCAAACCCACGAATTATTCTAGCATTTCAGGCCATAAGACCAGCCCCACTAAAACCCAAAACCAAATCAGTAGCCAAGAATCAGAAATTGTTCATCAAGGTATAAAACCCTAACCTAGAATCTGATCATGCTTGCTATGTTAGATGTTATGATTTTATGTTAAAACATGTTGTTTGTAGTCTATTTAAGTGATCTGGGTTGGTATCTTGTAGATCCATAACACCTTAGTGCTCAAAATTGAAATTTTCAAAAATCTGGGATTTTTTTTTGTCTGACAACGTAATGTCAAGACCCTGTAAATCTTTGTATGTTATGTATTTTTGTTGTTTTAAGCTTTGATCTTGTAGTATATCATGAGATCTGTGTTCTGGAACTCATAGCAGGACCAGATCATGCATAGATTAATAGATATTGTTCGTCAAAGGGCGTTGACCGACCTTGACTGAGCCAGATCTGGATAACCCAGAACTAGCCCAAAAATCTCTGACAGCAAGTTCATGGGCCCAGATCTTTCATGTTTTTGTTATTTGGATTTTGTTGTTGTAACAAATTTGTTGTATGTTGTTTAGGCTACAAGTTTAAGCTTGTAGAACATCTAAATGATTATCAGGATTCATGCAGTGTACGGTCAAACCATGTAAGACGATCACGATTTTCGTTTTCTGGGTAACCTAGAAAACGTATGATCGTGATTTCTGACATGGGTTGACCGGTTAATATCTGGAGATTTATTTGTTGTTATAGTGATTTTGTGTGATCTATCTCTTCCTTGACATGTTGGTTACACACTTCAAAGCTTAGATCACAAAACAATTACTTTAACAACAAGTTATGGAGGCCCAAATATGACCAGTCGAATTGTTCTTCATTTCTGGGTAACCTAGAAATGAAGAAAAGCTCTGACAGCCACTTTGCAAGCCTAGATCTCTCTGGTTTTATGCTTGTTGGCCAAGTTTGTTGTTAGATCTTGTAGTACAACATTATTACTACAACCTCTAATCATTATCTTGCCCAGAAACAACATGATCAGAGTATAATTCTTGGTCAAAGTAGCTCACCCGAAATTGCTTATGAATGTTCTTGAGGACTCAAGAAACACCTAGGGCGACGCTTTCTGTGGCTAAAGGCTATAATGACAGATTTAATAATTTTATTTAATTTATTTTTCAAAAATCATTTAAAAATAGAAATTAATTATTAAAAATTCCAAAAATAAATTTAAAAATTATTTTAAGTTATAAAAATAAACTTTTAATAATTGGGCATATTTTTCATAAATATTAATATTTATTTGGATATTATTGATATTTAATTTATTTAATAAATACATTAAATTAATTAATTAAAAATGATTTTATTATATTAAAACCATTTTAAATAATAATAAGGTATTTTAAGTTATAAAACATAACTTTTAATATTTTAAGACAAATTTCATTAATTATTTAATATTAATGATATTAGACTTATTTAGTAATTATATTAAATAAATTAATTAAAAATAATTTTAATATTATAAAATCATTTTAAATGAAAATAAATAGTTCAAAAATATTTGAAGTTATAAAATATAACTTTTGATATTTAAAGGTAAATTTAATTAATATTTTAATATTAATGATATTAGTTTTATTTAATAAATATATTAAATAAATAGTATAAAATGGTTTTATTGATTTAAAAATCATTTAAAAAGTAAATAAATGAATTTAAAATATTTTAAGTTATAATTAATGACTTTTAATATTTTGATAAATAATACATTAATACATAAATATTAATGATAATTATTTAAAAATGATTTTAATTATTTTAAAAATCATTTAAGGGTAATAAAATTTTGTAAAAATATTTTGAGTTATTATAAATAACTTTAATATTTTGGCAATGGTTTCATTAATAGTTTAATATTAATTAAATATTAATGATAATAGAATTATCATTTAATAATGATTCCAGTGTTTGAAAAATTATGATAAATTATAAATAGTTATTATAAGGCTATTAAAAATAATACGACTGATATTTAATATATCTAAACGAATATTAAACTACAGAATAGAGTTTTAAACTCGATATTTACCCGATAAAGTCGTCGGTATACCGGCATATTTCAGAAATTGATCTAGACTTTGATAATTGGACTCGATACGTGTTTGTTTGCGATCCAATTACTGTTAAATATATGTGCCAATGTGATTAGGTTATGTACCGACTGCAAATAGCAGTACTATGTGTGATAGTATGTTATTCTAATCAAACAAATGATCCTATTACTGATAGGTTGTGATATAAAAGATAAAACTAAGTTGCATACTAGTAAGCAGCAGCTCAGGCAAGTATCTTAACTTTGCATTTCCTTTATGCAATGGACATGAGTAAGAAAATTTCAAAATTATACTATTATTGTGCCAGATTATTAACTCTATTATTATCGATTATGTATCCAATCTTTTGTATTCATACAAGTTCTTAAATTATTCGATCCTTGTTTATCAAATAGTAACTATTATGACAATCCAGATATTTATTTATTACATTCGTTAATTTCTAAATATGGTTAGACAAGTGTCCTCACATGGGTAATCATTGTATTTAATCACATGTTGATACGTACTTATTGATTTCTAGTATGTATACGTTGACTTCAAAGTCGTCTAAGCTATTTGCTTTGGCTAGACACGAACTTAGAAATATTGTGGAAAAAGATAGAACTTTTTATTATCCAGTCAAGTTATTTTGGTTTGGATTCCCGACTAAGTATGAACATCCTCGTACATGGGAAAACTTTTATGCGCCAAAGGCTGATAAGATGAACGATAATCTCGTTCTTGCATGTAGTATTGATCAATATAGGGCATAATGTGTTGATCACCCCCTGTGCCCGTAAGTTATGACGGTCTGCAGATGAAGTTCTGTTTAACCTTTTCGAAAATAGAAAATAATGATCATAGTCTGTCGACTAATCTCCAGTTATAGTCAGTACGTAGTTTAAAAATTTTGATATAGAAATAAGATATTGTTATTATTGGTTCAACTTACTTCACAATTGTTAATTCGTTGTAGAAGTGTCATACAAAGAAAACATTTACTTCTTTCAGCTAATATTTATTATTGCTATTACTTATTGGGCACTCAAATGCTCATCCTTGCTTAATTTAAATGTTTTCAGCTAAGTGTGAACAACCAGAAGGCTCATGCAGAAACAAAGGAAAAGGAAAGCTAATAAAATAAGATTTGTGGTATTCTATGTCATATTATGACTTTATTAAGATAATGATATCTATTAAGTATCATGTAATGAATGTTTAAAGGTCGCGTACCTGGGAGTAGACTCTGATGAATATGTAAATTAAGTTTGATATTTATATTATTGTTATTATTATTATTAGTATTTTTCCGCTCATAGAAATTGTATCGTGAAGCACCAATTTTGGGTTTCAAGTACCTAAATTTGGGGGCTTCACAAGTTCTATCTATAGGTTCCTCTTATTTGACTTATAGTGTTTTGTGGTTCTTGAACTCTTCAAGATCTATTATCCTCCCACTAGCCCCTTTAATGATAAACACATTTATCTTAAAAGGTAACATGTTTCGCAACAAACACCTTTTGCTAAGTAGGTTTATAGAACATATACCCTAAACATACTTTAGGATGTCTCAAAAATTTGTACTTGTCAAATCATGTCCTAAGCGTATCCTTTGAAACCTTTTCACATAAGCTGGACAACCCCTTATCTAAACATACTTAAGATTAGGAATCCTCCCTGTCCATAACTCTTATAGAGTCTTGGGTTCAAATTTTGAGGTTACCTTTTTCATAGATGTGCAGCCATTTCTAGGGCATGACCCCAGAAGGATACTGGAATGTCGGTAAAATCATTATGGATCGTACCATGTCCAACAAGGTACAATTTTTCCTTTCAGATACATCAATCAATTATTACGTTTCAGGAGGCATCTATTATGAGAAAACTATTTGAGATGATCTAGAAACTTATTACACAAGTATTTATTCCTTGATCTAATCAAAGAATCTTAATACTTTGCCAATTTGTTTCACTTCTGAATTCTTTGAACCTTTCTAATAATCACACTTGTGTTTCAGCAAATACACACATTCAACTCTTTGAATGATTATCTCCTTTACTTATACTAGTTTCTTTAATTTGCAAAATTATTTTCATGTAAGTTAAGTATACAAAATCCATTAAGTAATATTCCAGTTCTATATAAAATATTATTATTATAAATAGAACAACAATTGTTCTTAAATATAATACCAAAGATTTTATTATCCAACAATAAAATGGAAATAATGTTTCTAACGAGAACTCGAATACAATAACAACTTATTGATAGATTTTCCCGTAGACAATGCCAAACTATAAGTTTCTATAGCTAATGCAGCAACCTTTGCTTCATTTCCCACCCATAGGATTATTTATCTTTGTTTAGCTTTCTACTTCTGTTTGGTCCCTTCATAAATCTATATTTATGATAACCAAAGTCGGTATCCAATACCCAAGTAGAACCTTGACTTAAAGAAAAAATTATTTTAAATCATGAACAAAATTGTATTTTTAACCGAAACTTCACTAAGCTTCTTCTAGTTAGCCTCTGCAAGATTCTTCTTGCAGTTTCTTTCCAGTGTCCAAGCTTTTTGTAGTGGAAGAAAACTCCTTTGCTATCTGTATCAGTTTTGTTCTTATTATCCTTTGTTTTTGTCTTTTTATTTACCTTATTTGAATCGTTCTTCTTTTTCAGAAGATCCTTTGGCCCCTACTAGTAAGACATGGTCTTTCTTGGTTGGAAAGTGACTCTCAACATTTTTTAACATGTTAAGCAAATCAGTTAGGCTGATATCTAGCTTGTTTACATGAAAAATTCACAACAATTGTGAAAGGAGTCCGAGAGTGAGTGAAAACTCAAATCTTGGCACAACTCTCCATCCATGATAAAAATGTGTTGTCCTAATTGTTCAATCATATTGATAATGTTAAGAACTTTTGTCTATACTATAGTGTCATTGGTCATTCTAGATCGGAATAGCTCCTAAGATATCTGATATCTTTCAGTCCTAATTTGCTCACCATTAACTACTTGATGTGCAGAAATATAGTAAGAGCATACATAGTTTTATGCTGACGCTAAGCTCGTTACTCATGGATGTGAGCATGATGTTTTGAGCCAATTGTGCACCATCTTGTCACTTTCTAAAAGTATCAATGTCTTCCTCCGAGGCATTTTCTGTAACCATTGCAGAGACAGGTGTATTAAGGACATAAGATAGCTTTTCAGCCATAAGAACTATTCTCAAATTCCTTAACCAATCCGTTTATTACGATTCGGTTAAAAAGCATCTAATATGCTTTGCAGTGATAGTAATTTAGACAATGTAAAATTCTATAAATGAATTTATAATTAATAACCTTTTAGCATACATTCTTTTATTAATTACCAAAATAAATTAGGTCTTATTTTAAATTGGTATCTCCCACTATTTTCTTCAAACTATATTCTTCAAACTATATTACTCTCAATATATATAGTTCGACAATATCTAATTAAAGATATGCTAGTGAGAATAAGGATCTCATTTCAAATGTATATAACCTTTTGTGTGCGCAACAAACTATATATAAATAAATAGGTAGACAATTAATGTCAATTATGTTAACTATGCAACTCCTTATATTTTGCCTCTTAAATCATAATGGTCAAGTGTGTGTGTAAGACCCCAACTTTTGATAAATAAAATTGAATTTCCTCTATTAATTATTATGAAATAGTAAGGGGTGGATTTGATTAATGTGGTTAGTTATGGGTAAAATGTGCAAATTTTGCGAAATAAGCAAGTGGTTATTAAATATTCATTTTTGTCAGGGAATATTCGTTTAGTCGTGGAATATTCTTGTTGTTAGGGAATATTCGTATGACGGCGCAGCCATTTGTAGGCCCCATAACAGAAAACGGTCGGATGAAGAAAATGACAAGTTTGAGTTTTTAGAAATAACGACGTAATTATTACCGTTAACACTATTGGAATACTGTTGGTTAAAATATAGTAATACGCGTGGTTGCATAGTAGCACACGGTATTGCACATTATTTTTGGATTATTGATTCTTTCGTAAGAAGGCACTGCTCAATAATTGTTACAGTAATTATTGTTCAATTTTTTTTTGTATTGATTCACTAATTGCTACGTTGATATTTTATATTATTGTTGTTTCAATAATTGTCACTGCACAGTATTTCCCATTATCAGATCAATAATTCATATTATTTGAATAATATTGTTAGATAGAATTATTGGCAATGTCTAAGAAAGTTCTGTCTAGTAAAGGGGTTTGGTCACCTAATTGCGCGCTAGTAAGGAGAAATCCTTACCCGAAAGCCCCCTCTTTCTTGGGAACGACCTGTTGTCAGTATTATGATTCTGTAATATTATTTGTGAAAAATTAATTATTGATTTATGTGATAAGGAAATATTTATTTTATGTGGATATAATGAAGGAATTAATGCTGAGGTGTTTTATCAGTATTTTGTTAGAATGGATGTATTAAAAATCAACCGTATGTGGATTTCGGACACTTTCTGTTTGGAATTTGGAAAAAATTTCTTGTACAAAGTTGTAGAAAATGAAGGTATTAAAAAACTTTCTTTTTTATCAGTATCTATGGAATGGACATAAAATTCGTATTTTTCTGATAAAAGGGCTATTTATTATTAATTATTGAAGTTTCTGAATACTGTTTAAATTTAAAACATTTTGGAAAATTTCTAGAATGGGTGGGCCCCACTCTTGTCCTTGTTGGTGTGCTAAGAATTTTTTCAAAAGTGGTGTGCGTGAATAGCAGAAGGTAAAGCCATCAGGTAACATGTTAAGTCTGCATTGGCGTTCTAGCATTTTCCTATAAATAGGGTGCTTAGTTAGAATTGAAAATCACACCAGAATCTGAAGTTTTCTCACTCTATAATATCGAGCGTATTTTCTGAGTATTTAGATACTTTGAGAGTTGCTATTTAGTACAAGTTTCCTTCAGCATTATATCCAATATTCCAATTAGAAGTTTTTTTCTTTTGAGGTAAGGGATGTTATTTTCTTCATAAATGATGTTATTTCTTTCAATATCATTATACCGAAATATTGGTATGAATTTTATTATGAAATTTTTACCTTTTCATGTCGAGGTTACTATTCACATATACAGTACTATTCACGTATACAACACTATTCACGAATATGGTACTATTCACGAAGTATGATTTTTCTTATGGAATTTCTACCTTTTCGTGTCGGGATTACTATTCACGTATACAACACTATTCACGTATACGACACTATTCACGAATACTGCACTATTCAAAGAAAAATGAAATTTTCTTTTCTTTGTCCAAGTTATCTATTATGGTTACTATATTTGATTGTATCCATGTTTTGATCTTCATTCTTGAATTTTGTTCCACAATTGATTATTATGGAGTATTTTTGAACTTGGATAAACTAAAGTATGAATCCCTAATCTTTGATCTTTTATCTCAGTGGATTCATTTTCTTTAAGATATTTTTCATCATCCTCAGTCATAAATGTGAAAGTAGTATGCACACAAGCCAATCATGTTTAATGATAAAACATATACTTTGTAACAATCTTATTCATTTATTAATAAAAAATTATTAATTTATTAAAGGCTTTTTTAATTATCTACATGATGCTGTTTTATAATATGTGATAAACCCATAGTTTTAAGCAATGCTTTTAGAATAATGATGATGATCATTTTAATGAGATCTAAATTCTTTGAAAGCTTAAAACTAAAATAGTTCCCAATCGTTGGATTACTAAATTGGGGATTAGTGAATCCAGATAGATTGGTACATACGTTGCTTGCTCATTGGATGAGGATGATTGATCTCATGATCATTTGTGTGGAGACACTAAAGCAAGTATGTAGGTGCTTATTAGAGAATAAGTTCACTGAACGTGGCTCGCTAAGGAATACCTAATGGAGTTTTATTTGCCTGTCAATAGGAATTCCTGTAGTGATAGTAGTACAAGTAATCCTTGGACTTGAGATCATCATAGTATCTTGTGTATGATGAGTTATACTTTGACTTATTCCTTAAGACCCTTAGGGTATATCAAAGGGTATGCTTGGGTATAATAAGTTGTATATGGAGATAATGTATGATCAATAAAGAATCTACCACTTTTAATAAAAGAAGAGAAATGTCCTATATGATTCGATAAATGACAACCCAAGAGAGTCCTTGGTTAAGGCGAGAATGAAATTAGAAAGGAGTTTCTAATTTGCATTATTTGAGTTGTGCATTTAAGAGTCGAAATACATATAATTAAATAAAATAAGACTTGACAGTAATTCCATGCCTTATATTTAATTGGGACATTGTATGGTGGAAGGATTGAATCAGACGGTAACTATTTACTCAAAGGTTCTTTTATGATTAATGTTGAAATCTATATTATCTCGGAAAGTCGTTGATCGCTAGGGGAGGCTTATCCCTATCAGAGAATAAATATTATTTATTTAAATAAATTAATTGTTTAATTTATTTATTTAAATAAGATTATAATTGTTCTAATTGATTTATTCACAACCTAGGTTTAATATGGAGAACCTAAAGGGTCACACCACCATAAAAGGAAGAATAATTATTTAAGAAGTTAATGGCATAATCGTAATAATATGTTATGTATATTTAATTTAATCTATGGTGATAGAATAAATTAAATAGCTTAATATTTATTATTTAATATTTTAGAAATATTAAATATAAATTAATAAGAGGAGTCTTATTAATATTATTACAATTATTATTATTTTAATTTCTAAAAGAGTTTAGGAATTAATTTAATATAAGTACTCTCATTTATTCCTAATTGGATTAGGAAGGAAAATTAGTTAAAGGAATTTAATTAATTATCCCTAATAAGATTTGGGAGCTTAATTAATTAAAAGAATTTAATTAATTAAAACCAAATTCCTTAATTGTTAAGGTGGGTTGCCCACATCTATAAATAAGAGGAGTCTTATTATGGGTGGTAGGGGTTGTTGACTTTTACAACGACATAATTCCAATTTGTTGGAGAGTACCCTTTTCTATAGAGATAGGAAAAACTAGGGTTTGAGCCAATACCCCTTCTTCTTGAATTTTCTTCTTCCTTGGTGGATCACCCCAGAGGCCAAACATTTGGGTGGCTAACGTTGATCAAAGGAAGGAACCAAACCGGTGGATTCAAGATTGAACGCGAAAGGATTTGGAGGTGAACTGTACACGAGGAAGCTCGATCTTCAAGGGTATGATTCGTTCTTTATCTTTTTCGTTTAATTAATAATTGTGCATAAAGGGTGATCCGGGTATATGGTTTGTAAATTTTTAAACTCGATTTTATCTCGCCCGCTTAATTTGTGCAATTTGATCAAGATACATGAATATTACAAACCCGATAAAGTGGCATCGAGAGCCAAACCTTTATGCTAATTATTAATTGTTTTAATTTGATATTATATTGATATGTGTTTTAGAACAATTTAATTGGGCATAATTTAATTGTATAAAATAAAAAAAAAAAAAAAATAAAATGCATGCAGACTTTAATAAACAAGAAAAGCGGTATTTTTTTTTTTTCAAAACTAAAACAAAATCGAGGAATATAAAAGGCATCTTTGTTCGCATTTTTTTCGCTTGCCGAAATTGCACTATTTGTTATCCACGAAAAAAAAAAAAAAAAGTAAGTAGAAAATATGATTTCGTGAACTTTTGATTTCAAGATAAAAGGGCGGATATATATATATATATATATATATATATATATATATATATATATATATATATATATATATATATATTATATATATATATATATATATTATGAATATATATATACATATATATATTCTTAATTATTATATAATTAAAATAAAAGTTTATTTTAATTTTAAAATAAAAGGTTTATTTTAATATTAAAATATAAAGTTTATTTTAATTTTAATAATTTTATAATTAAAATAAAAGGTTTATTTTAATCTTAAAATAAAAGGTTTATTTTAATATTAAAATAAAAGATTTATTTTAATTTTAAAATTAAATTTCATGCTAACTAATTAGAGTTGAATGGATTCCATGATAACTAATTGGAGTTGAAATTGGATTCTATGTTTTCTAAAATAAAGGAGTTTATTTGTGAATAGTAAAGTGAATCCATGTTTCCTTAAATAAAGGAGTTTATTTAGATATGAAATAGGATTTCATATTATTCAAAATAAAAGAGTTTATTTGTGAATAGGAAAGAATATTCGTGTTTCCTTTAATAAAAGATTTTTTTTAACAAGGAATTGATTCCATAATTAATTAAAATAAAAGAGTTTATTTTAATTAAAGATTTTTTTTTTATATATATGGAATTGGATTCCATAATTAATTAAAATAAAGGAGTTTATTTTGATTAAAGATTTTGATTAAAATAAAATAGTTTATTTTATTCAAAATTAGATAAATTAAAATAAAATAGTTTTATTTTGATTTAAATTTGGATTAAAATAAAGGAGTTTATTTTGATTCAAAAATAGATTTTATACTAACTAAATTTGCCCATTAAATGATATCAATATATATATTAAATGTTTATTATTCATAAGATGAATGTTATTTATTGATGCATATGGTGATGTGTATGATAATAAATGGGATTGATTATGGACTATTGACCAATATATTTGGATTTTATTTTAGTTGGATGCATGAATGTATGGGTTTTATTAAATGGGGTCTCGTACCTGTCTTCTCTAATTTTTCTTAATGTAAATTCTATCTCCTCCTATGTACTTCCCTCGATCACGATCAAGGTTTCTATTTATTTTAAATAGTTTTGTAATAGGAATAGTTAGAATTAATTTTGAAAAATTAGAGATCAATGAGTAAGGAGCGCTTGAAGACCCGTTTGTAATGAAGCTCGGGTTTAAATGTAATAGTTATATTTAAATATTATTTCTTGCACCCCTAGGGTTTGACCTTTTGGTTCACTTGGTGGCTCTAGTGAACCAAACTAGAATAAAAGTCCATAATCAATCCGGATAGAATATAGTATTCTATATGTGCATGCTTATACTATATATATTATATATTATGCAAACATGCTTTGCATGTTCATTAATACGACGCGTATTTTATATATATATGTAAATGCCGCTTAAACAAGATGAGACAAATTAATAACAAAACCCTCAATTTTTTATATTAAGTCCTAAGCGTTCAAAGATATTTGGAATATCGAACGTCGCTTTCTAGCATGATAAAATTAATAGAGTATTAAATATTTAATATGAGTTTGTTGTGTCACCACAAGGCAAGTATTACGTATTTAAGATGTTAATTTATCACATTTGATGCTTATAAAGAAAATTGAACAATATTGTTTTGTTGTGTCACCACAAGGATGATATTTTTCTTTTTGAATATATGGAGTGCTAGGTTGGACTTAACTTGGATAATTTTGATTCTGGATGTGCCACCACTTGATCAAAATAATCTAAGAGGCAAAATACAAGGAGTTGCATAGTTGATGTAATTGACAAAAGTTGTCTACCTATTTATTTATATATAGTTTGTTGTGTCACCACAAGGCTATATACATTTGAAATGGGATCCTTATTCTCACTAGCAAATCTTTAATTAGATTTTGTCAAACTATATAAGTGAGGTAATATAGTTTGAAGAAAATAGTGGGAGATACCAATTTAAGACAAGACCTAATTTATTTTGGTAATTAATAAAAGAATGTATGTTAAAATGTTGTTAATTACAAATTCATTTACGTAATTTTACAATGTCTAAAATTACTATCATCGAAGCATATTAGATGCTAAATTAATCGTAATCAATTAAACGGATTGGTTAAGGAATTTGAGAATAGTTCTCATAGTGAAAAAGCTATCTTATGTCCTTAATACGTCTATCCTCGCAATGGTTGTAGACAATGCCTCCGAGGAAAGATTGCTACTTTTAGAAAGTGGCAAGATGATGCTGATTGGCTCAATGCATCATGCTCAGATCCATGAGTAACAAGCTTCAACCACACTGAAACTATGGATACTTCTACTATACTCCCGCACGCCAAGTAGTTGATGGTGAGGAAAGTAGGATGAGATAGATATCGAGATATCTAAGGAGCTCTTCCAATCTAGAATGACCAGATGACACTACAAAGATGCGAGATAAAAGTCCTTAGCATTATCAATTTGATTGATTAATTAGGACAACGAGTTTTGTCATGGATGGAGAGTTGAGCCAAGATTTGATCTTGCACTCACACCCGGACTCCTTTCACAATTGTTGTGAATTTTTCATATAAACAAGCTAGATATCAGCCTTGCTAATTTGCTTAACATATTGAAAAATGATGAGAGTCACTTTCCAACCAAGAAAGATCAAGTCTTACTGGTAGGGGCCAAAAGATCTTCTGAAAAGAAGAACGATTCAAAGAAGGTAAATAGAAAGGCGTAAACAAAGGATAATAAGAACAAAACTGATATGGATGGCAAAGGCGTTTGCTTCCACTACAATAAGCTCGACATCTGGAAAGAAAGCTGAAGAAGCATCTTGCGAGGCTAACCAAAGAAGCTTAGTGAAGTTTGATTATAATCCAGCTTTTTGTTCATGATTGAAATAAATTTTCTTTAAGTCAAGGTTCTACTTGGGTATTGGATACCGACTTTGGTTATCATAAATATAGATTTATGAAGGGACCAAGAAGAAGTAAAAGTTAAACAAAGATAAGTAATCCTATGTGTGGAAAATGAAGCAAATGTTCTTTGCATTAGCCATAGAAACTTATAGTTTAGTTAATGTTACTACGGGAAAATCTATTAAGTCAATAAGTTGTTATTGTATTCCAGTTCTTGTTAAAAATATTATTTCCATTTTATTGTTGGACAATGAAATCTTTGGTATTATAATTAAGAACAATTGTTGTTCTATTTATAATAATAATGTTTTGTATAGAATCGAATATTACTTAATAAATTTTGTATACTTGACTTACATGAAAATAATTTTGCATATTGAACAAATTAGTATAAGAAAAGGAGATGATCATTCAAAGAGTTGAATGTGTGTATTTGTTGAATTACAAGTGTGAATTATTTGAAAGGTTCAAAGAATCTGTAAGTGAAACAAATTGGAAAAGTATTAAGATTCTTTGATTGGATCAAGGAATAAATACGTGTGCAATAAGTTTCTAGATCATCTCAAATGGTTTTCTCATAATGGACACATCCCGACACGCAATAATTGATTGATGTATCCGAATGAAAAATCGTACCTTGTTGGACATGGTGCGGTCCATAATGATTTTACCGACATTTCAAAGATCCTTCAGGTCATGTCCTAGAAATGGTCGTAGACATTCACGAAAATGGTAACCTCAAAATCCGCCCCAAGACTCCATAAAAGTTATGGATAGGGAGGATTATTAATCTTAAGTATGTTAAGATAAGGGTTGTCCAACTTATATGAAAAGGTTTCAAAAGATAAGCTTGGGACAAGATTTGACAAGTACAGATTTGTGGGACATCCTAAAGTAAGTTTAGGGTATATGTTCTATAATTCTACTTAGCAAAAGGTGTTTGTTACGTAACACGCGCCTTCTAAGATAAAGGTGTTTATTATTGAAGGGGCTAGTGGGAGGATAATAGATCTTGAAGAGTTCAAGAACCACGTAACACTATAAGTCAAATAAGAGGAACTCGTAGATAGATTCTATTGTACCACAACCTAATCGTAAGTCGGAATAGTACATCAAGATACCTAGGAGGTATGGATTCATCATGGATGATGATGATGAGGCACGATCATGAAGATGATGATCCGAGTTACATTCGATGAGGTAAGACTTCTAGTGTGTACAAAAGGGTCAAGTGGGAGCGCGTCGTGACATTCCTAATATTATATGTTGATATACTACGGATAAGGAATGACATACTAATGCTACAATCAAGAATGATAAAGTTGTTCAAACATTCCTCCATGAATGGTTTGGGACGAGTATCTTAATTGGGGATAAAATCTATATAGATAGATACAAGAGGATGCTCGACTTAACCCAAGGAACGATATTCATTTGATGCTAAAGTTGTTTAGCATGGCAAACTCCAAGAGATGTCTCATGTCGATGAGCTATGGAGTGTATCTCTCTTAATAGTCCCCACAGACTCTCGAAAAGAGAGGTTACGATGAGTGACTATCATGTATGCAATGAAATGTACGAGACCCGATGTTGATCACCATATTATGGAGAAGTTCACTATGAGTCGCTGAAAACATCTTAAAGTGCTTAACCTAAGTACTAAGGATGTGATCATATTCATGGTGGGTCTAAATTAAAACTAGAGGGCTTAACAGACTCAAGTTTTTCGAGATGCACCAAGATGATGAAAATCCACTTTAAGGTAAAGCGTTATCTTGAACAAGTGGTGCGTTGAATGGGAAAGGTTCCAAACAAAGAAAGAGTTCTTTGGTTTAGTGATAAAGACAAAGTATGTAGCTATAAATGAAGTCGCAAGTTGATTGTTTGGATTAAAAGTTCATTACGTAACTAGGAATAGTTCCTAAGTCTCATCTTGGATCTAAACATGTGTTGTGGCACTTTCATTTGATTATTAGAATCATTGAAAGATGGGAAATCACTATAGAGATAGTGGACTCTCATGAACAACATTACATATCCATTAACTAAAGCTTATCTAACAAAGTAGGATAATCGTCACTTAGAGAATAAGAGTATGAGATACCATGACGATTGGCTTTAGTGCAAGTGGGAGATTGAAAGTAGTAGTATGCACAAGCCAATCATGTTTGATGATAAAGCATATACTTTGTAACAATCTTATTCATTTATTAATAAAAAATATTAATTTATTAAAGGCTTTTTTAATTATCTACATGATGCTGTTTTATAATATGTGATAAACCCATAGTTTTAAGCAATGCTTTTAGAATAATGATGATGATCATTTTAATGAGATCTAAATTCTTTGAAAGCTTAAAACTAAAATAGTTCCCAATCGTTGGATTACTAAATTGGGGATTAGTGAATCCGGATAGATCGGGTACATACGTTGCTTGCTCATTGGATGAGGATGATTGATCTCATGATCATTTGTGTGGAGACACTAAAGCAAGTATGTAGGTGCTTATTAGAGAATAAGTTCATCGAACGTGGCTCGCTAAGGAATACCTAATGGAGTTTTATTTCTTTCTGTCAATAGGAATTCTCAGTAGTGATAGTAGTACAAGTAATCCTTGGACTTGAGATCATCATAGTATCTTGTGTATAATGAGTTATACTTTGACTTATTCCTTAAGACCCTTAGGGTATATCAAAGGGTATGCTTGGGTATAATAAGTTATACATGGAGATAATGTATGATCAATAAAGAATCTACCACTTAATAAAAGAAGAGAAATGTCCTATGTGATTCGATAAATGACAACCCAAGAGTCCTTGGTTAAGGCGTAATGAAATTAGAAAGGAGTTTCTAATTTGCATTATTTGGAGTTGTGCATTTAAGAGTCGAAATACATATAATTAAATAAAATAAGACTTGACAAGAATTCCATGTCTTATATTTAATTGGGACATTGTATGGTGGAAGGATTGAATTGCACGGTAACTATTTACTCAAAGGTTCTTTTATGATTAATGTTGAAATCTATATTATCCGGAAAGTCGTTGATCGCTAGGGAGGCTTATCCCTATTGTAGAATAAATATTATTTATTTAAATAAATTAATTATTTAATTTATTTATTTAAATAAGATTAGAATTGTTCTAATTGATTTATTCGTAACTTAGGTTTAATATGGAGAACCTAAAGGGTCACACCATAAAAGGAAGAATAATTATTTAAGAAGTTAATGGCATAATCGTAATAATATGTTATGTATATTTAATTTAATCTATGGTGATAGAATAAATTAAATAGCTTAATATTTATTATTTAATATTTTAGAAATATTAAATATAAATTAATAAGAGGAGTCTTATTAATATTATTACAATTATTATTATTTTAATTTCTAAAAGAGTTTAGGAATTAATTTAATATAAGTACTCTCATTTATTCCTAATTGGATTAGGAAGGAAAATTAGTTAAAGGAATTTAATTAATTATCCCTAATAAGATTTGGGAGCTTAATTAATTAAAAGAATTTAATTAATTAAAACCAAATTCCTTAATTGTTAAGGTGGGTTGCCCACATCTATAAATAAGAGGAGTCTTATTATGGGTGGTAGGGGTTGTTGACTTTTACAACGACATAATTCCAATTTGTTGGAGAGTACCCTTTTCTATAGAGATAGGAAAAACTAGGGTTTGAGCCAATACCCCTTCTTCTTGAATTTTCTTCTTCCTTGGTGGATCACCTCTAGAGGCCAAACATTTGGGTGGCTAACGTTGATCAAAGGAAGGAACCAAACCCGGTGGATTCAAGATTGAACGCGAAAGGATTTGCAGGTGAACTTGTACCTGAGGAAGCTCGATCTTCAAGGGTATGATTCGTTCTTTATCTTTTCGTTTAATTAATAATTGTGCATAAAGGGTGATCCGGGTATATGGTTTGTAAATTTTTTAAACCCTGATTTTACACGCTTCCGCATTTTTATGCAATTTGATTGCTTCATGAATATTACAAACCTAACAAAATGGTGATATAACTGAATATCTTTGGCCTGTAGTGCAAAGATGAATGATTACTTGATGAATATCTTTGGACCATAGTGTAAAGATGGACAGGTGTTGAGATGAACATGACCAACTAGTGATGCAAATGAATATATTTTTCCCGTAGTGCAAAGATGAATATTTGATTCAAGATGTATATTGATTGATGTTATAGGGATAAAATATTGATGTTGGACTTTTAAATTCATAGATGATAGTAGATTTCATTGTCTACTTAACTCTTTTAATGAATTATTATTTTCGTTGCGAATATTAATCTAAAAATTGTTGTCCATTATATTTTATCTGATTTATTTAAGGCTAACGATAATTTGTTCTACATTATCTTGGTCATAATATTATTACTAGGCTAGTTGAGCTCACCCTTTTCCTTTTTGTTCCATTTTTCTTCTAAGGAAGCGAGAATGTAGCGGGAACCGATCAGGGTATAGAGTGATGTTTCAAGATAGTTATTTTAGCAGTCCTCAATATTTTGTAAAATAGTGCATCAATAATTGTAATAAGGACTTTATTTGAGTGTGGATATTGTCTAGAAGACAATATTTGTATTTAAACTCACAGTATATGTGTTGTCGTATTTTGCACGATAATTGTATTAATGAAGTTGTATTTGTTTCTGTGCCATGTATTTGGCAACTCAGAATGGGAGATGTATACCTATTTTGCGGGCGTCATAGTTGGTATCAGAGCTTAGAGATATGGTCTCTGGCGAAGATCAGGGAATAGAACTAGGAGGGAAAAGACGAGTAAATCCTTCACTAGTGTGTCCTACCTAAGCTTATTTATTGGTCTGTCAGAATATAGGGGTAGTATGTGGTATGTCATTTTCTTTAATTAACTCTTGTTTTGTGGTAGTATTTGAGAATGGCAGTTAGAAATGTTAACAATGGAGTAAATGAGACCGTGGAGACACCTTTAATCATCAACCAGGAGAACGTGCAACAGAACGGCAATGTTCCTCCTGTAAACAACACTACCGAACAAACGATGAATGATAGGATGTTTAGAGGCTTTTTAAAATTCATGCAAAATTAGACGAAGGAGACTCATTTACAAAATACGGGTGAAAATGATAGCAACGCGCGGCTTGTCACAGCCAAGCAGTTCAAAGAGTTGGGACTGTGACGCCCCCAAAATAGGTATACATCACCTATTCTGAGTTGTCAATACATGGTACAGAAACAACTACAACTTTATTATTACAACAGTAAAACTGTGAGTTTGAATACAAATATTATCTTCTAGACAATATCTATACTCAAATAAATCCTCATCACATTTATTGATACATTATTTTACAAAATGGTGAGGACTACTAAACAATCCTTTCTAAAACCTTCATTCCATACCAGACTGCGTACTCGCTTATATTCTCGCCTCCCGAGAAGAAAAATGGAACAAAAAGGAAAAGGGTGAGCTCAACTAGCCCAAGAAAGAATATTATGACTAAGATAATATACAACAAATTATCGTTAGTCTTCAACAGGAAAAATCTAATAGAATACAATAGACAACAAATTTTAAATCAATATTCGAAGTGGAAATAATAATTCATTAGAAGAGTTAAGTAGAGAATGCAAACTACTATCTTCTATATATGAATTTAAAAGTTCATCGCTCATCTTTTATCCCCGTAACATCAATCAATATACATCCGAATCAAATATTCATCTTTGCACTCATGTGCCAAAGATATTCATCGATTGGTCATGTTCATCTAAACACTGCTCATCTTTGCACTACGTACCCAAAGATATTCTTCAGAAATCATTCATCTTTGCACTACAAGCCAAAGATATTCAATAATATCATCATTTAAGATTGAGGATGATGAAAAATATTTTTTTAAAGAAACGAATCCAGTGAAACAAAATGACAAGGATTAAGGATTAAGGATTCGTACTTTGTTTTATCCATGTTCAAAAATACCTCAAAAATAATCATAGTGGTGTAAAATTCAAGAATGATCAAAACATGGATACAATGAAAGCTAGTATCCAGAATAGATATTTTGGATAAAAAGAAGAAATTTCATTTTTCGGTGAATAGTGCCGTGTACGTGAATAGTGCCGTATACGTGAATAGTAACTCCGACACCAAAAGATAGAAATTCCACAAAAAACATCTTCACACTTCATGAATAGTACTCGTGAATAGTAACTCGCGAATAGTAACTCATAAATAGTAACTCGTGAATAGTTACTCATGAATAGTAACCCCGACATGAAAAAGTTCTAAATTTGATAAAAAGTTCCAACCAATATTTCAGCATAATGATATTGAAGAAATAATATCATTTGAGAAGAAAATAACATCCCTTACCTCGAAAGATTAGTACTTCTATTTGGAATACTAGTATAGTAGTCTTTGAAACTTGCACCGCCTAACAATACTCAAAGTATACTCAAAATACTCACAAGAATACGCTCGATAATATAGAGAGAAAACTTGATTTACGGTGTGATTTTCAATTCTAACCTAAGCACCCTATTTATAGGAAAATGCTTAGAACACCAAAGCATAAAATTTAATAAAATATTAATATATATTATAAATTTCCTTAGCCCATCTTTGAAGATCTGATTTCAGCAATTAATATCACATGTTAGCCCACTTAAATGCAAAAAAAATGTTTTTCTTTAAAATAATAATTAAAACTTCCAAAAATTAATTATTTTGAGACTTTGAACTTTAATAATTCACAATAAATAGCCCTTTTATCAGAAAATTCGAATCTCGCGAGTTTTTATAGGAAATTCAATTCTCTACAACTTTGCAGAAGAAAGTTTTTCCGAATTCTAAACAAAAATTGACCGAAATCCACAAACGGGCAATTTTACAAGCTATAATCAAATTTCAGTCAATAAATGGGGTCCACCGACATGTTTAACATGTTTTAAACATTTATTGCAACAAAAATACTCTTCCTCCTCAGATACTCATATATATCAAACATTCGTTGTAAAAATATCACCATTATTATATTATTAAAATATAATAATATATTTAAATGAATTATTTTATCAGAAAAAGATAAAATTTTAATTTTCAACAATTGTCACATTAAAAATTTTCTCCATCTATATCCACATAAAATTAATATTTTCCTCATCATATGAATCAATAATTAATTATTCACAAATAATATTACGTAATCACAATATTAACAAACGAAGCAGGTTCAGAGAAAGAGGGGCTTTCAATAAGAATTTCTCCTCATCGGCGCAAGCAATTAGGTGACCAAACCTCTCCTTAGATGTAACTTTCTAGTCATTGCCAATAATGTTATCTAATAATATTATTCAGATAATATGAATTATTGCTTCGATAATGAAAAATATTGTGTAATGACAATTATTGAAACAACAAAGAATATAAAATATCAACGCAGCAATTATTAACTCAATAAAATATCGAGCGGTAATTATCGTAACCATTATCGAGTAGTGCCTTCTACGTAAGAATCAATAATTGGTGCAATACCGTGTGCATCTTGTGTTTTAACCACCGAGTATTTTAATAAATATTAATCGTAATAACTACGCCTGTTATTTTTAACCAACTTATATTTGTCATTTCTTCATCCAATCGCTTTCAGTTATGGGGCCCACACATATCGTTACTGGCGCATAAATACGAATATTCACAAAGCGATTTAATATTCCACGACCAAACGAATATTCCCCCGACAACAATGAATATTTTATAACCACTTGCTTATTTTGAAAATATTCATGTATTTTACCCCTAACTATCCACATTAATCACATCAACCCTTACTATTTCAAAATAATAAATAGAGAAAATTAAATTTCATTAATAATAAGTTGGGGTCTTACAACCTCCCTCCTTATGAAATTTCGTCCTCGAAATTGACGACGACGACTGGTGTTTGAAAAGGTGAGGATACCTCGCTTTCATTTCCGTTTCCAATTCCCAGGTCATTTCCTCTATAGCATGATTCCTCCACAAAACTTTAACTTGTGGTATGACCTTTGCGCGTAGGACATGCTCCTTCCTATCCAAGATCTTGACAGGTACCTCCTCATACGTTAAGTCTTTGGCTATTTCGTCCGGTTCTAATTCTATAACGTGGTTCGGGTCTTTCACATATTTACGAAGTACAGATATGTGAAACACATTATGAACACGAGACATACTTGGAGGTAACGCAAGTCTATAGGCTACATTTCCTACTCGGTCAAGAATTTGAAATGGACCAATAAATCGTGGATTGAGCTTTCCTCTCTTCCCAAATCTTGTAACTCCCTTCCATGGAGCAACTCGCAACAATACATGATCCCCTACACTAAATTCCACGTCCTTTCGATGAAGATCCGCATAACTCTTTTGTCGATCTTGTGCCGCTTTGTATACGTTGTCGAATCATTTAAATCTTTTTTGTAGTCATACGCATTAACTTTCGGGTCCCAACAATGTTGCTTCACCCACCTCATCCCAACATATTGGAGAACGACATTTCGTCCATATAATGCTTCAATGGAGCCACACCTATACTTGCTCGATAATTTGTTGTTGTAGGAGAATTCCACCAATGGTAAATACTTATCCCAACCGCCTTGAAGTCAGGACACGAGTCTTAATAGATCTTCAAGAGTTTGAATAGTCCTCTACGATTGTCCGTCGGTTTGGGGATGGTATCTCGAACTAAATCGCAAATGCGTGCCCATAGCTTTTTTGCAAGCTAACCCAAAATCTTGAAGTGAATCTTGGGTCACGATCCGAAACTATGGATACCGGCATGCCATGCAACCTCATAATCTCATTCACGCATATACTAGCAAGACGCTCAAGGAATAAGTCTCCCGTTTCGCAAGAAATGAGCAGACTTGGTTAATCTATCAACAATAACCCAAATAGTATTGATGCCTTGAGAAACCGTAGGAAGACCGTGAATTAAATCCATGGTAATGTGTTCCCACTTCCATTTCGGAATCTCAAGTGGTTGCAACGGACCCTTAGGTACCAGATGCTCCGCCTTTACACGTTGACAAGTTAAACACATTGAGATAAACTCTGCAATCTCTCTCTTCATATTGTTCCACCAAAATGTATGTCAAGATCACGATACATTTTAGTACTTCCGAGATGGATTGCAAATGGTGTATTGTGTGCCTCCATTATAATCTTGTACTTCAAATCGAGTCGTTAGGAACACAAAGTTCAGAGTGGACTCAAGTATTCCTTCTTCATCAATTCTCGCCCTAATAGCTCCTTCTTGTACTTTCTTCTTCATACGATCGACTCCGGGTTGGTGGCTCGAGCAACCTTAACTTTTTCTATTAAAGTTGGCTCTACGCGATACTTGACATCATCGCACTCGCTCCTCATGATATGATCTTCTACTCAACGCGTCACTACCATGTTCGCCTTTCCGGGATGGTATTGAATAGTGTGGTCGTAGTCTTTCAATAGCTCGAGCCAACGTCAGCGCCGCATGTTGAGTTCTTTTGAGTGAAGAAATATTTAAGGCTTTTATGGTCCGAATATATCTCCACTTTCTCCCATATAGATAGTGCCTCCATATTTTTAGCGCGAAAACGATTGCTTTGTCAACTCTAGATCATGAGTAGGATAATTCCTCTCATACTCTTTAAGTTGTCATGAGGCATAGGCTATGACTTTCCCATGTTGCATGAGAACACATCCTAACCCTTTGCTCGAAGCATCATCAGAGATAACAAATCCATCCCAACCAGATGGTATTGTTTAACAGTCTTAGAAATAAGTCTCCTCTTAAGCTCTTGGAAACTCTTCTCGCATTCTTCACTCCAAATGAATTTTGTATCCTCCCGAGTTAATTTGAGTTAATGGAGTAGCGATTCGAGAAAACCCTTCCACGAATCTCCGATAATAACCGCCTAAGCCCAAAAAGCTACGTGCACTTGATCCACCGACTTCGTTGCTTCTAACTTTGTATTGCTTCAATCTTCACGGATCAACAGATACTCCATGTTTCGACACCACGTGCCCAAGGAATGCTACTTCCTCAAGCCGTAACTCGCATTTCTTCAATTTGGCATATAGTTTGTTTTCACGAAGCCTTTGGAGTACCAAACTTCAAATGGTGCTCATGATCTTCACGACTTTTGGAATATATAAGGATGTCATCAATAAAGACAACAACGAATCGATCCAAATATTCCTTGAATACTCGGTTCATCATATCCATGAAAGCCGCAGGAGCATTAGTTAGTCCGAAAGACATGACTAAGAATTCATAATGCCCATACCGAAGTTCGAAGGCGGTCTTTGGAATATCCTCGATTCTAATCTTCATTTGATGATATCCGTAAGCTAAGATCGATTTTTGAAAAGAATTGTGCCCCTCAGAATCGGGTCAAACAAGTCATCAATACGAGGTAGAGGATACCTATTCTTGATGGTGACATGGTTCAATTCCCGATAGTCAATACAAAGTCGCATACCCCCGTCTTTCTTCTTTACAAATAAAAAACAGAGCACCCCAAGCGGATATGTACTAGACGAATGAAACCGATGTCCAACAATTCTCGTAGTTGGACCTTTAACTCAAGTTCAATAGAGCCATTCGATATGGGGTTTTAGAAATGGGCTTTGTACAGTTCAAGATCAATAAAGAATTCAACTTCACGCTCGGGGTAGACCAGAAGTTCTTGAAATACGTCGGGAAAGTCAATAACAACAGAATATTATTCAAATTTGACGTGTCTTTATTCAAATCCATAACATGGGCTAAGAAAGCTTGACATCCGCTTTTTTCAATAAACGAATAGCTTTATGATTAGATATGAGCGGTGATTGATTTTAATGGTTTAGTTGCTTGAATTGCATAACAAAGTTGGTTAGGAATATGAAAACTAACAACCTTATTTAAAACAATCAATTTTGGCATGATGAGTAGTTAACCAATCAATCCCTAAAATCACATCAAAAGCAAGTATCTTTAAAGAGATAAGGTCAAATGGGTAAGGTAATGGTGCCAACTTGAATCAAACAAGATTTATAAAGCGGTGGATGTGATGAAAGTTTCTCCTAACGGAGTTTCCATAGATAGGTCAAAGTCTAATTTCACCGAGTCAAGTTTAAACGTTGAGCACAAGCAGAGAGATAAATGAATGGGTAGCAAATAGATCAAGTAAGGTATAAACTTCACAAGAATTTATAAATAGCTTACCCGTGATCACCTCGTTTGGGTTCCTCACATTTTGACCAATCACAACAAACGCTTCTTCCGAAATCGTTGACTTTGATTTTTTCTCGGGATGATCTTTTGAGTCACCAAATCCCTCATTGAACTAGGTTTCGCTTATCGCATAATCTCGAGCGATATGTCCTTCCTTTCCACAATTATAGCATACCTTGAATCTGTTGTGGGCGGTTTGACCGATATGTCCCTCTTTCCGTGATTTATAGCATATACGACCGGTGGTCGTTCTCCTCCCTTAGAACCGATTCTTGCGCAGTAATCGCTGCCTTCATATGGTCGTTGTTAAATCTCCTCTTTTAAAATCTCCTCCGACTCGCTTCTTACATTTTCATGGCCATGATTACCACCAGAGTGGTTACATTTTTGTCCGTCTATTTCTTTCTCCGTTGGTTATCATTATTCATTGATCGCTATCTGCAGTACGATCCTCGGTTGTGGTCCTCGGTTGGACCGTACTCGTTATCTCGCTCTAATAATTGAGCCCTGCTTACAACATCCGAAGAGAGAAAGTTTATGAGAAATGAGATATCGACGATGCCGGGTTTCAAACCTCTAAGAAACATCCGCATCATACGTTCCTCATTCTCCACCAAATGAGGTGCAAACTCGATAACTCGCAAACTTTGCCTCGTGATTGAGACACCGCATCGTGTTGTTTTGCTCTAATCGATGAACTCCACTTCCTTCATATGATGAACACTTTCGGGAAAGTATTTGTCATTAAATAGTTTCAAATGTTTCCCAAGACATGCCGAAAAGTACCGATTTGGGTACGCTTCACGACTCCCACCAAGATAGTCCGCTTCGCCACACGGAACATAAAGGTGGCGAATGGAACCCTCTGTTCCTCCGCATCCCAAGACATCGAATATCTTGGTAATTTGTTTGACCCATGTTTCCGCCATGATCGGATCCGCTTTCCCTTAAATTCGTGGTCCCAACTCTTTGAATCGCTTGGTTGTGACAACCCGTGAATTGCTATCATTTCCTCCTCGTATTTTGAACACGAAGTCTCCCTAAATTCGATTTTGCATGAACCGCAAAAAGCTTCTAAACATCCCCTCGTTCATCATCCGCTTTCGGTGGTGTTGTTCACAGGAGGAACATTGCCAACTGTTGCACGTTCTCCTAGTTGGTGAGTACAAAGCGTCTCCACTGGTCTCATTTCCATTGTTAATATTCTCATCGACATTCTCAAATACCGTCATAACACAAGGGTTAATTAAGGAAATCAATATATCACATAATATCCCTATATCTTGACCAACTAAAAAAAATAAGCTTAGGTAGGACACACTAGCGAAGGATTTACTCGTCTCTCCCTCCTAGTTCTATTCCCGATCTCCGCCAAAGATCATATCCCAAAGCTCGATACCAACCGTGACGCCCCCAAAATTGGTATACATCACTCATTTCGAAGTTATCAATACATGGTATGTAAACAACTACAACTTTATTATTACAACAAGAAAGCTGTGAGTATGAATACAAATATTATCTTCTAGACAATATCTATACTCAAATAAATCCTCATCACATTTATTGATACATTATTTTACAAAATGGTGAGGACTACTAAACAATCCTTTCTAAAACCTTCATTCCATACCCCGACTCGTACTCGCTTATATTCTCGCCTCACGGGAAGAAAAATGGAACAAAAAGGAAAAGGGTGAGCTCAACTAGCCCAAGAAAGAATATTATGACTAAGATAATATACAACAAATTACCATTAGTCTTCAATAGGAAAAATCTAATAGAATACAATAGACAACAAATTTTAAATCAATATTCACAATGAAATAATAATTCATTAGAAGAGTTAAGTAGAGAATGCAAACTACTATCTTCTATGTATGAATTTAAAAGTTCATCGCTCATCTTTTATCCCCGTAACATCAATCAATATACATCCGAATCAAATATTCATCTTTGCACTACTGTGCCAAAGATATTCATCGATTGGTCATGTTCATCTAAACACTGTTCATCTTTGCACTACTGACCAAAGATATTCTTCAGAAATCATTCATCTTTGCACTACTACGGGCCAAAGATATTCAATAATATCATCATTTAAGACCGAGGATGATGAAAATATTTTTTTTAAAGAAACGAATCCAAAGTGAAACAAAATGACAAGGATTAAGGATTAAGGATTAAGGATTAGTACTTTGTTTTATCCATGTTCAAAAATACCTCAAAAATAATCATAGTGGTGTAAAATTCAAGAATGATCAAAACATGGATACAATCAAAGCTAGTATCCGAGAATAGATATTTTGGACAAAAAGAAGAAATTTTATTTTAAATTGAATAGTTTCAGATATCGTGAATAGTGCAAAAGTATACGTGAATAGTAACTCTCGACACCAAAAGATAGAAATTCCACAAAAAACATCTTCACGCCTCATTAATAATACTTGTGAATAGTAACTCGTGAATAGTAACTCATGAAATAACTCATGAATAGTAACCCCGACATGAAAAAGTTCCAAATTTGATAAAAGTTCCAACCAATATTTCAAAGATAATGATATTGAAGAAATAATATCATTTGAGAAGAAAATAACATCCCTTACCTCGAAAGATTAGTACTTATAAATTTGGAATAAGGGTATAGTCTTCAAAGGAACTTGCACCGTCTAACAATACTCAAAGTATACTCAAAATACTCACAAGAATACACTCGATATATAGAGAGAGAAAACTTGATTTCGGTGTGATTTTCAATTCTAACCTAAGCACCCTATTTATAGGAAAATGCTTTAGAACACCAAAGCGTAAAATTTAATAAAATATTAATATATATTATAAATTTCCTTAGCCCATCTTTTGAAGATCAGATTTCAGCAATTAATATCACATGTTAGCCCACTTAAATGCAAAAAAACGTTTTTCTTTAAAATAATAATTAAAACTTCCAAAATCAATTATTTTGAGCTTGAACTTCAATAATTCACAATAAATAGCCCTTTTATCAGAAAATTGAATCACGCGAGTTTTTATAGGAAATTCAATTCTCTACAACTTTGCGAGAAGAAAGTTTTTAAATTCCAAAGTAAATTGACCGAAATCCACAAACGGGCAATTTTACTGTGCTATAATCAAATTTCGATAATAAATGGGGTCCACCGACATGTTTAACATGTTTTAAATATTTATTGCAACAAAAATACTCTTCCTCCTCAGATACTCATATATCCCACATTCGTTGTAAAAATATCACCATTATTATATTATTAAAATATAATAATATATTTAAATGAATTATTTTATCGTAAAAAGATAAAATTTCAATTTTCAACAATTGTCACATTAAAATTTTCTCCATCTATATCCACATAAAATTAATATTTTTCTCATTATATGAATCAATAATTAATTATTCACAAATAATATTACGTAATCACAATATTGACAACCTGAGCAAGGTTCAGAAAGAGGGGCTTTCAATAAGAATTTCTCCTCATCGGCGCCAGCAATTAGGTGACCAAACCTCTCCTGAGAGCGTAACTTTCTAGACATTGCCAATAATGTTATCTAATAATATTATTCAGATAATATGAATTATTGCTTCGATAATGAAAAATATTGTGTAATGACAATTATTGAAACAACAACAATATAAAATATCAACGCAAACAATTATTAACTCAATAAAATATCGAACAAGAATTATCGTAACCATTATTGAGTAGTGCCTTCTTACGTAAGAATCAATAATTGGTGCAATACCGTGTGCTACTGTGTTTTAACCACCGAGTATTTTAATAGTATTAACTGTAATCTGATAGAATATAATAGACAACAAGTTTTAGATCAACAACTACAGCGGAAACAATAATTCATTAGAAGAGTTAAGTAAAGAATGAAATCTGCTATCATCTATGAATTTAAAAGTCCATCATCAATATTTTATCCCTGTAACATCAATCAATATACATCTTGAATCAAATATTCATCTTTGCACTACGAACCAAAGATATTCATTTGTATCACCAGTTGGTCATGTTCATCTCAACACCTGTTCATCTTTGCATTATGGGCCAACGATATTCATCAGGTAATCATACATCTTTGCACTACAGGCCAAAGATATTCATCAAGTATCACCATTAAGGACTGAGGATGATGAAAAACATTTTAGAGAAAATGAATCCAGTGAGACAGAAGGATAAATATTAGGGAGTCGTATTTCGGTTTATCCAAATTCAATAATACTCCATAATAACCAATTGTGAAGTAGAATTCAAAAATAAAGATCAAAACATGGATACAATCAAAGATAGTAATCAAAAAGACATACGGGATGAAAAAGAAAATTTCATTTTTAGGTGAATAGTGTCAGATATCGTAAATAGTGTCGATACGTGAATAGTAACCCTGACACAAAAAGGTAGAAATTCCCCAATAAAATTTATATCAATATTTCAGCATAATGATATTGAAGAAAATAATATCATTTACGAAGAAAATAACATCCCTTACCTCAAAAGAACAGTATTTCTAACCGAAATGTAGGAAACTTGCACTGAATAGCAACTCTCAAAGTATCTAAATACTCACAAATTACGCTCGATAATATAGAGAAAGAGTGAGAGAGAGAAAGCTTATGTTTCTGGTGTGATTTTTAATTCTAACTAAGCACCCTATTTATAGGAAAATGTTAGAACGCCGAAGCAAGCAGATTTGACCTGCTACCTGATGGCTTTACCTGCTATTATTCCCACCCACCACTTTTGAAATAAAATTTTAGCATATTTCTTCACCAACCATAAGTGGGGCCCACTCATTCTATAATTTTCCACCAAAATGATAAATTCAGAAACTTTAACAATTTCTGAACCAGTCACCTCTTAAAATTCATAACAAATCATACGTTCATTTTTAACGGTTCAAAATTTGTGGACATATATTCAACTTACATATGTATAATATATCCAAAAATCACAACGATCCAACGGTCGAATTAAAAATTATAACTCACACAATATATCTCAAGAACACTGATTTTTCGGATTATGAGTCATTCGGACCAGTTTCCTTCATTTATAACCACATAAAATAAATAAATCCATCATTTATATCCACATCAAATAAATATTTTCTTATCATATAAATAAATAAATAATTATTCACAAATAATATTACAGAATCACAATAATGAGAACCAGGCCGTTCCCAGGAAAGAGGGGGCTTTCCGATAAGGATTTCTCCTTATTGGAGCGCAATTAGGTGACCAAACCTCTCCTTGACAGAACTTTCTAGACATTGCCAATAATGTTATCTAATAATATTATTCAAATAATATGAATTATTGATCTAATAATGGAAAATACTGTGCAGTGACAATTATTCAAACAACAATAATATAAAATATCAACGCAGCAATTATTGAATCAATAAAATAAAATATTGAATAGTAATTAATGTAACAATTATTGAGTAATGTCTTCTTACGTAAGAATCAATAATTCAAAAATAATGTGCAATATCGTGCTACATCGCATGCAACCACGCCAGACATCGTATTTTAACCACAACGGTATTCCAACAGTGTTAACGGTAACGATTACGTCGTTATTTATAAAAACTCAAACTTGTCTTTTTCTTCATCTAACAGTTATTCTGTTATGGGGCCCAGAAATGGCTATGCCGTCGTACGAATATTCCCCGACAACAAGAATATTCCACGACCAAATGAATATTCCCGAACAACAATGAATATTTTATAACCACTTGCTTATTTTGCAAAATTTGTACATTTCACCCATAACCAAAGTATTATATCAAATTATCACCTTATTATTTCAAGATAATAAATAGAGAAATTCAATTTTATTTATAATAAGTTGGGGTCTTACAACCGGTCGTATATTATAAATGCGGGAAAGAGGGACACATCAGCTCAAACTGCCCATAACAATTCATGGTATGTTATAACTGTGGAAATGAAAGTTATATAGCTCGAGATTATTCTATATCAAAACCAGATCCAGCAGGGATGGTGACTTCAAAGGCAATTTTGGACAAGTCAAAGTCAGCGGTTCATTGAAGAGCGTTTGTCGTGACAGCCCAAGACGCGAGGAACCCAAACGAGGTAATCACGGGTAAGCTAATTATAAACTCTTGCGAAGTTTATAACTTATTAGATACCGGTTCTATCCATTCTTTTATCTCTCCTACTTGTGCTCAATGTTTGAACTTGTCTCTAGAGAAATTAGACTTTGACTTATCTGTTGAGACTCCGTTAGGAGAAACTTTCATTACATCCATTGTTTATAAATCTTGCTTGATCCACGTTGGCACCATCACATTACCTGTTGATCTTATCTCTTTAAAGATACTTGCATTTGATGTGATTTTAGGGATTGATTGGTTAACCATTCATCATGCTAAAATTAATTATTTTCGTAAGGTTGTTAGTTTTCATATTCCTAACCAACCTGTTATGCGAATTCAAGCAACCAAACCACTAAAGTCAATCACTGTCATATCAAGCCATAAAGCCATTCGTTTATTGAAAAATGGTTGTCAAGCTTTCTTAGCCCATGTCATAAACTTGAACAAAAACACGTCAGATTTGAATAATACTTCTGTTGTTAGTGAATTTCCTAACGTATTTCCAGAAGAACTTCCTGTTCTACCCCAGAACGTGAAGTTGAATTCTTTATTGACCTTGAACCTGGAACAAAACCCATTTCTAAAACCCTATATCGAATGGCTCCTATTGAACTTCACGAGTTAAAGGTCCAACTACAGGAGTTGTTGGACATCGGTTTCATTCGTCCTAGTACATCTCATTGGCGTGCTCCTGTTTTATTTTTAAGGAAGAAATACGGGAGTATACGACTTTGTATTGACTCTTGGGAATTAAACCATGTCACCATCAAGGATAGGTATCCGCTACCTCACAATGATGACATGTTCGACCAGTTGCAAGGAGCACAATTCTTTTCAAAGATCAATCTTTGTTCTAGATATCATCAGCTGAAGATTAAAACTTAGGATATTCCGAAGACTACCTTCAGAACTCAATACAGGCATTATAAATTCTTAGTCATATCTTTTGGATTGACTAATGCTCCTGCTACTTTCATGGATATGATGAACCATGTGTTCAAGGAATATTTGGATCAGTTCGTTGTTATCTTTATTAATGAAAACCTCATCTATTCCAAAAGTCGTGAAGATCATGAGCACCATTTGAAGTTGGTACTTCAAAGGCTTTGTGATAACAAGCTATATGCCAAGCTGAAGAAATACGAGTTCTGGCTTGAGGAAGTAGCATTCCTTGGGCACGTGGTGTCAAAACATTGAGTATCTGTTGACCCGGCAATGATTGAAGCAATACAAAGTTAGGAGCAACCAAAGTCGGTGACCGAAGTACGTAACTTTCAGGGCTTAGTTGGTTATTATCGAAGATTCGTGGAAGGATTTTCTCGAATCTCTACTCCATTAACTCAGCTGACTCGAAAAGATACAAAATTTGTATGGAGCAAGGAATGCGAGAATAGTTTCCAAGAGCTCAAGAGGAGACTCATTTCGGCACCTGTTCTAACAATACCATCTAGTTTGGATGGATTTGTTATTTACAGCGATGCTTAATGCAAAGGTTTAGGATGTGTTCTCATGCAACATGGGAAAGTCATAGCCTATGCCTCGCGACAACTCAAAGAAAATGAGAGGAATTATCCTACTCATGATCTGGAGTTGGCAGCAGTCGTTTTCGCGTTAAAAATCTAGAGACACTACCTGCGTGGGAGGAAAGTGGAGATTTATATGGATCATAAAAGCCTCAAATATTTCTTCACCCAAAAGGAACTCAACATGCGGCAACATGCGACACTACCTGCGTGTTAAAAGATTACGACCATACCATTCAATATCATCTTGGAAAAGCAAACGTGGTAGCTGACACATTGAGTAGAAGATCATATGCGGGTATGAGTGCGATGTTGTTAATACAAAGACCCATTTTGTACGACTTACAAAGGATGGAGATAGAGTTAAAGGCTCCAAGTACCCACGTGATGATATCAAACATACGAGTAAAACCTACTTTAATCGATAAAGTTAAAGTTGCTCAAACCACAGACTCAGAGCTGATGCGTATAAAGAAAAAAGTACAAGAAGGTGTTATTCCAAAGGCAAGAATCGATGAAGAAGGAATACTTTGAGTTAACTCCAGACTTTGCATTCCCAACGATTCTGACTCGAAACATAGAATCATGATGGAGGCACATAACACACCATTTGCAATCCATCCTAGGAGTACCAAAATGTATCATGATCTTCGACATACATTTTGGTGGAACAATATGAAGAGAGAGATCGCGTAGTTTATCTCGAGGTGTTTAACTTGTCAATGTGTAAAGGCGGAGCATCAAGTGCCAAAGGGTCCATTGTAACTACTTGAGAATCTAAAATGGAAGTAAGAACACATTACCATGGATTTCATTACAGGTCTTCCCAAAGTTTCTCAAGGCATATATGCGATTTTGGTTATTCTTGATAGATTAACCAAGTCTGCTCATTTCTTGCCAATAAGGGAGACTTATTCCCTTGAACGTCTTGTTTGTATGTACGTGAATGAGATTGTGAGATTTTATGGCATGACAGTATTCATAGTTTTGGATCGTGACCCAAGATTCACTTCACGATTTTGGGTTAGCTTGTAGAAAGCTATGGGCACGAATTTACAATTCAGTTCGGCATACCATCCTCAAATGGACGGGCAAATAGAAAGAACTATTCAAACTTTTGAAGATCTATTAAGACTCTATGTCCTAGATTTTAAAGGAAGTTGGGATAAGTACTTGCCATTCGTGGAATTCTCCTACAACAACAGTTATCAAGCAAGTATAGGCATGACTCCATTTGAGGCGTTGTTTGGATGAAAGTGTCGTTCCCCAGTATGCTGGGACGAGGTGGGTGAAGCAACATTTTTGGACCAGAATTGGTCCGCATGACTACAGAAAAGATCCAACTGATTCGACAACGTATGCAAATGGCACAGGATCGACAAAATAGTTATGCAGATCTTTATCGAAAGGACATGGAATTTAATATTGGGGATCATATATTGTTACGTATTGCTCCATGGAAGGGAGTTACAAGATTTGGGAAGAGTGGAAAGCTCAATCCATGACTTGTTGGTCCATTTGAGATTCTTGACCGAATAGGAAATGTGGCCTATAGACTCGCATTACCTCCAAGCATGTCTCGTGTTCATAATAATTTTCACATATCTATGCTTCATAAATATGTGAAAGACCTAAACCACATCATTGAGTTAGAACCAGACGAGATAGCCGAAGATTTAACGTATGAGGAGGTACTTGTTAAGATCTTGGATAGAAAAAATCATGTCCTATGCACAAAGGTTATACCCCAAGTCAAAGTTTTATGGAGGAACCATGCTATTGAGGAAATGACGTGGGAGTTAGAATCAGAAATGAAAGCAAGGTACCCTCACCTTTTTGAAACACCAGAAACGTACGTCAATTTCGAGGACAAAATTTCATGAGGGGAGGTTGTAAGACCCCAACTTTTGATAAATAAAATTAAATTTCCTCTATTAATTATTCTGAAATAGTAAGGGGCGGATTTGATTAATGTGGTTAGTTATGGGTAAAATATGCAAATTTTGTAAAATATGTAAGTGGTTATAAAATATTCATTTTTGTCAAGGAATATTTGTTTGGTCGTAGAATATTCTTGTAGTCGGGGAATATTCGTTTCGTCGTAGAATATTCTTGTTGTCGGGGAATATTCGTACGACAGTGTAGCCATTTGTGGGCCCTATAACGAAAAAATATTGGATGAAGAAAATGACAAGTTTGAGTTTTTATAAATAACGAAGTAATTATTACTGCTATTAACCTTCTTTGGAATACTTGGTGGTTAAAATATGATGAATACGCATGGTGGTTTAAAGAAGTACGTGGTATTGCATATTTTTGGATTATTGATTCTTACGTAAGAAGGCACTACTCAATAATTTTTACAGTAATTATTGTTCAATATTTTATTTTATTGATTCAATAATTGTTACGTTGATATTTTATATTATTTTGGTTTCAATAATTGTCACTGCACAATATTTCTCATTATCAGATCAATAATTCATATTATTTGAATAATATTGTTAGATAGCATTATTGGCAATGTCTAAGGAAGTTTTGTCTAGAAAAGGGGTTTGGTCACCTAATTTCGCGCCAGTAAAGAGAAATCCTTATTGGAAAGCCCCTTCTTTTCTGGGAACGACCTAGTTGTCAGTATTTTGAATCTATAATATTATTTGTGAATAATTAATTATTGATTTATATGATAATGAAATATTTATTTTATGTGGATATAATTAAGGAAATAATGCTAAGATATTTTATCAGTATTTTGTCAAAATGGAGGTATTAAAAAGCATCCGTATGTGGATTTCGGACACTTTCTATTTTGAATTTGGAAAAACTTTCTTCTACAAAGTTGTAGAGAATTAAATTTCCTATAGCATAGACATAAAGTTTGTATTTTTTTTTTGATAAAAGGGCTATTTATTATGAATTATTGAAGTTTTTGAATATTGTTTAAATTTAAAACATTTTTGAAATTTTATAGAATGGGTGGGCCCCACTCTTGTCCTTGTTGGTGTGCTGAGAATTTTTTCAAAAGTAGTGTACGTGAATAGCAGCAGGTAAAGCCATCAAGTAGAAGGTTAAGTCTGCTTTGGCGTTCTAGCATTTTCCTATAAATAGGGTGCTTAGTTAGAATTGAAAATCACACCAGAATCTAGAGTTTTTCTCTCTCTATAATATCACGAGTATTTTGTGAGTACTTAGATACTTTGAGAGTTGCTATTCAATGCAAGTTTTCTTCAACATTATATTTGATATTCCAGCCAGAAGTACTGTTCTTTTGAGGTAAGGGATGTTATTTTCTTCGTAAATGATGTTATTTCATACAATATCATTATACCAAAAAATTGGTATGAATTTTACTATGAAATTTTTACCTTTTCATGTCGAGGTAACTATTCACGTATACGATACTATTCATGTATACAGCACTATTCATGAATACGGTACTATTCACAAGTACTATTCACGAAGTATGATTTTTCTTGTGGAATTTCAACCTTTTCGTGTCGGGGTTACTATTCATGAATACTACACTATTCACAGAAAAATGAAATTTTCTTTTCTTTGTCCAAGTTTTCTATTATGGTTACTATCTTTGATTGTATCCATGTTTTGATCTCCATTCTTGAATTTTGTTCCACAATTGATTATTATGGAGTATTTTTGAACTTGGATAAACTAAAGTATGAATCCCTAATCTTTGATCTTTTATCTCACTAGATTCATTTTCTTTAAGATACTTTTCATCATCCTCAGTCCTAAATGGTGATATAACTGAATATCTTTGGCCGGTAGTGCAAAGATGAATGATTACCTGATAAATATCTTTGGCCAGTAATGGAAAGATGGACAGGTGTTGAGATGAACATAACTAACTGGTGATACAAATGAATATCTTTGGCCCGTAGTACAAAGATGAATATTTGATTTAAGATGTATATTGATTGATGTTATAGGGATAAAATATTGATTATGGACTTTTAAATTTATAGATGATAGTAGATTTTATTCTCTACTTAACTCTTCTAATGAATTGTTATTTCCGCTGCGAATATTGATCTAAAACTGGTTGTCCATTATATTTTATTTGATTAATTGCAGGCTAACGATAATTTGTTCTACATTATCATAGTCTTAATATTCTTTACTGGGCTAGTTGAGCTCATCCTTTTCGCTTTTGTTCTATTTTTCTTCTCAAGAAGAGAGAATATAGCGCGAACTAGTCAGGGTATAGAGTGATGTTTCAAGATAGTGTTTTAGCAATCCTCACTATTTTATAAAATAGTGCATCAATAATTGTAATGAGTACTTTATTTGAGTGTGGATATTGTCTAGAAGATAATATTTGTATTTAAACTCACAGTATATGTGTTGTCGTATTTTACACAACAATTATATTAATGAAGTTGTAGTTGTTTTTGTACCACGTATTTTACAACTCAGAATGGGTGATGTATACCTATTTTGGGGGCGTCACAAGATTTCTCCCTATTGGCGCGCAATTAGGTGACCAAACCTTTTCCTCGACAGAACTTTCTAGACATCGTCAATAATGCAAATAACAATATGAATAACTTTGTTGTCTTAATTATTGATTTAATAATATAAAATATTGTGCAGATGATATTGTGACAATAATTGAATCAATAACGTGAGATACTATGCAGCAATTGATGTGGTAATAATTGAATAAAACTGAGTGACTTCTCATGTAAGCATCAATTATCAAGATATTGTACAATACCGTGTGCTACTATGCAACCACACGTATTACTGTACTTTTACCACCGGGTATTTCAACAGTTAACGGTAAAACTATCGCCGTTATTTTTATAAAAAGATATTTTTTTCATTTTCTAACTCCGATAGTAATTCCGTTATGGGGCCCACCAATGATTCTGTCGCCATACGAATATTCCCTTACCAAACGAATATTTTATAACAACTTGATTACTTTACAAAATTTATAAATATTACCCATAACTATAACATTATACCAAATCCACACCATAATATTCAAAAATATATTTAGAGAAATTAAATCTTTATTCATAAAAGTTGGTGTCTTACACTGTCGGGGATTTATCGTTCAAAAAGAAATGCCCCAGCGGGCTTTTTCAGCTCAAAAAACCCGCCCCAGTAGGGGTGGGCAGACTGACCAAGTATTAGAAAAAAATTAACTGTACATGTTTTACTAAAATTGGCATAACCTTTTCATACGAACTCCGATCGAGGTGATTCAAGATGATCCGGAATGAGGAAGAATAGACCTAAAACTTTTATTTAATAATTTTTAAAATTTATAGTCGGGAAAATGGGTAAAAATGGCTATCTTTGGGATTGATGTGAATTCAGAGGTAATCAGAGGGCGTCGAGCATTCACATATGCAAGTGTAATTCTTCTGACGATAAAATATGTTATTATAAGTTAAAAAACATGAATATTTGTAAATATAATTATGCTTAAAATTAATAAAAGATGTATTAGATAAGTTGTATAAGCATACTAAGCATACATAAGAGAGACGATTCGGGCATGTGACGAATAAACGTTGAAACACCGTGACAAGTGCTAATGAACTTAAAAAGTATTTCAATTCAATAGAAGTGAACATTATAAGATATGGAATGGGGCTAATATGAACCAATAAGGAGTCCTATCAAGACTTAAACACTTGAATGAACTTTGGGTATGACCTAAGAAGAAATATAGTGAGATATAAGTCGAAAGTTAACACAATCAAATTGAACATTGTTTATTGATTAATAGGAAGGGTTATAAGATGTAAAGTAAAGTTTATATTACAACTACTATGCGTTGCTATGTGACTAATAATTGATGTGTATGATTGTATAATTGTGTAGGGCATGTGAAGTGCAGATAGCTGTAAGCTGTTAAAACTGTTATTGGTAAACAACGATCAAGGCAAGACTTTCAGTTCCTATTTGCTATGTTAACTTGATGATGAACTATTTTAAATCTTTATTACAAAGATCATGATGTGTTACATATGTTGAAAGTATGAAACGTTAAAGTCAATTTATGACTACGTTGATTAAGTAAAGAATGTTGATTAAGTAAGGAACTTAATCTTTTACTTGTTATGTGAACTGCAATATATATGTTATGTTAGTCTAATGATTATGAGATATATGTTGAGTATGTTATTATGTGCTACGTGATGCATGAAAACTATTAGATTTCCTGGGCTGTCGAGCTCAACCTTGCAAATAACCACTTTTGCAGGTTAAGATTTAAGGTAACGCTATGTGTTACTTAAAACACATGAATCAGATGTAATGTGTGAAGATTTATATAATTTGGTTGAGTTGTTATTATTTTGAACCATGTTTAAGGTTCTGGATGATGTACTTGATAATGTATGATTTTTAATAGATGTTCAGTTATAAAGTTTAAATTTTGTTCGATGTATAAAGGGTATTGAACTTGGATGTAAGTTTTATTTATTAACTTTGATGAAGTGAGTAATAAACTAAGTATGGTTTAAAGGTAGGTAAAGATAAAGGTTTTGTGGAATGTACTTGATAATTTATGATGTGAAACTTCATATTTAGTTGTACAGTTTGAGCTACCCAATATATAAGGGATATCAAGCTTAGATGAAAGATTTTTTATAATAACTCCGATAAAGTGAATTATGAAAATAAATTTGATTCAGAGATGTATAGATGATAATAGTTTTGATTCAGGGAATTAAAGTAAGAAGACTGTTGGTCGGATTACCGATCACTAAACATGTTCAAGTATACGCGATCTAACAAGTAATACAATGGTAAGAATAGTGTCAAACCTGTAAGGTTTTGTGAAGATCAAAGTAGTAATCAAATTGCAAAATTAATGGAAGCAAAGTAAAATTAGATTTTAATAATTTTCACAAACCAATTACCTAGATCATCCTTTATGTATATTATTAATTAAAACGAAGAACAAGAAGTTATAGAATCATACCCTTGTAGATACGAGCTTCCACAGGTACGATTTCAACTTCTACTTCTCCGCGATCTCCTTGAATCTCCGGGTAGATTCCTTCCTTTGATCAATGTTAGCCACCCAAGTGTATGGCCTCTAGACGTGATCTACCAAGGAAGAAGAATATTCAAGAAGAAGGGTGTATTAGCTTAACCCTAGTTTTTCCTATCTCTATAGAAAAGGGGGTGTACTCTCCAACTTTTAGAATTACTTATATCTGATATATGATATAAGACTCCTCTTATAAAGATATCAGTTACTTATAAAGATATCAGATAACCCTATTTAATATAATAAGGTATTATTTAATTAATTAAACTCCTTTAATTAAATATGCTCCCTAATCTACTTAGGGATAATTAATTAAACTCTTTAATTATTTTACCTCCTAATCTTATTAGGAATAGATGAGAGTACTTATATTAAATTAATTCCTAAACTCTTTTAGAAATTAAAATTAATAATAATTGTAATAATATTAATAAGACACCTCTTATTAATTTATATTTAATATTTAAAAATATTAAGCTATTTAATTTACTCTATCACCATAGATTAAACTAAATATACTTAACATATTATTACGATAATGTCATTATCTTCTTAAATAGTTATTCTTCCTTTTATGGTGTGACCATTTAGGTTCTCCATATTAAATCGATTGTGAATAAATCAATTAGAATAATTCTAAATAAATAAATCAAACTATTAATTTATTTAAATAAATAATATTTATTCTACAATAGGGATAAGCCTCCCTGGTGATCAACGACTTTCTAGATAATATAGATTACAACATTAATCATAAAAGAACCTTTTAGTAAATAGTTACTGTATAATTCAATCCTTCCACCATAAAATGTCCCAATTAAATATAAGACATAAAATTACTATCAAGTCTTATTTTATTTAATTATATGTATTTCGATTCCTAAATGCATGACTCCTAATGAATGCAAATTGGAAACTACTTTCTAATTTCATTCCCCCTTGGCCAAGGATTCTTGGGTTATCATTTATCGAATAACATATGATATATCTCTTCTTTTACTAGAAGTGGTAGATTCTTTATTAATAATTCATTATCTTCATATATAACTCATTATACCTAAGGATGCCCTTTGATATACCCAGAGGGTCTTAATGTAAGACCCCAACTTATTATTAATGAAATTTAATTTTCTCTATTTTGAAATAGTAAGGGTTGATTTGATTAATGTGGATAGTTATGGGTAAAATACGCAAATATTTTAATATAAGCAAGTGGTTATAAAATATTCATTGTTGTCGGGGAATATTCGTTTGGTCGTGGAATATTCTTGTTGTCGGGGAATATTAAATGCAACTGCTAGATCTCTTTTGTGGGCCCCATAACGGAAAGCGATTGGATGAAGAAAAGCGACAAATATAAGTTGTTTAAAAATAACTGCAGCGTAGTTATTACCAATTAATCTTGTTAAAATACTCGGTGGTTAAAACACGAGAAGCATACGGTATTGCACCAATTATTGATTCTTACGTGAAGAAGGCACTATTCAATAATGGTTACGATAATTCTTTGCTCGTATTTTATTTTATTGATTTAATAATTCTTTGCGTTGATATTTTATATTCATTGTTGTTTCAATAATTGTCATTACACAATATTTTCATTATCGAAGCAATAATTCATATTATCCGAATAATATTATTAGATAACATTATTGGCAATGTCTAGAAAGTTCATGTCTAAGGAGAGGTTTGGTCACCTAATTACGCCAAGAAGGAGAAATTCTTATTGGAAAGCCCCTCTTTCCTGGGCGCACGGTTTGTCATATATTGTGATTTGTAATATTATTTGTGAATAATTAATTATTGATTCATATGATGAGGAAAATATTGATTTTATGTGGATATAGATGGAGAAAATTTTTAATGTGACAATTGTTGAAAATTGAAATTTTATCTTTTTCTGATAAAATAATTCATTTAAATATTTTTTTATATTTTAATAATATAATAATGATGATATTTTTATGATGAATGTGGGATATATGAGTATATGTGGAGGAGGAGTATTTTTGTTACCAAAAATATTTAAAGCATGTTTTATGTGTCGGTGGACCCCATTTCTTGACTGAAATTTGATTATAGCTTGTAAAATCGTCCGTTTGTGGATTTCGGTCAATTTTTGTTTGGAATTTGGAAAAACTTTCTTCTGGAAAGTTGTAGAGAATTGAATTTCCTATAAAAATACGCGAGATTCGAATTTTCTGGCAAAAGGGTTATTTATTATGAATTATTGAAGTTCCAAAGTTCCGAAATAATTGATTTTTGGAAGTTTTAATTGTTTTAATTAACAAAAACGTTTTTGTGTTTGGTTAGCCTCATTAAACACATGCAAGTTGTTGAATTAAGATGGTTCTAGGTGTGTAGACAAATTTGTATATATATATATATATTATTATTATTATATTAAATTTTTTACTTTGGTGTTCTAAGCATTTTTCCTATAAATAGGGTGCTTAGGTTAGAATTGAAAATCACACCAGAAACTGAAGTTTTCTCTCTCTATATTATCGAGCGTATTCTTGTGAGTATTTTGAGTATACTTTGAGTATTGCTATACGGTGCAAGTTCAAGTCATAGCCTATATCGGTGTTTCAACTAGAAATCTTGTCTTTCGAGGTAAGGATATTATTTTTTTTCAGTAATGATATTATTTCTTCAATATCATTATCTTTGAAATATTGATCTGAAGTTTTTATCAAATTTGGAACTTTTGGTGTCTGGAGTTACTATTCACGATATCTGACTATTCACGTATACGACATTATTCACGAATACTCTGACTATTCATGAAAAATGAAAATTTTCCTTTTCGCCTAAAATATCTATTGTGGATACTAGCTTTGATTGTATCCATGTTTTGATCATTCTTGAATTTTACACCACTATGATTATTTTTGAGGTATTTTTGGACATGGATAAAACAAAGTACGAATCCTTAATCCTTAATCCTTGGCATTTGTTTCACTGGATTCGTTTCTTTAAAAATATTTTTCATCATCCTCAGTCTTAAATGATGATATTATTGAATATCTTTGGCCTGTAGTGCAAAGATGAATGATTTCGATAAATATCTTTGGCCCAGTAGTGCAAAGATGAGCAGTGTTTAGATGAACATGACTAATCGATGAATATCTTTGGCTGTAGTGCAAAGATGAATATTTGATTCGAGATATATATTGATTGATATTACGAGGGGATAAAAGGTAGACGATGAACTTTTAAATTCATACATAGAAGATAGTAGTTTGCATTCTCTACTTAACTCTTCTAATGAATTATTATTTCATTGCGAATATTGATTTAAAACTTGTTGTCTATTGTATTCTATTAGATTTTTCCATGTTGAAGACTAACGATAATTTGTTGTATATTATCTTAGTCATAATATTCTTTACTGGGCTAGTTGAGCTCACCCTTTTCCTTTTTGTTCCATTTATCTTCTCAGGAGGCGAGAATATAGCGAGTACGAGTCGGGGTATGTAATGAAGGTTCTAGAGAGAGTTGTTTAGTAGTCCTCACCATTTTTGTAAAATAATGTATCAATAAATGTGATGAGGATTTATTTGAGTATAGATATTGTCTAGAAGATAATATTTGTATTCAAACTCACAGTTTTACTGTTGTAATAATAAAATTGTAGTTGTTTCTGTACCATGTATTGACAACTCAGAATGGGTGATGTATACCTATTTTGGGGGCGTCACACTTAATCTTAAGGAATAAGTCAAAGTATAAATCATTATATACAAGATACTATGATGATCTCAAGTATAAGGATTACGTGTACTACTATCACTACATGAATTCCTATTGATGGGCAAGTAAAATTTTATTAGGTATTCCTTAGCGAGTCTCGTTCAATGAACTTATTCTCCAATAAGCACCTACATACTTGTTTTAGTGTCTCCACACAAATGATCACGAGATCAATCATCCTCATCTAATGAGCAAGCAACATATGTACCAATCTATCCAGATTCATTATCCCCTTTTTAGTAATCCATTGATTGAGAACATTTTAGATTTAAGCTATCTAAGAATTTAGATCTCATTAGCATGATCTCATTATAATTCTAAAAGCATTGCTTAAAACTATGGGTTTATCACATATTATTAAAATAGCACTATGTAGATAATAAAATTCCTTTAATAAATAATTCTTTTATTAATAAATAAATAAGATTTATTACAAAGTATATGTGACACCCCCAAATCCGGGCACTTCAATCCCACAGATTTGGAGTTCAATGTCCAATTAAATCGTAACTAACTACCCATAAACAAAGGATACAATTAAACTCAAAAGCATAAACAATCAATCTCCCATTAAAGGGTTACATCATCTAAAATAAATCACAGGTCATCTAACCATTATTACAATCATCAGCGGAAAATTAAAACATGATCATAAATAAATCTATTACATAAGCTTCATAAATAAAAGATAAATTAAATGTTATCATTTAATCAAGCACTTTGTCCTTGCCCTTACATGTAGAAAGCTCTTCAAACTTCTTAACTTCATCTGCATTATTTTGTGCAAGAGTGAGCAAACAATTGCCCACAAGAAGGCTAATATACAATAACGTTTTATGAATGACAATTAACTGAGCTTTCGATGGTAAAGTATTCTTACCAAAACAATAAACTTTAATTCAATAGCTATGAGTTCAAAGGAATAATGAACGTTTAAGTTAACAATAGATAACAACATCAAAGAATACACTGAGGGTCACAAGACCATGAACAATACTCTAGGTTTTCAAGTATTTCTACTTTAACCTTTAACAGTCTAAAAGACTATAATCATCATATATGTCCTAAGTTCACAGGTGTTTCTATTGTAACCTTTAACAGTCTAAACGACTATATGGACCATCATCCCGTACTCCAGGTGATCAGCCCTTTGTACTATGTATTACGCAAACATTTTAACGCTATTGCGTAGCTCTAAAATAATCCCCTGATATAGGGTTGTTCATCTCAGCTTAGATTATCAGGTTTCGAACCAAAGGAAGTTTGGTTGGGAATTAACTTCAAAGGAAGTCTAGATTTTTAGAATGCTCATCAACCAAGTATTGGTTGAATCAGATAGGAACCAAAAACTATTCAAGGGTTTGATTATAATGTCTTCATGAACAAGGTATATCGATGAATCAATAAGAGCTAGAGTATTAACAATTTCTAAGTTGAACAAATGTTATCATTGGTAACATGCTTTCAAAGGTGTGTAAGTACATAAACAAACCAAATGAAGTTTGGTATGGGTTGACTTCAAGAGTAATTTAGAATTTAGAATATTCATCAACTAAGGATTAGTTGAATTGGTAAAGAATCTCTAAGCAACTTAGAGTTCGATACAATAATGTAAGATAGTACAATGATATTGAAGAACAAAGATCAAACAACAGTTATTAGTAGCTGAATAAACACACTTCTTACAATAAAATTACAGACTTTAAATAATCTAGGTAATCTTGATTGGAATAAAGAAACAAAGATTAACTAACTTGCTCAACAATAAATGAGGGTTAAAGAACTTGCATGACAATAAATCGTTAAACAAGAGATTAAAGATAGAGAATTTGCAAAAGTATAACATAATAGTGAAAAGTAACCTTACTGAATAATTAAGTAGCAAAGGTTAGAGAACTTGCCTCTTGCGTAAGCTATAATATTAAAATTCATGTCCACCTACACATTTTAGTGCAATCACAATATCTATTAGACATGTTAACATCCACTTCCAAAATAACACCCATTTATTGCTAAACTTGTTAATTTAGTACAAGTCTTATGCACTTATTTACTAATCATTATATACACTAAGTTCTAACATATCGCGTTCATAACTTTCTAATCATTTGTAACTTTGAAATTACTAACCACATAATATGATTCTGTTTTAACCATGTTATTACATATTGGACACATTAACATATTATAAAGCTAAGCTACAATGGTATCCAAAGTCTGCAGAAGTAGCAGACTTCAACATCTCAGATAGGGGTATAATAGCAATTGCGCCATACACAAGCTTTGGGACTGCAAACGCATTTGCTTGGGAATTGCATGCAGAGGCGAAAATGACGGCATGAACGATGGTGACTTTAGCCCAACTAACACAAATTTCACCCACCAAACACTAATATTAACACATACAATTGATATAGAACTATTACAAACATGTTTGCCAACATATTCCACCAATTAGAACAATTTAACAACAACTTAATCTAGTTTAATTTCTCAAATTTCATGTTTTTCATATGAAAACTCCACTTTTGACATCCTTTACAAAATTCATCACTGTAATCTCTATACTTGACCAAATCACTTCATTCAAATTACGTTATCTTCATTTCTTAATGAACTAGCATAAACAAAACTCAATTTACAGTTTAACATACAAATTAACCACTAAAATTGGTACTTTTCCAAGCCATATGAAGAATATAAACACTTTAACTATTTTCTTCCTTTTTAACCTTCATTAGCATACAAATCCTTGTTTAATTACTAGTTCTAATCACCACGAACACATACAATCACATGTAATCAGTTGTATAACAACAATTCCAATAATTGAATTCACAGAATTTAGGAATTATGCCGTTGAACTCACATATATACATATATATAAACATATATACATACATAATATTAAGGTTAAAGAAAATACCTTCAATTGTCTTGTTAATTCTTGTTAAACACTGAAGTTGCTTGGTAAACCTTAGGTTTTCTCTCAATTCTCCCAACTCTCTTTGTAATCTTACGCTTAGCAAATACCCAAGCCAGTATGCGTAAAACATATTAAGTCGATATGGCCATAACTAGCGTACTAAGTATTATCGGTTACAACATATAAACGTATATGTTATAATTATATTTTATTTATTATTTAATTTATTTTATTTATAATTCAAATACTAAAAATTCAAAATCCATAAGGCTTTGTTTGGAAAAAAGGCTTTAAAATAAAGACTTAATATATTTAAGCCTTGTTTGGGTAAAAATAAATTAAACTACTTTAATTATTTTAATAAACAATTTAGTTTATAATTTATAATCACATATTATTTATTTGGATTTCCATATCCAACATTACATCAAATAAAATAATTATACACACTATATTTTAAATAAATATTCCATTAAACAAATATCACAAAATTATAATTTTATTTAATAATTTAATATACCATTTTAAATTATTAAATTAAGACAATAATATAACATCTCATGTTATATTACAACTCTCAAATTATAAATTCAATTAATTTAGAATATTATCTAATTAATTTAATTCATAAATATTTACTAATAATAACCACATCAATAAAATACTTATTTCATCAATTTCAACAATAAACACATCAAATAAATATTTATATAATTCAATAAATATTTACTATTAAAATTTGAAATTCTGGATTGTTACAGTATATGCTTTATCATCATATATGATTGGCTTGTATGCATACTACTTTTACTCTCCCACTTTCATTAAAGCCAATCATCGTGGTTTCTCATACCCATCTTCTCTAAGTGATGATCAAACTGCTGTTGTGTTAACGCTTTAGTAAATGGATCTGCAATATTGTCTTGAGAGTCCACACGCTCCAAGGTGACATCTCCTCTTTCAATGATCTCTTTGAACAAATGAAATCGCCGTAACACGTGTTTTGATTTACGATGAGACTGGTTCCTTAACTGCAATGTAGCACTCGGTGTTGTCATAGAATAAAATCTTTGGTCCTCTAATGCTAGGAACCACACCAAGTTCAGTAATGAACTTCTTTATCCAAACAGCCTCCTTTCCAGCTTCACTTGCAGCTATGTACTCTGCCTCTGTCACTGAATCAACAACTGTTTGCTGTTTGGAACTCTTCTAACTCACCGCGCCACCGTTCAAGGTAAACACATACCCCGAAACAAATTTACCATCATCTTGGTCCGTTTGGAAACTTGAGTCTGTGAAGCCTTTTAGTTTCAATTCAGACCCACCGTAGACAAGAAATACATCCTTAGTTCTTCTTAAGTACTTTAGGATATTTTTCACTACTTTCCAGTGTTATTCTCCTAGATTCAACTAATATCTGCTTGTCACACTTAAGGCATAAGCGACATCCGGTTTAGTACATATCATACTGTACATGATAAATCCTATTGCTAAAGTATAAGGAATTTTATTCATATGGTCTCTCTCTCTCCTCAGGTATCTTTGGGGCCTGTTTCTTGGAGAGATGTATTCCATGGCTCATCGGCATGAGACCTCTTTTAGAATCTTCCATGCTAAAATTCTTTAGCATCGAGTCAATGTACTTTCCTTGGGATAAGCCAAGCATCCTTTTAGATTTATCTCTATAGATCTTTATCCCCAAAATATAGGATGCTTCTCCCAAGTCCTTCATAGAGAAGTATTTAGATAACCAGATTTAAATTGATTGTAGCATAGGAATATCATTCCTTATCAGTAATATATCATCAATATATAATACAAGGAATGAAACAGGGCTCCCACTAACCTTCTTGTATACACATGGTTTATCCTAGTTTTTGATAAAATTAGACTCTTTGATTGTCTCATCAAAACGGATGTTCCACCTACGAGAAGCTTGCTTCAATCCATAAATGGATCGTTATAGCGTACATACTTGATTTGTTCCAACTTTTGAAACAAATCCATCTGGCTGTGTCATATACACATCCTCCTCAAGTTTCCCATTGAGGAAGGTCATTTTCACGTCCATCTGCCAGATTTCGTAGTCATAGGTTATTTAACTTACGTTGTGGATACTCGCAGAGTCGAGGGTGAACTGGGTCAGATACCTATTGTAAGGGAATTCGTTGATGTCTTCCCATATGAGATTCCTGGATTGGCACCTATTAGAGAGGTAGATTTTGTTATTGATTTGGCACTAAGGATAACACACAGAGCGCTGTATCGTATAGCTCCAGTAGAAATGAAGGAACTAATGGTTCAACTACAAGAGTTGTTAGATAAGGGATACATTCGATTGAGCGTATTACCGTGGGGAGCACTAGTCTTATTCGTAAAGAAGAAGGATGGGTCATTAAGGCTTTGTATTGACTACCGAGAGTTGAATAAGTTCACCATTAAGAACAAGTACTCGTTGCCCAAGATCAACGATTTGTTTGATCAGTTGAAGTGGGCAAAAATACTTTTCAAAAATTGACTTGAGGACTGGTTATCACCAACTGAAGGTGAGGCATGAGGATATTCCGAAAATGGCATTTAGAACTCGGTATGGATACTTTGATTTTTCGGTAATATCATTTGGACTGATGAATGCACCAACAACATTCATGGATTTGATGAATAGAGTGTTCAAGCAGTATTTAGATAAGCTTGTTGTCGTGTTCATCGATGACATTCTGGTGTATTCAGAGACGGAAAAAGTGCACAATGAACATCTAAGGATAGTGTTGGAGATATTGAGGAGGGAGAAGTTATATGCAAATTTCTCCAAGTGTGAGTTTTAGTTGCAGGGAGTGCAGTTTTTGGGTCATGTTATCGACAATGATGGTGTTTCGGTGGATCTAACAAAGGTAGAAGCGGTTATCAATTGAGAGTAGTCGAAGACGCCGATAGATATCAAGAGTTTCTTGGGATTAGTAGGATACTATCGGAGATTCATCTAGGATTTTTCAAAGATAGCATCGCCATTAACTAACCTTACTAGAAAGACGGTGAAGTTCTTTTGGACGGAGAAATATGAGGAGAGTTTCATGGAATTGAAGAATAGGCTCAGTCAAGCACCTGTGTTGGCTTTACCAGCATTTGCACGGAGGATATGTAGTGTCTGATGATGCATCACACAAAAGGTCTTGGCGTGTGTCTTGATGCAAGACACATTGTGGTCATCACAGACGCTTCACGTCAGTTGAAAGACTATGAGAAGGGTTATCTAACTCATGACCTAGAGTTAGCAGTGGTAGTTTTTGCCTTGAAGATTTGGAGGCCCTATTTGTATGGCGAGAAGTGTGAGATATATACGGATCACAAGAGTCTGAAGTATATCTTCACGTAGAAGGAGCTAAACATGAGGTAGCGCCGATGGTTAGAATTTATCAATGATTATGATTATGAGTTTCTGTACCATCTAGGCAAAACAAATGTAGGGGCGGATGCCTTGAGCAAAAAAGGAAGAGAGAAGTTATTGAAATTGACCATTCAAGAGGAATTGGTGAAGGATTTTGAATGACTGGATTTAGAGGTTCAATATTCGATAGAGACCAACAAAAAATTATTTACAGTGGCAGCGAGTCTGACTTTGTTAGATAAGGTTAAAGAGGCACAAGAGAAGGACAAAGATTGTGACAACATCAAGAAGTAGTTAGTTGAAGGCAATGAATTAAAATACAAGATTGATAGCACTGAACTATTGAGATTCAAAGGACGAATTTGGGTACTGTCAGTACTGGAACTAAGAGAGGAGATTTTGCAAGAAGCGCATAATACGAGGTACTCGGTACACCCAGGAAGCACAAAGATGTATAAAGCTTTGCGGAAACACTTTTGGTGGCCAAACATGAAGAGAGAGGTTTTGGAATGCGTCAGCAGATGTCTAACTTGTCAGAGAGTCGAGGCAGAGCATCAGCAATCGAGTGGATTATTACAGCCTTTAGAGATTCCAGAATGGAAATGGGAGCACATCACGATGAATTTTATGGTGGGACTTCCAGGAACACAAAAGGGGCACGACGCCATATGGGTTATTGTAGATCGTCTTACGAAAGTCAGCTCACTTTTTGTCGGGTCAGGTATAATTTGGATCAGCTAGCCAAATTATATATCAAAGAAATTATCTTGAGACATGGTGTACTAGTATATATTTTATCGGATAGAGATCCGCGATTCATGTCAAACTTCTGAAAGAGTCTTCAAGAAAGAATGGGGACACAGCTACGGATGAGCACCGCGTATCATCCGCAGACCGATGGGCAAAGTGAAAGAATGATTAAAACACTTGAAGATATGCTCAGAGCTTGTGTGATGGACTTCAAGGGTAGCTGGGAGGATCATCTTCCATTAGTAGAGTTCACATACAACAATAGTTATCACGCTAGCATTGGAATTCCGCCGTACGAAGCACTGTATGGGAGGAAATACAGAAAACCCTTATGCTAGGATGAAATGGGTGAACATCAAATGTTGGGACCAGAACTGGTGCAGCTGACCGTAGAGATCATCAAGGTGATAAGAGTCCGGCTAGTAGTAGCTCAAGATCGCCAGAAGAAGTATGCAGACTTACATCGCCAGAAGAGAGATTTTGAAGTGGGAAGCTATGCATTTTTGAAACATCTCCCTGGAAAGGGAAGATAAGGTTTGGAAAGAAAGGTTAGCTGAGTCTGAGATTTATTGGACCATTCGAGATCTTGAGGAAGATAGGAGAAGTGGCGTACAAGGTAGCCGTACCTCCTAAACTGGAACATATTCATAATATGTTTAATGTGTCAGTCGTACGACCATATAAGCCTTATTACAAGCATGTGATATCGTACGAACCAATTCAGGTCAAAAAAGATTTATCATACGAGGAAATTTCGATAGAAATTTTAGATAGAAAAGAGCCGAAGTTACGAAATAAGATTATACGTTCTGTAAAAATTCTTTGGAGAAACCACAATGCTGAAGAAGCTACGTGGGAACTCAAGGAAAATATAAGGGAAAAATATCCACATCTTTTTTAGTAAACTTATGTGTAATTATGGGGACGAAATTCTTATAGGGGGGGAGGATGTAATAAGTAGGAAATTTCAAGTCACTTTATATGTATGTACATTATTAATATTTAAAACTTTGTGCTATATAATGATTTAATATGTGATAACATATGTGAAGTGGTGCATGGCTAAATAAACATATATAATTTAGTTGTGGATATATACAATTATAAACTTCATTAAAAATGAAAGCCTCATAGATTAATTATACATTAGGTGATATAATTAAATAACCCAAGGGTTATGGTAATAAGGAAAAGTTAGTATTTAATATGTATACTAACTTAAGTGGGTAATTTTGTTATTTCAAGTGATTAATAATTTTAAACCTAATTTTAGTAAACCTAATTAGGTTACAAGTTAAAGATATGTGTGTAAGTAATTAAATTCCATAAGATTGGAAATGGATACCATAAATAAACAATTAGGGTAATATATATTAAAATTGGTAGACTATGTTTATTACATAGCCCAAAATAATTAAAGGAAAAGCCCAAAAGATATAAAAATACAAGCCCATACTTAGTCACTTGATTAAGGGTATTTTAGACCATTGATTAATCAAATTTGTGTAATAAAATAAAAGAAAAATGAAGGGATTATGGGGCATGGGAAAACCGGCCACACTAAGCCTTTTAAGGCAAAGAGATTAAGCTAATCAAGTTTCAAAAGTAGAAAGTCTTACACACAAGGACAAGTGTGTCATGTTACCATTGGTGGGAAATCTATTTAGCAACCTTAATGACATGATTAGGCATGATTAGGAAACGATAAGGCATTATTTTTCTAAGGGGAAAAAGAAACATGGGGGATATTAGCATCCCATTTTATTTCACCAACATTATATCTTCATCTTCATTTCATTCTCCACCATTCTTCTTCTTCTTCTTCTTCTATTTTCTCTTAACTAGCCAAAAACATAAAGAGAGGAAAAGAGACAGAGAGGTTTGGTTCTTAGAGAGGAATAGGAGTATATTGTTCATGCATCCCAAGTTCCTAACCTACTTTAGAAAGAAAAGAAGAGCATCACACAAGACAAAGTAAGAAATCAAACCCTAATTTTTATGTTTTGTATGTTCTATGTGATCTTGTGAGAGATTTAAGGAAGTGCAAGTTCTTATAGGCTGGAGTCTTATATGAATGATAAATCTTGAGTATAATATGTTTAACATGTCCATCTATATAGTTTATGTTGGAAAATTTTGGAAAAATGAAGCTAAAGTAGTTTTTGAGAAAAACCTAATTTAAAGGGGTGTTCTATGCTTCTCATTTTGAAATCTACAAATAGTTTTTGTGATTTTGTTTCTTGGTATGCTAGAACTATGAGTTAAGAGAAAAATTCCTTTGGAAGCATGTAAAAATTTTAAAAAATGAGTAAGATATGGATTTATTACCAAAACACTCAAACTATGAACTCATGTGCAAGAACAGTCACTTCAAGGATAAATTACGGGACCAAAACAAAACCAAAATTGATGTTTGATGAATGAAAAATGTATTTCGGGAAGATACGAATCCAACGAGTCCAATTGGACCCAAATCGGAGTTGTATATTTCACTTTATTTAAGTTTTAGTGAAGGACCCCAAATCTAGAAAAAAATCAAAAGGCTTGAAAATCTACTGTCGGTTCAGCCAAACCAAACCGGCCAGAACTTTCTGGTGACCGGTTTGGCCACTTTTCGGGCGGTTCAGGTGGTTGTTCTTGGACCCAATTTTTTTTAAAATTCTAAAGAATATTAAGATATTTAATACAAGTTTTTATAGCTAATTAACAAGTATTTTAAAACTTACTAACTTATAATTTTTTATGCAATTAATTGATTATTAAACTAATTACATGTAATTTGAATGTAATTAAATATTTAATTATTATCTAAGTAGTATTGGGTGATAATTAAGTAGAGATAACATTAATAAAGTAACTATTGATTATTTAATTAAGATTAAATAATAAATAGAGTTAAACCATTGATTAATATTAAATAATGGTTAAAGAATGCTTAAGTAAGATTATGTAATAATTTAATTACTTACTTACATTGACATAAAATTTATAAAGTAATTATTTATTATTTAGTTAATATTAAATAATAAATAAGAATAAATGATAATTAATTATTCTTAAGTTAATAAGAAAGAATAATTAAATACTTACGATAAGTAAATTATTTATTTATTATTCAAGGATAATTAATCAATTAATTAGATAATAAATAAGAACAAATGATAATTAATTATTCTTAAATTAATAAGAAAGAATTATTAAAGACTTATGAAGTGAATTAATTAATTATTATTCAAGAATAATAATTAATTAATTAATATCAAATAAGGACAAATGTTAATTAATTGTTCATTTATTGATAGTAATGGATAATTAAAGAATAATAAATCAATTATTTATTATTCAAGGATAAATGATTAATTAATTATTACTTAATAATAATTAAAGATGAATAATGGTAATTATTTAATATTTAATTAACATTAAATAATAAGTAGATGTAATTAGCTATTATTTATTTAATAATAACTAAAGTTAATTAATTAATTACTATTTAACTAATATTAAATGGTAATTAAAGGAAGATAGAATTAATAAATGGAGATAATTTAAATGAATAATTAATTATACAATTATAATAAATTTTTAAGGGTCTAATAATTGTTTATTACTTAAGAAAGACCTTATAAATTATTAAATCATTAATCTAAGGTTTATTAAATATCCTATAAGATTAAATGATGGTACATTATGTAACAATCCGAATTTTAAATTGTAATTTTAAATATTTATTGAATTATATAAATATTTAATTGATGTGTTTATTGTAGAATAAATATTTGTTTAATTTGATTTGACTTGATTATTTATTTGTTGAATAAATAATTAATGAGTTAAGGAAATTAATTATTATAAGATAATATTATAATTCAATAATTAAGTTAGAGAGTTGATATGGATTATTATAATGTTTTTAATTTAATTTTGTAATAAAAGTGTGACAATAAACTATGCTACAAATGAGTTATTAAAATAAATTAAAGAACTTTAATTCAGTTTTTGCCAAATAAGGCTTAATGAATGTAAGTCTTTAATTTAAATATGTTTTACCAAACAAGGCATAAGGATTAATTGGTTAATTTTAAGGTAGTTAGCCAAACAAGCCCTATGACTTTTGATTTTAAAAAAAATAAGATAACTGATATCAGTTATACATATATTTATATTATATAATTAATACCTATATTATTACCTATACGTTATATTTGTTAGTACGTAAGTTAGAGTTAGATAGGAAGAACTCAGAAAAAGAAAAAGAAGAGAAGAAAAAGTTGTAGAGAAAGAAAATTGAGAGGGAGTTGGGAGAATGCTAGAGAATTTGAGAGAGAAATTGGGGAAGAGAAAGCTTTCAAAGAATAGCCATCATCTTCTAAAACTAAGGTATCATCTTACTCTTTTATTTTTTTTAAAGTTATAATTCTATTATCTTCCAAAATACTCTGTAAAATCTTTGTAGAGGTTGAATTATTTGTTATATATAGTTTTATATGATGAATTGGTGGTTAAAAAGTTGTTTGCATAAGTTTATAGATGAATTAATTCATGTTATGTAATTATTTATGAATAAAACCATATTACAATGAATTGGTATGAATATATATGTTTATGGCTTAGTTTAAAGTAAAATTGAGGTTTAATTAGTTTTTTAACATATAATTTGACTATTGATTTTGAAAGAAGATGAAGAAACTAAAACATAGTATGTTGAATTAACTGTTTTAGTTGAAAAACAAAATTACAGTGATGATTTTCACTGAAACTTTCAAAAAGTGAAGTTTTAGCAAAAATAAGTGAAAATTAAAGGTTGTAATCTTGATGTTTATGTTGTTTAAGTGGTTAGTAACGTGTTAGAAAATATTAGTTTATGTTTCTGTAAACATATTACACCTTGGGTAGGTTGGTATGGTTGTTAGAAAGAAGTTTGTAGGCCTAATTTGGCTTTTCGTAGTGTTCTAAAGCATAAATCGCATAAATACAGAAGGACCCCTGCCCTACAGGCCCCCTAGTAAAAACCCCGCCTTGAAGCAGAGGTAGTCTGCCTAGCCGAATTTTGGGAAAAAAAACTGACCGGACATGTTTTACTAAAATGAGCATAACATTTTCATACGAACTCCGATTGATACGATTCAAGATGATCCGGAACAAGGACGAGTAGACCTATAACTTTTATTCTTTAAGGTTTTCAATTTGAAATCGTTATCAAGGTTCAAAATATCTATCTTTAGGACTGTTATGCATTTAGAGGCAATCGGAGGGTGTTGAAATGCGCGAATGGAAGTGTAATCCTTTGTGTATAAGTATAACCTAATGATAACATATTGGACATATAATAGGATGTGTATCAAGTTGTTAATGTGTATATGGTACAATGACATGATCACTTATGTAGTTGTAATAAGGCTAAAATGTGATGCTCATGAAAAGGTGTGATGTTGTTTAAACTTAAACTTAGTTAGTGAGCTATATTAAAAGTGAGAAAGAAACTCATGAAGCTAATATTAGTGTAAATAATTTGTATTGTCAGTACATATGGTCTGTGTAGGACTTGTGGTAAACGTGAGTAGTGATTATTTAACATACGCCCGAGGTAAGTTCTCTAACTCTACTTTTACAATTGTGCAAGTTTTCTAACTCTAAGCTTTCTTTGTGAAAGTTTCTTAACCCTAATTATATCGTGCAAGCTCCTAAACCTTATCTCTTGATATTGAGCCAACCTTTAACTTATTATTTAACATGCAACTTTCTACATTCTGATACACTAATGTTGAGCAAGTTTTATCGTTCAACTTACTATTTGTTATGCATGCTTAAGACTCAACTCTAAATAAGGTTTTAACCTTAGCTTAACATTGTTCAGGCAAGGTATGTTACGTTATTCAATACTTATGCTCTTAGATTACTCCTAAAGCATGAACTTAATATACAATCTCGATTCATTTATGATTTATTCCATAGCACATTGTTACTACACTTTATTCAACTAATCCTTAGTTGATGTTCGTAAACTCTAAATTACCTTGAAACCTATCCAAACCAAACTTACTTTGGTGCAGACTCGTATTCTAATTGGTGAGATGAACAACCCTATTATAGGGGATAATTTACGCATAGCGTTGAAATATTTGTGCACAATACATTGTACGAAGGGCTGATGCCCCTAAGTACGAGGAGTCCTTATAGTCTTACGACTGTTAAAGTTTCAGTTGAAAGAATACTTATAACTATTGACATAGTTCGTGGTCTTTTGACCCTCAGTTATATATTTCAGAAATTTTTCCTGATTATTATAATTGATGAAATTGTGATAACCCGGGATTTCAAATAATCAAAATTTTATGAATAATTTTTTTTTATTTCTTTAATATTGATATTGATTGTTAATATTGTACTGAGAATTTGTGAGACAAGTCTCGAGATTTAGTCAATATGTGTTTTGACTGAGAAATTAGAGTAGAGTTGTGCTTAACAGCTCTAGAAACCCTAACCCTAATTCCTGGATAGGGATTCGATAGAAAATATGATTAAAATAATTGTACTAATGAATATGTGTTTGTACTGTATAGGAATGTTGACCAATGATTGACTGGATAATGTTTAAAATTAATAAACCCTATTGAGAGATTAGAAACCCTAATCTCAGGATTAGAAACCCTAACGCGCAGTTAGAAACCCTAATCGAAAGACGAAAAACCCTAATTTACAATCCGGGATTCCTAAACCCTAATTAGGAAGCCCTAATCTCAATTGGCAAGCTTAATGTGTTAATTAAACACTAATATGATTAGGAAAACCTAATTAAATTAGGAAACCCTAATTTTAGTTTTAAAAATTTTAATCCTCTAATTTGTAAACCCTAATTTGAAATTTGTGGAAGCTATTATTTTAAAACCTAAGTGCTAAAACCTTAAGGGTTAAACCCTAAGGGTTTGGAGAATGTCTTGTATGCCCTTAAAAATATTTAGATAATGACCAAAATGCCCTTTTATTATATTTTATTATGTAACTTGTAAAATTTTCTAGCAACTTTAGTTGGTGAACTACTTATTTAACTTGGTGACTCAAAAACTTCAACAACTCAGCCTACATTATCAGCTATGCAAGTAAAATTCAATGTACCATGTGATTATATATTAGATTGGAGAGAGAAAAAGTTAATAATTTAGCCATTTTACTTGAAAGCTCTCACCAACTCTCATTCTCTCTCAAACCTACGAAAATTAGAAGTAGACCAGTCATATTTTCAGCCCCTAGATCAACCAATTGAAAGTAGTATGCACACAAGCCAATCATGTTTGATGATAAAGCATATACTTTGTAACAATCTTATTTATTTATTAATAAAAAGTATTAATTTATTAAAGGCTTTTAATTATCTACATGATGCTGTTTTATAATATGTGACAAACCCATAGTTTTAAGAAATGCTTTTAGAATAATGATGATGATCATTCTAATGAGATCTAAATTCTTAGAAAGCTTAAAACTAAAATAGTTCCCAATCATTGGATTACTAAATTGGGGATTAGTGAATCCGGATAGATTGGTACATACGTTGCTTGCTCATTGGATGAGGATGATTGATCTCATGATCATTTGTGTGGAGACACTAAAGCAAGTATGTAGGTGCTTATTAGAGAATAAGTTCCTTTGAGCGTGGCTCGCTAAGGAATACCTAATGGAGTTTTACTTGCTGTCAATAGGAATTTCAGTAGTGATAGTAGTACAAGTGATCCTTGGACTTGAGATCATCATAGTATCTTGTGTATGATGAGTTATACTTTGACTTATTCCTTAAGACCCTTAGGGTATATCAAAGGTATGCTTGGGTATAATAAGTTGTACATGGAGATAATGTATGATCAATAAAGAATCTACCACTTTATTAAAAGAAGAGAAATGTCCTATGTGATTCGATAAATGACAACCCAGTAGTTAGTTAGCTTGGCGAGAATGAAATTAGAAAGGAGTTTCTAATTTGCATTATTTGGAGTTGTGCATTTAAGAGTCGAAATACATATAATTAAATAAAATAAGACTTGTGAGTAATTCCATGTCTTATATTTAATTGGGACATTGTATGGTGGAAGGATTGAATTATACGATAACTATTTACTCAAAGGTTCTTTTATTATTAATGTTGAAATCTATATTATCCGGAAAGTCGTTGATCGCTAGGGAGACTTATCCCTATTGTAGAATAAATATTATTTATTTAAATAAATTAATTGTTTAATTTATTTATTTAAATAAGATTAGAATTGTTCTAATTGATTTATTCACAATAGGTTTAATATGGAGAACCTAAAGGGTCACACCATAAAAGGAAGAATAATTATTTAAGAAGTTAATGGCATAATCGTAATAATATGTTATGTATATTTAATTTAATCTATGGTGATAGAATAAATTAAATAGCTTAATATTTATTATTTAATATTTTAGAAATATTAAATATAAATTAATAAGAGGAGTCTTATTAATATTATTACAATTATTATTATTATTTTAATTTCTAAAAGAGTTTAGGAATTAATATAAGTACTCTCATTTATTCCTAATTGGATTAGGAAGGAAAATTAGTTAAAGGAGTTTAATTAATTATCCATAATAAGATTAGGGAGCCCTTTAATTTAAAGAGTTTAATTAAATAATACCTTATTTTAATAGGGTTACTTGATATCTTTATAAGAGGAGTCTTATATCAGATATCAAGACTACGTTATAATTCCAATGGTTGGAGAGTACGCTCATTTTCTATAGAGATAGAAAAACTAGGGTTTAGTCAACCATCCATCTTCTTGAATCCTTCTTCTTCCTTGGTGGATCACCTCTAGAGGCCAAACACTTGGGTGGCTAACGTTAATCAAAGGAAGGAACCAAACCGGTGGATTCAAGTTGAGCCTTGAAAAGAATGGAGGTGAACTTGTACGAGGAAGCTCGGATCTTCAAGGGTATGATTCTTGTTCTTCAATTTTTCGTTTAATTAATAATTGTGCATAAAGGATGATCCGGGTATATGGTTTGTAAAATTTTAAACTCTGATTTTTACACGTTTTCGCTTATTTTTGCAATTTGATTGCGTTCTTGAATATTACAAACCTAACACCAATAACAACTTGGAGAGTATAGATCAAAATTTGGGTTAGAAAGGTATAAATCAAAATTTGATTTTTGATCTTTGTTGCTTAGAAACTTTTTGTGTTTAAGTGTTTATATTAATGTTATAATTTAAAGCCATGATGGATCCATAGCATCAAATGGCTTTAAATTAGTGTTTTTCAAAATCTGCCCAAGAACAAAATTTGTGGTCCGGCAAGCTAATGTCAAGAGCCATGATTCTTGTTCGTTTGTTGTTTTGGATTTTTAAAGCTTTAATATGTAGCTTTGGTATGTTGTCTTTCATCCGCAAGTGGTATACAAGAATTGAATAACTAGATTTCGTTTTATTTAAGGTCAAACATCGTTTGATCGACGTTGATCGCACAAAAATCAAGGCAAACCCGTAAGCGTATGAATCGACCGACAAGATTTTGTAGTGTCCGAATCTGTCAGTGTTTAGGAGCTTTGATGTTGTTATTTCATACATCTTGTAGCCTGTTAGTTGTACTATAGATCCATTCTTCTTGTTGTCATAAAAAGTTAACAGATCGATTAGAGAAAGTGGTCAAAGTGACCCATTTGATCACGATAGCAGTTTCTTGGTAAACCCAGAAACGGTATGAACATTGTTCTGACAGGGTTTTGCCTGAAGCTTATCTTGTGAATCTGTTGTTGTTGGACTCAGATCTTGTTATGTTGTTATTATCTGTCAAGTATACTACGTTGTTAAACCAAGAAACAACCAAAATAATTAACCGAACACTTAGATAAATGAGCTTGAAATCGATCGTCGAAGTTTACGGGTTTACGGAGAAACCAGATTTGGTGGTCGGCGACTTCTTTGACAAGCCCAGATTATTATTTAATGTAGTGTTATGACGAAATGGTTGATTGAGATGTGTAGTATTACATGTGTACTACGATTTAGAACTTTAAGTTAGCCAAGAAACGACTTTAAAATGTGATTAAAATCTGGTCAAAATAAGGGCCTTGAACACTGACTTTGTCAGTGTTCTTGAGCCAAGAACACCAAAGGCAACAGATTTGTGTCGCTAAAGGCTTTATGACAGTTGCCTATTTATTTTATTTTCATTTTTCCGGAAAATGATTAAAAAATATAAATAAATTCTAAAATTACCAAAAATGATTTTAAAATTATTTTAAATTATGAAAAATAATTTTGACCAATTGAAATATTTTTCATTAATATTTATAATTATTTGAATAAAATTGATATTTATTTTATTGAATTAGTGTATTAAATAAATTAGAGAAAAATGATTTAATATTATAAAAAGTCATTTTAAATAAGAATAAAGTGTTAGAAAATATTTTAAATTATAAAAATATAATTTTCAATATTTTTGGAGAATTCTCATTAATAAATTAATATTAATGATGATAGATTTATTTAATTGTTATATTAAATAAATGAATAAAAATGATTTTATTGATTTAAAATCATTTAAAATGATAAAAATGATTTAAAAATATTTTAAGTTATAATTAATGACTTTTAATATTTGGATAATAATTTCATTAATATTTAAATATTAATGGTGATAATTTACAAATGATTTTTAATTACTTTAAAAATCATTTAAGTAGAATATTGATGATTTAAAATATTTGAAGTTATTAAAATAACTTTAATATTTTTGATGATATGTTATTAATATTTTGATATTATTAAAAATTAATAATGAAAAGATTATTTAATAATTAAATCATTTAAAAATGATTCCGATGTTTGAAAAATTATTATAAATTATAATAATTGTTTGATAATTATTTAAAAGCTTCTGAAAAATATTATAATTGATATTCGACTTATCTAAAATAATATTGAAGCTTAGAAACCAATTTTGCTTGACAATGACTATGTTAATGTTCGGATAGGGTGACCGAACATCGAGAATGGGTAGAAGTCCCAACCAGTAATCAAATAGTTAGACTTGATAAGTGTTTATCTAGGTTATAAACACTGATGTAGCTATGTGGTAATGTGTTTAGGATAAGTTTGATTGTAAACTACAGTGCTGTGGGTTATAAATCACTGTGCTAATTGTGAGACCGACATTGTTGATTATAGGTCTTACTTAACGCGAAGAAATTATATTGTGTAGGCATGTAATCGTGGAAGAGGCAAGTTTCCTAACTCAACCTTGAGTTATTTTCCATTTAATTATTATTGGTAGATAATTATTGCTAATTATACCACGTCCAGGGATTTATTGTTGAAATTGAATTATTGATTTTGAAAATATATATTTGTAGAATTACTGTTGTTGGATATTCATATCTGAAGAAGCTAATATTGACAGTACAGATAATATCTGTTTATTGTCGAATTATGTTGAGAAATGTCTTAGCTAATTATTCTGGCTAGGCGATCATTTATTTGAACTTGATAGGTTCGAAAAGAGAATTCAATTATTATTGACAGATCGATGCCAATTATTTCGGCTAGATCGAGAAGTAAATAGAATTTGAAATCACAGTATTTCGTTGTTAAATCAAAATCTTGATTCTGAGACTAAGAAGAATAACCTTTTATACAAAGGGAACATTTATGATCGTATATTCGATCCTTGCGCGCGACTTAAGTATTATGCATAATATAGGGTATACTAAAGCTGATTACTTTATATACTTGCAGAGGGGTATGATTTAATCTTTATGGTTATCTGATACACCTGGGTATATCAAAGTTTAACTTTAATAGTTACTCGAGAAGAGAAGTTCAAGATCCAATGGATCACTCAGCATAAATCTGGAAAACATTCCACTTTGCTATATCGTAGAAATAATTCTTGATTATTCACTTGAATATGGTAGAAACCTTTGAAAGCGTTGTACTCTTTCATTATCGAATTATTGTTGCGTAGAATGTGAGAAGGTTTGATTTTGATTTTTATATCTTTATCGTATGTCTTAACTTGTGGAGAAAACTTGTTGCTCACCCTTGCTATAAATAAAACTTTTTAGATAGAGACGAAGTTGCAGACGGTGCTGCGAAGAAGAATAAAGGCAAAGGCATCGTAATAAATTAGTTTTATGAACAGTATTAATTATATGGTTGTAATGTAAACCCTTTTGTATATTTAAGAGGGTATATTTGTAATGTTAAGGTTAGCAGACTTGGGATTAATGTATTAACAACATATGTTAATGTGGTATGTATTACTTTTCATATATGGAATGGGTAGTTAGATGCTATTATATTGTGGATCGTGAACACCAAACTCGGGGGCCAGGTAACCCGGATTTGGGGGCGTCACAGGTTGGAATCAGAGCTATAAGCATGAATTTGCGAAGAGCCCCAAGCCTCTCGCTGGTGACTTCCTTGTGTGGAATGCACCGAAGCCAGACTCTCCGTAGGGGACGCCGATTCAGTCGGTGCAAGCTGATAAGTACCATTGTAAGGTGCTATGGTTGGAAGCACCATGAAAGTTATAGATTGGTATCAAAGCTGTTGGTTATAAACCTTAAGTGGGGTGGGGAAAACCCTTGGATTATAACCATGAGCGAGACAGAGAATACTCATTTAGAGTACTAAATGAGGGATTGCTGGAGCGTGTCGATAGTGAGATATGTAAACACATAGTGAGAGGAGTTGTACTGGTGAAGTACTAATCAAGTTGTTTAAACTGATTGTAGGATGTCGAGAAAAGATAAGATGAGTACGGAGATGCCGGTGATTATCGCACCATGCCGATGGAGGTGCCAAAGACAGAAGCGAATCAGTTGAAGATATGGGAAAAGATGAACCCATGGTTAATCTCGGGAGTGATCACGATGATTATCCTGAGATGTATCTAAGTGGTGATTAGGAGGCAGAGTCTGAAGAAGCTAAGGTGGAGTTGAAGAATAAGATCAAGGTTGGTGAACAAGATCAGCTATCTGTAGAAGTCCAGGAACTCCGGAGTAAGGTTTCTCTCTTGGAGGAGTTGTGGAAGACGGAGCGGGCGTTACGTGAAATGACTGAAGAACGGAACGAGCTGAAAGCATAGGTGGAGAGAATGAAGGCTGAAAGTGGTGGATCGTCTGAAGGAGCCGGCAAGAAAGACAAGAAGAAGAGAAAGAGGGACAAGGAAAGCGACAACTCTGAAAATTCAAACTCGAAGAAGAGACAAGCTTGCAGCAAGTGTGGGAAGACTCACGTGGGAGAATGTATGATGTGGAAGAACGTGTGCTTCAACTGTAAGTAGGAAGGACATATCTCTTTGTATTATCCTAAGCCAAATTTGAGGAAGTGTTTTTCCTGTGGGCAAACGGGGCATGGATTCAACAAGTGTCCCAGCAAGAAGAGGACTGGCGAAGGCAGTGGTCGTTAGACAACTTAGATATAAGTGTTAGTATCTTTTGGTAGGAGCTTTTGATATTAAGTGTTGTAATATCGAGAACGATGTTTAAACATATGTAAATATATATGTTTTTATGAATGAAATCTTTATTTTCTATATGAATATAAGATTAAAATAAATTTGTGTTTTCTTAAAACTTATACTTATGGTATGTTCATGACTCATAATTATATGAAATGTTCTGAACCCCTCAGCGAATGGACGCCAAAGGTCTGACTAGGATAAGTTCATACACTCATATAATTATGGCATGTTACTGACCTCCTAAGTGTGGTAAGTGTGATGAACTGGAAATAGTAATGTGAAAATGGAGAATGTCAACTTTTTGTGTAAAGTTGGAGAATTGCAGCTTCTGTAAAGTTGAATACGTTAATCTTAAAAATATTTTTTTAAAAAGGATAGTAATATGTGTTAAGTACTATATGTACTATGTGCTATTTGAATAAATATGCAATTACATGAGAACTATATGTTGAATTCTTATTGTGTTAAGAATCTGTATAGAGAAAGTGTATTAATATAAGATTTTCATTTAAATCAGATCATGCCGCCTAGACGACAGAATCGAAACCAAAGAGAAGAACAATCAGTGAATAACGAAGGAGGTCAAGGTGACCCAATGCAGAATTTCATGGATATACTGGCCCAAGCTATGGAAAATAGGGCTCCAGCCAGGGGAAGAGCAAGGAATCAGCCAGCCGACATATTGGCTAATTTTAAGGATTTTAAAGCGGTAGGACCGCCGGAATTTAAGGGAACCACAGATCCGATTGAAGCCCAAACTTGGGTAAAGGAGATGGAAAAAGCGTTCGTGATTACGCGAGTGGCAGAAGAGCAGAAGACAGCTTTTGTTACATATCTGATGAAGGGAGAAGCCAATTACTGATGGGAAACAAATCAGGCGAGAGCTGGGACAACTATAGTGACGTGAACCAGATTCAGGGAACTGTTCTTTGAGAACTACTTCTCTCTGAGTACGCAAGCTCGGATGGAAGTTAAGTTCTTGGAATTGAAGTAGGAATATATGTCTGTTTCTGAATACGCAGCTAAATTCAACGAATTGGCGAGATTTTCACCTCATCAGGTGGACACAGAAGTAAGAAAGACGAGAAGATTCGAGAATGGACTGAAACCAGGGATATTCAATAAGGTGGCAGTATTGCAGATCAACACGTTTGCGGCTCTACTAGAGAAAGCATTAATTGCTGAAGGAGGAAGCGAGGCTGCATCTCGTTTTCATCAGGAGAAGAAGAAGAAGAAGATAAGTGATGGAGGAAGTAGTGGGGGTAGTAATCAGAATAAGAGGAAGTGGACTTAGAATACCCAATCGGGTAGTAAGACTGAAGGAAACAAGCGAGGGAGGGAGCCATGTGCAAATTGTGGAAAGAAACATGCTGGTGTTTGTTTGAAGAAGAAAGGAGTCTGTTACAACTATTGACAAGAGGGGCATATGTCGCCCAATTGTCCCAATCCAAAGAAAATTCATGGTTATTTTGCGTGTGGATCAACTGATCATTTGGTTAGGAACTGTCCAAAGAGGAGTGCTGAGAAGGAAAGTGTCAACAAGGGACCCGGTGGTGGAACCTTGGCGATTCGAGGACCTGCTGTATGGGAAGATCAATCGCTTCGTACATTCAATATGATGGCAAGAGAGAGCGATGAGTCGTCAGGAGGTGGCAAAGAGTAACGATTTCATTTAGAACTTAAATTATGCGAGTAATATGAGTCAGATATTTCTGTGAACTATTTTCTTTTATAGATTCAAGTCACAGGTTAGAATTCGAAACACAAATTAATATAGTGTTAATAAAAATGAATTGATGATACAACTTTAAAAGATTATAGAGATTAAGAAAGCGGTGATTTCGAGGACGGAATTCTTTTAAGGAGGGGTGAATGTGATAACCTCGGGATTTCAAATAATCAAAATTTATGAATAATTTTTTATTTATTTATTTAATATTAACATTGACTGTTAATATTGTACTGAGAATTTGTGAGACAAGTCTCGAGATTTAGTCAATATGTGATTTGACTGAGAAATTAGAGTAAAGTTGTGTTTAACAGCTCTAGAAACCCTAACCATAATTTCTGGATAAGGATTCAATAGAAAATATGATTAAAATAATTGCACTAATGAATACGTGTATGTACTGTATAGGAATGTTGACCAATGATTGACTAGATAATGTTTAAAATTAATAAACCCTATTAAGAGAATAGAAACCCTAATCTCGGGATTAAAAACCCTAACGCACAGTTAGAAACCCTAATCGAAAGACGGAAAACCCTAATTTAAAATTCAGGATTCCTAAACCCTAATTAGGAAGCCCTAATCTCAATTGGCAAGCTTAATGTGTTAATTAAACACTAATATTTAAATTAGGAAACCCTGATTTTAGTTTTAAACATTTTAATCTTCTAATTTGTAAACCCTAATTTGAAAATTGTGGAAGCTATTATTTTAAAATCTAAGTGCTAAAACCTTAAGGTTAAACCCTAAGGGTTAAACCCTAAGGGTTTGGAGAATGTCTTGTATGCCCTTAAAAATATTTAGATAATGACCAAAATGCCCTTTTATTATATTTTATTATGTAACTTGTAAAATTTTCTAGCAACTTTTGTTAGTGAACTACTTATTTGACTTGGTGACTCAAAAACTTCAACAACTCAGCCTACATTATCAGCTATGCAAGTAAAATACAATGTACAATGTGATTATATATTAGATTGGAGAGAGAGAAAGTTAATAATTTAGCCATTTTACTTGAAAGCTCTAACCAACTCTCATTCTCTCTCAAACCTACAAAAATTAGAAGTAGATCAATCATATTTTCAAATTTCTAGATCAACCAATAACAACTTGGAGAGTATAGATCAAGATTTGGGCTAGAAAGGTATAAATCAAAATTTGATTTTTGATCTTTGTTGCTTAGAAACTTTTTGTGTTTAAGTGTTTATATTAATGTTATAAGATGTTTTTAGTTGATCTATGTTGATCCACGATGAATCCATAGCATCAAATGGCTTTAAATTAGTGTTTTTCAAAATCTGTCCAAGAATAAAATTTATGGTCTGACAAGCTAATGTCAGGAGCCACAGATTCTTGTTCGTTTGTTGTTTTTGGATTTTTAAAGCTTTAATATGTAGCCTGGTATGTTTTCTTTCATCTGCAAGTGGTAGCACAGTAATTGAATAACTAGATTTCATTTTATTTAAGGTCAAACATCGTTGACCGACGCGTTCGGCGCTTTCAAAATCTGGGCAACCTGTAACGTATTAATCGACGGACGACAAGATTTTGTAGTGTCCGGATCTGTCAGTGTTTAGGAGCTTTGATGTTGTTATTTCATACATATTATAGCCTGTTAGTTTTACTATAGATCCATTCTTCTTGTTGTCATAAAAAGTTAACAGATCGATTAGAGAAAGTGGTCAAAGTGACCCATTTGATCACAATAGCAGTTTCTTGGTAAACCCAGAAACGGTATGAACATTGTTCTGACAGGGTTTTGCCCGAAGCTTATCTTGTGAATCTATTGTTTTTAGACTCAGATCTTGTTATGTTGTTATTATCTGTCAAGTATACTACGTTGTTAAACCAAGAAACAACCAAAATAATTAACCGAACACTTAGATAAATGAGCTTGAAACTGACTGGTCGAGTTTCTGGGTTTCTGGAGAAACCCAGATTTGGTCTGACAGCTTCTTTGACAAGCCCAGATCGTTATTTAATGTAGTGTTATGACCAAATGGTTGATTGATATGTGTAATATTACATGTGTACTACGATTTGAAACTTTACGTTAGCCAAGAAACGACTTTAAACTGTGATTAAAATCCGATCAAAGTAAGGGCCTTGAACACTGACTTTGTCAGTGTTCTTGAGCCAAGAACACTAAAGGCAACAGATTTGTGTCGCTAAAGGCTTTAACGACGATTCCTATTTATTTTATTTTCTGTTTTTCTCGAAAATGATTAAAAAATAGAAATAAATTCTAAAAATTACCAAAAAATAATTTTAAATTATGAAAAATAATTTTTGACCAATTAAAATATTTTTCATTAATATTTATAATTATATGAATAAAAATGATATTTATTTTATTGAATTAGTGTATTAAATAAAATAGAGAAAAATGATTTAATATTATAAAAAATCATTTTAAATAAGAATAAAGTGTTAGAAAATATTTTAAATTATAAAATATAATTTTCAATATTTTGGAGAATTCTCATTAATAAATTAATATTAATGATGATAGATTTATTTAATTGTTATATTAAATAAATGAATTAAAAATGATTTTATTGATTTAAAAATCATTTAAAAATGAGAAAAATAATTTAAAAATATTTTAAATTAAAATTAATGACTTTTAATATTTGGATAATAATTTCATTAATATTTAAATATGAATGGTGATAATTTACAAATGATTTTTAATTACTTTAAAAATCATTTAAGTAGAATATTGATGATTTAAAAATATTTTAATTTATTAAAAATAACTTTAATATTTTGACAGATATGTTATTAATATTTTGATATTATTAAATATTAATAATGATATAATTATTTAATAATTAAATCATTTAAAAATGATTCCGATGCTTGAAAAATTATTATAAATTATAATAATTGTTTGATAATTATTTAAAAGCTTTTGAAAAATATTATAATTTATATTCGACTTATCTAAACTAATATTGAATCTTAGAAACCGATTTTGCTTGACAATGACTATGTTAATTGTCGGATAGGGTGACCAGAACACCGAGAATGTACCAAAGTCCAACCAGACCGAAATAGTTAGACTTGATAAGTGTTTATCTAGGTTATAAACACTGATGTGGCTATATGGTAATGAGTTTAGGATAAGTTTGACAATAAACTAAGGTCTTTGTGGGTTATAAATGATCATGCTAATAATTGTGAGACCGACATTGTTGATTATAGGTCTTACTTAACGCGATAGAATATATATTGTGTAGTGTAGAATCACGGAAGAGGCAAGTTTCCTAACTCAACCTTGAGTTATTTTCCATTTAATTATTATTGATGGATAATTATTGCTAACTATACCACGTCCAGGGATTTATTATTGAAATTGAATTATTGATTTTGAAAATATATATTTGTAGAATTATTGTTGTTGGATATTCATATCTGTAGAAGCTAATATTGACAGTACAGATAATATCTGTTTATTGTCGAATTATGTTGAGAAATGTCTTAGCTAATTATTCTGGCTAGACGATCATTTGTTTGAACTTGATAGGTTCAAAAAGAGAATTCAATTATTATTGACAAATCGATGCCAATTATTTCGGCTAGATCGAGAAGTAAATAGAATTTGAAATCACAGTATTTCATTGTTAAATCAAAATCTTGATTCTGAGACTGAGAAGAACAACCTTTTATACAAAGAGAACATTTATGATCGTATATTCGATCCTTGCGCGCGACTTAAGTATTATGCATAATATAGGGTATACTAAAGCTGATCACTTTATATACTTGCAAAGGGGTATGATTTAATCTTTATGGTTACTGATACACCTGGGTATATCCAAGTTTAACTTTGATAGTTACTGGAGAAGAGAAGTTCAAGATCCAATGGATCACTCATCATAAATCTAGAAAACATACCACTTTGCTATATCGTAGAAATAATTCTTGATTATTCACTTGAATATGGTAGAAACCTTTGAAAGCGTTGTACTCTTTCATTATCGAATTATTATTGCGTAGAATGTGAGAAGGTTTGATTTTGATTTTTATATCTTTATCGTATGTCTTAACTTGCGGAGCAAACTTGTTGCTCACCCTTGCTATAAATAAAACTTTTCAGCTAGGGACGAAGTTGCAGACGGTGCTGCGAAGAAGAATAAAGGCAAAGGCATCGTAATAAATTAGTTTTATGAGTAGTATTAATTATATGGTTGTAATGTAAACCCTTTTTGTATATTTAAGGGGGTATGTTTGTAATGTTAAGGTTAGCAGACCTAGGATTAATGTATTAACAACATATTTTAATGTGGTATGTATTACTTTTCACATATGAAATGGGTAGTTAGATGCTATTATATTGTGGATCGTGAACACCAAACTCGAGGGTCAGGTAACCCGGATTTGGGGGCGTCACAGAAATACCTTATTCATTTTCTATTGAGCCTATTCATTTGGCAATTGATATGATATTTATTCATTGTCATTTTAAGTGAGCTTTGTGTGCTCACTCTTGCTTATATAACTATTGCAGCTAAAGTTGAGAAGGTCGATGTTCCTAGCACTAGTAAAGGAAAAGGAAAGATGAACAAGTATTGAAGACTTGTAAATATGTTGACTTTAAATATTGTCAGGCTTTATTTTTAGTTATTGTGATGTAATTATTTTATTTTTTAGCATATGATGTTTGTACTTAACGGTTAGATAACCTGGGAGATTTTTATTGGACTTTTTTTGATGTAACCCTTTAATGGGAATGTGTATTATTAAACTTTATTATGTTTGGGTAGTTAGATATGAATGTTTTTATCAAGTGAACACCAAATTTGGTGGAAATGAAGTACCCGGATTTGGGGGTGTCATAAGTTGGTATCAAAGCCTTAGGTTATGAACCTTAGGTGGGGAAAAGCCTTAGGAAGTAACCTTTGAAAAGATAGTGGTGATAAACTCTTATCGAGTTTTAAGAAAGAAATAATAAAACACATATGTACTTATGAGGTTGCAACCTATATGCTCGTGAGTGTCGAGTAGTAATGATTAGTAATTAAAACTTCAAAAAAAAAATTGTTGTCAGGATGGCTAATGTAGGTGAATCCAGTCAGGCTAGGGAAGAAGGATCCCAGATGCCTAGAGAGGAGGAGCCTCAAGATATTCAGGTTGTTTGGGAACAACTACTGCCACGGGAAACATCTCCACTGGTCATAGTGGTTGAGCAGGAGGGATTACCTGATGAGGATGATGAGATAGAGACGGATGAGGAGGACCTCGCTGAGCTGCCACAGTCGGATGAGGATGAGGATGACGAAGAAGAAGAGCTTCCACTTAACTCGATCACCGCCCGTATGTACGATGAAGTATATGACCGCAATGTGGAACTTCAGGATATCATCGAGGAGTTGAGAGAGATAGTAGCTGAACAACAGACCTCAATGGCGCAGAAGGATAACAAGATCCAGGATCGAGATGAACGTCTGAATAATGTGGAAGGGAAGATGGTCCACACTAAAGGAGAGAATAAACAAATGAACAGAGGAGATTGTAGAGCTGAAGAACAAGTTGAATGAAGAATCTACTAAGAGGGTAAGAGCCGAAGACGCGTATGAGGAAGCTTATCAATGAGCCAGGGTAGCAGAGAGAGAGGTACAAGTAAAGAAGATCAAGATGGAAGAGATGAATAGTGTTTTCAACTGCGATTAATCAAGCTTAGGATCATCATGTGTTATCCTATTCAGTTTGAGACGCTGCCATCGTACATATTAGATCGCAGAACAATGTTCCAAATTATGGAAGAAGAGCGTCGTAAGGCTACGCAGTATCTTAGTAGGACATCGTACAGAATGTACCTGATATGCGATTAATGATATGATAAATAAAATGTAAATCCCTGGTGATATGTAATCAATGGGATATGATGATGATGTTATCCTAGAACTTTAGTAGTTCAGGAAAGTAATGTAAATAGCAGTGATGTTATCGTTCTTATGTTTTCAAAAAGATTATGAATGAATAAAAGTTATTATTTTATTCAAAGTGTTATGTGTTACGTGATGATGCTAATTAAGTAGAAAATATTTAAAGAAATTGAGTAAGAGTCTAATGAGTGTATTTTAACAGAAAATGCCTCGAAGACGTCAACCTCGACAAAGAACCCCTGAGGGATCTACCAATAACAACAATGCTGAGGCTAATCCAGTTCAGCAGCTAGTGAGGTTACTGACGGGTGCATTACAAATCAACCGCAGAATCAAGCTGTGACATTTAAGGACTTCAAGGCAGTTGGACCACCAGAATTCCGTGGGTCCATGAATCCAGTTGAGGCACAGACTTAGATGATAGAGATAGAGAAAGTGTTCGAGGTAGCTAGGGTTGGTGATAATCAGAAGACTGCTTTTACAACATTCATGTTAAAAGCAGAGGCTAGTTATTGGTGGCAAACCAATAAAACTCAAGGAGGACAAGGAGTGATAACTTGGGATAGGTTTAAGGAGATATTCTTCGAGACTTATTTTCAGAGAGTTTGAAGAATTGGATGGAGGTGCAGTTTCTAGAACTGAAACAGAGATCAATGATGGTGTCAGAATATGCCACGAAATTCAATGAGCTAGCGAGGTTTGCGCCATATCAAGTCAACACAGATGAGCGCAAGGCTAGGGAGGTTTCGAGCTGGATTTGAAACCCCCGGTTGTCAGAAGAGGGTCTCCTGTTCCGGTGAAGATATTCGCAAATGTGTGCTTAAGAAGACAATTCTCACTGAGGGTGGAGGCGAGGCTGTGACAATGTTTAATCAAGAATAGAGAAAGAAGAAGAATGAGGGTGAAGGTAAGAATGGTGCTGGTAGTGGTGGAAATGGTAACAATAACCTGAAGATAAAGTGGAATGGAAATGTGGGTTCAGGAAACTAGCATGGTAATAAGCAGAAGAAGAAGTTCGAAGCATGTGCTATGTGCGGGAAGTTTCACGCGGGTATGTGCTTAAGGGGGAAGCGTGTATGCTTTAACTGTGGCCAAGAGGGTCACATTACCCAAAATTGCAGTCAACCCAAGAAGAATGTTTGGTACACGTTTGGGTTCAAGAATCATTTTGCTCGTGAGTGCCCTAAGAAGAAAACTAAAGAGGCGACGGAAAATAAGGGAAGTAGTAGTGGAGGCACATTAACCATTGCGGGACCAACGTCATCCAACAAACCTACAGCCAGAACCTTCAACATGACGATACAGGATGCAGTGCAATCAAAAGATGTTATGTCAGGTATTATCCCAATCAATGATATTGATGCTTATGTATTATTTAATTCGGGTGCTACTTGCTCATTTATATCTGATGAATTTTCTAAGAGTTTAGGATTTCCTAGCGAAGAATTGAATTTCCCTTTAAAAATAGAAATGGTGAATAGGGAGGTAATTCCTGTTAGGTTTGTATACAAGAATTTTAGGGTGAACATTAAGGGGAATCCCATGATGGTAGATTTAATTCCAATAAAAGTGGGAGAGTTTGATGTTATTTTGGGAATGGAATGGTTGTTCAATTATGGAGCGATAATTGATTGCCAAAAGAAATGTGTAAACCTTTTGACTCCGTCAAAGGTATTTTTCTTTGGTAGCAGATCGCCTAGACATGGGAGATGTCTGACGATTATGCAGGCCAAGAAGTTGTTGATTCAAGGCTGTGTGGGTTATTTAGCTTACATAGTAGATACTCAGAGTAAGGGGGTGAAACTGGAAGAGATACTAGTGGTTAGGGAATTTGTAGATGTGTTTCCAGAGGATTTGCCAGGACTCCCGCCTGACCTGAGAGATTGAGTTCGTGATCGACTTAGTGCTAGGAACCTATCCAATATCGAAGGCCCCGTACAGGATGGCTCCGGTAGAAATGAAGGAACTGATGGAACAATTGCAGGAGTTGTTAGACAAGAAGTACATTCAGCCGAGTGTGTCACCCTGGGGAGCACCAGTGTTATTCGTGAAGAAGAAGGATGGGTCAATGCGTCTTTGCATTGATTATAGGGAATTAAATAAAGTCACTATGAAGAATAAATATCCATTGCCACGAATAGATGACTTGTTTGATCAATTGAAGGGTGCTAGATATTTCTCGAAAATAGATTTTAGAAGTGGATATCATCAACTGAAAGTAAGGAATGATGATGTACCGAAGACGGCATTCCGAACTCGGTATGGACATTACAAATTTTTGGTGACGTCTTTCGAATTGAGAAATGCCCCTGATGCATTCATGGATTTGATGAACAAGGTGTTTAAACCATTCTTAGATAAGTTTGTGGTGGTATTCATTGATGACATTCTGGTGTACTCCAAATCTCAAGAAGAATATGTGGAACATTTACGTTTGATGTTGGAGACACTAATAAAGGAAAAACTGTACACGAAATTCTCTAAGTGTGAGTTTTGGCTAGAGCGTGTATGTGACGCCCCCAAAATAGGTATACATCACCCATCTTGAGTCGCCAGATACAAGGTACTAAATACAAATACAACTTAATTATACAATAATCGTATAAAATATGACATAACATAATCTAAAAGTTTTAATAAGAATATTGTCATCTAGACAATATCCACACTCAATGGAGTCCTCATTACATGTATTATCACACTATTTAACAGAATAGTGAGGACTACTAATGCTATCATCTGGACCGTTACTCTATTCCCTGACTAGTCCCGACTACGTTCTCATTTCCTGAAGAGAACAGTGAAAGAAAGGGTGTGCTCAACTAGCCCAGTAAGAAATATTATGACTAAGGATAATGCAGAATAAATTATCGTTAGTCTTCAACAGTGTTAAACTAATACAATATAATAAACATCAAGTTTAACTACAGTGGAACAAGCAATCCATTAAAAGAGTCAAGTAGAGAATAAAATCTACTATCTTTTATAATTTAAAAAGGTTTTTCATCACTTTTATCATTGGGACTCAGCTTAATAAATAATCCACATCATCCCTGCACTACGGCGAAGGATATTCATTAGTGTCACAACCACACATTATACATGCACTACGGGCCAAGGATATTCGTGTATTCATCAATGGTCATGATCATGCCAACAACTGTCCATCAATGCTCTACGGGCTAATGAAGACTTTAACCACATCATTTGTAACATTATGGTCATGATTATCTTAAAATAATCCTCGGTCATAATCATACCATGCCCATCTATGCACTACAGGCCACAGATGACTTTCAACATAATATAAATATGAGGATAATGACAATGATATAAGAATTCAATAAAACAAGTTCAAGAATTAATTTATCCAGGAACCAATAATGTCCAAATTGTCAACATGATACTGCTTTGTAGAGTAAAATTCAAAAATACTCAGAAGAATATTTCCATGAAAAAATACTGGATGAAGCGCAAATATCCAAGATATTCTACTAATTTCATGGAGTATAGAAGTCAAAACTTTAACCAACTGAGTATAATAGAATATATGAAACTACAAATGGATTTTCGCCCACTATGCGGTAATCCACGTAGACAATTCATTTCCACAATTTAATAAGGAATGAATACAAAGGATCATTCACCATGCATGTTGTAATCCATATAGACAGGTTATTCCAACAGAATAATAAAGAATGGAATAACATAAGGATTCACCATGCATGCGATAAAGACAGCACAGACAAGTTATTCCCAACAGAATAATAAAGAACGGAATAACAACAGAATTCACCATGCATGCGATTGACCGCACAGACAGGTTATTCCAACAGAATAGTAAATAACAGAACCAGGTCATGCGTAAATGCACAGAGAGGATATTTTGACAGAATAATAAAGAATTGAACTAGGTCATGCGTAAAACGCACAGATTGGATATTCCGACAAAATAATAAAGAATGGAATAATAGAAGAATTTCACCAAGTATAGGCTAGCCCGTGTATACAGGTTATTCCAACAGAATAATAAAGAATGGAATAACAGAAGTTCTCTTCATGAATACAAAAGAAATAATATCCCTTACGAGTACAATAATAATATCCCTTACCTTAGAAGAAACTGGATATAGGAGTAGTGAAGTAGCAGAATACTTTTCTTCTTTCTCTCTATAGTTTCTCTCTCTAGAGTTTCAGTGAATTCGTAAGAAATAATGAAGGAGTGAGCTTCTATTTATAGGATAATGGACTAAATAGTAACTAATTCATAAACGATCCAGATTGATTTACTTTTAAACGGACTGTCCATATTGATTTATTATGCAGTATTAATAAAATATTCTAATAAAATAAAATCTTTTAAATAAAATATAATATATTCTATTTATAGTCTAATAAAATAAATAACTTTATAAAAGTATTCTGCATTTTATATAAAAAATTTTATTATGCTGAAAAACACTACGCAGTAACTATGCAAATACTATGCATAGTAAAATATAATATATTCTAATTATTGTCTAATAAAACAAATAACTTTATAAAAGTATTCTTTTTATGTAAAAAGATTTTACTATGCAAACACTATGCATAATAAAATATAATATATTCTAATTATTGTCTAATAAAATAAATAACTTTATAAAAGTATTCTATTTTATATATAAAGATTTTATTATGAAAAACACTATGCATAATAGAATATAATATATTCTATTTATAGTCTAATAAAATAAATAACTTTATAAAAATATTACATTTTTATATAAAAAGCTTTTTTACATTTTATTAATTAATAATACTAATAAAAAAAATTATATATATATATATATATATATATATATATATATATATAAACTTTCGTGACTTCATAAAAAGACACCACAATATATTTAACAACATATATCATCATTATTATCATTCACAATATTAATCGACCAGGTCGTTCTCAGGAAAAAGGGGGGCTTTCCAATAAGGATTTCTCCCTATTGGCGCACAATTAGGTGACTAAAACTCTCATTAGCAGAACTTCTAGACATCGTTAATATTGTAAATAATAATATTAATAACTCTGTCATCTCAATTATTGATTTAATAATATATAAAATATCAACAATAATTGAATCAAATAACGTGAGATACTATGCAACAATTACTGAAGCAATAATTAAACAAAACTGAGTGACTTCCCACGTAAGCATCAATGATCAATACGTGTTGTGCTACTTTATGCAACCACAGCGCCAGACATCGTAATTTTACTACCGAGTAGTTTAACAGTTTTAATGGTAAAACTTCCGCTGTTAATTTCATAAAAATATTTTTGTCATTTTCTCAATCCGACAATAATTTCGTTGTGGGGTCCACCAATGATTGTGTCGTCGTACGAATATTCCCTGTTAAAACGAATATTCCCCAACCAATCGAATATTATATAACAACTTCCATACTTTGAAAAATTTATAAATATTACCCACAACTATAACATTATATCAAATCAATACCATAATTTTGAAAAAATATTTTGAGAAATTTAAATCTTTATTCATAAAATTTGGGGTCTCACAATCTCCCCACCTCATGAAATTTTGCCCTCGAAATTTACGTACGTACCTGGTATGCTGAAGAGATGAGGATACCTTGACTTCATTTCAGATTCTAACTCTTGAGGTATAACCTTTGAGTGTTGAATACGATCCCTCTTATCCAAGATTTTAACACGTATCTCCTCATACGTTAAATCTTATGCTATATCGTCTAGTTCTAATTTAATAATGTGGTTCGGGTCGTCCACATATTTACGTAACATCGATACGTGAAAAATGTTATGAACACGCGATATACTTGGTGGTAAAACGAGTCTATAGGCCACAGTTCCTACTCAATCGAGGATTTTAAATGGGCCAATAAAATTGAGGGTTGAGATTTCCTCTCTTCATCAATTCTTGCTTCTAGAATAACGCCCTCTTGAACCTTCTTCTTCACATTCATCAGCTCCGAGTATGTATCTTGAACGACTTTAACTTTATCGATTAAAGTCGATTCTAATCGTATATTTGTTATCTTCATGTGGGCCCCTAGAGTCTTTAACTCTATCTTCATCATTTGTAAGTTATACGAAATGGGTTTTTGTGTTAACAACATCGCACTCGTAGAACGCATACGATCTTCTACTCAACGCATCAGCTACCACGTTCTCTCTTCCACAATGATATTGAATGGTATGATCGTAATCTTCAACAGCTTGAGCCAACGTCTTTGGCGCATTATACGTTCGTTTTGGTTGAAGAAATATTTAAGGGTTGAAGAAATAGGTTTTGTGCTGGGGTCAATACAAAATTCAATTTCATGCTCTGGGGTAGGCCAAGAAGTCTTCAAGAATATGCCAGGAAAATTATTAACAATAGAAATATCATTCAAAACTGTGACTCTCGTCCAAGATTTGGATAGCACGTCACATTGATACCTATCAAATTGCCACCATTATTCACGACGTCCCCTACGGAAAGTCTGGCTTCGGTGCATTCCACACAAGAAAGTCACCAAATAAAGGCTCGGGGCTCTTTACTTCTGGCTTGATATGACAGTGATTGACTTTAGGGTTTGGTTGCTTGAATTCGCATAATAGGTTGGTTAGGAATATGAAAGCTAACAACCTTACAAAAAGCATGATGAGTAGTTAACCAATCGATTCCTAAAATCACATCAAAGGCAAGTATTTTCAAAGAGATAAGATCAACAGGTAACGTGAAAGTGTCAATTTGAATCAACAAGATTTATAAACCGTGGATGTAATGAAGGTTTCTCCCAACGTAGTTTCAACAGATAAGTCAAAGTCTAATTTCTCTGGAGTAAAATTTAAACGTTGAGCCCAAGCAAAAGAGATAAAAGAATTGGTAGAATCGGTATATAATAAGGTATAGACTTTGCAAAAATTTATAATTAACTAACCCGTGCTAACTTCGTTCGGGTTACTCGCTTTTTGAGAAGTTATGAAAAATGCTCTTCCTGAAACCACCGACTTTGTTTTGTCCGTATCCGCCATTGGTACCACCATCCCAACTAGACTTGATTTTGCTACAGGACAAAATCGAGCTATATGACTATCTTTTCCACAACTAAAACATACCTTGGAAGGCTGTGAACAGTTTGGACTTATGTGTCCCTCCTCTCCGCATCTATAACATCTAACTGGCGGTCGTTCTCCTCCCCTAGAATTTGTTGCTACTGCCGACGTCTTCCCATCATCGTTAAATCTTCTCTTCTTGAATTTTCCACTTCTATTATCTTGGCCATGATTACCACCGAAGTGGTTAGCATTCTTGGCATTATAATTTCCTCCACGATGGTTATCGTTGTTCCGATGGTCGTTGCCACCAGTAAGATTATTATCGTGTTGTTGGTCATTGCCTTTTGGTTGTACTGACTCATTATCGCGCTCTAATAACTGAGCTCTATTCACAACATCTAAATATAAACAAAGTTTGTGAGAAATGAGGTATTGACGTATATCGGGTTTCGAACCTCTTAGAAACATTCGCATCATTCGCTCCTCATTATTGACCAAATGGGATGCAAACCGGGATAACTCCGTAGATTTAACATTGTCACAAAACAAGGGTTAATTGACATATCACATATTATCCCTATACTCTTACCGATCAATTAAATACCAAATAAACTTAGGTAGGTCATACTAGCGAACGAATTCCTCGTCTCTCCCCTCCTAGTTCTTATCTCACATCTCAGCCAAGGATCATATCCCAAAGCTTTGATACCAACTGTGACGCCCCCAAAATAGGTATACATGACCCATCTTGGATCACCAGATATAGGTACTGAATACAAATACAACATAATTATACAACAGTCATATAATATACGACATAACATAATCTAACAGTTTTAATAAGAATATTATCATCTAGACAATATCCACACTCAATGGAGTCCTCATTACATTTATTGTCACACTATTTAACAGAATAGTGAGGACTACTAATGATATCATCTCGGATAGTTACTCTCGTTCCCGACTAGTCTCGGCTACGTTCTCATTTCCTGAAGAGAACAGTGAAAGAAAGGGTGAGCTTAACTAGCCCAGTAAGAAATATTATGACTAAGATAATGCAGAATAAATTATTGTTAGTATTCAATAGTGTTAAACTGATACAATATAACAAAAATCAAGTTTAACTACAGCGGAACAAGCAATCCATTAAAAGAGTCAAGTAGAGAATAAAATCTACTATCTTTTATGATTTAAAAAGGTTTTTCATCACTTTTATCATTGGGACTCAGCTTAATAAATAATCCACATCATCCCTGCACTACGGCGAAGGATATTCATTAGTATCACAACCACACATTATACATGCACTACGGGCTAAGGATATTTGTGTATTCATCAATGGTCATGGTCATGCCAACAACTGTCCATCAATGCTCTACGGGCCAATGAGGACTTTAACCACATCATTTGTAACATTATGGTCATGATTATACCGAATAATCCCTGGTCATAATCATACCATGTCCATCTATGCACTACAGGCCACAGATGACTTTCAACATAATATAAATATGAGGATGATGACAATGATATAAGAATTCAATAAAACAAGTTCAAGAATTAATTTATCCAGGAACCAATAACGTCCAAATTATCAACATGATACTGCTTTGTAGAGTAAAATTCAAGAATGCTCAGAAGAATATTTCCATGAAAAAATACTGGATGAAGCGCAAATATCCAAGATATTCTACTAATTTCATGGAGTATAGAAGTCAAAACTTTAACCAACTGAGTATAATAGAATATATTAAACTACAAATGGATTTTCGCCCGCCATGCGGTAATCCACGTAGACAAATCATTTCTGCAATTTAATAAGGAATGAATACAAAGGATCATTCACCATGCATGTGGTAATCCATATAGACAGGTTATTCCAACAGAATAATAAAGAATGGAATAACAGAAGGATTCACCATGCATGCGATAGAGACCGCATAGACAGTTTATTCCCAACAGAATAATAAAGAATGGAATAACAACAGAATTCACCATGCATTGGTGAGATCGCATGCATGTGAGTTATTCCAATGAATAATAAATAATAGAACCGGTCATGTAAAACGCGATGCATAATATATATATTCCGATAGAATAATAAAGAATGGAACCACGTCATGCGTAAAACGCACAAACAGGATATTCTGACAGAATAATAAAGAATGAAATAATAGAAGAATTTCACCAAGTATAGGTAGCTCAGCGATATCTGAGTTATTCCAATGGAATAATAAAGAATGGAATAACAGAAGTTCTCTTCATGAATACAAAAGAAATAATACCCCTTACGAGTACAACAAATAATATCCCTTACCTTAGAAGAAACTGGATATAAGAGTAGTGAAGTAGCAGAATACTTTTCTTCTTTCTCTCTATAGTTTCTATCTCTAGACTTTCTGTGAATTCGTAAGAAATAATGAAGGAATGAGCTTCTAATTATAGGAGAATGGACCTGAATAGTAACTAATTCATGAAGCGGTCAGATTGATTTACTTTTAAGCAGATGACTATCCATATTGATTTACTTATGCAAAGTATTAATAAAATATTCTAATAAAACAAAATATTTTAAATAAAATATAATATATTCTATTTATAGTCTAATAAAACAAATAACTTTATAAAAATATTTTGTTTTATATAAAAAGATTTTACTATTCAAAATACTTATGCAGAGCTATTATGCAAACACTATGCATAGTAAAATATAATATATTCTAATTATTATACAATAAAATAAATAACTTTATAAAAGTATTATGTTTTATATAAAAAGATTTTACTATGCAAAACTACTATACATGCACTATGCAAACACTATGCATAATAAAATATAATATATTCTAATTATTGTCTAATAAAACAAATAACTTTATAAAAGTATTCTGTTTTATATAAAAAGATTTTACTATGCAAAACACTATGCATAATAGAATATAATATATTCTATTTATAGTCTAATAAAACAAATAACTTTATAAAAGTATTCTATTTTATATAAAAAGCTTTTCTATTTTATTACATTAATAATACAAATAAAACAAAATTTATATATATATATATAAACTTCCGTGACTTCATAAAAAGACACCTCAATATATTTAACAACATTTATCATCATTATTATAATTCACAATATTAATCGACTAGGTCGTTCCAAGGAAAGAGGGGGCTTTCCAATAAGGATTTCTCCCTATTGGCGCGCAATTAGGTGACCAAACCTCTCCTTGGCAGAACTTCTAGACATTGTTAATATTGCAAAAAATAATATTAATAACTCTGTCATCTCAATTATTGATTTAATAATATATAAAATATCGACAATAATTGAATCAAATAACGTGAGATACTATGCAACAATTACTGAAGCAATAATTGAACAAAACTGAGTGACTTCTCACGTAAGCATCAATAATCAATACCGTGTGTTGCTATGCAACCTCGCGTATTACTGTACTTTTACTACAGAGTAGTTCAACAGTTTTAACGATAAAACTTCCGCCGTTAATTTCATAAAAATATTTTTGTCATTTTCTCAATCAAACAATAATTCCGTTGTGGGGTCCACCAATGATTGTGCCGTCATACGAATATTCATTATTAAAATGAATATTCCACGACCAATCGAATATTATATAACAACTTATATACTTTGCAAAATTTATAAATATTACCCACAACTATAACATTATATCAAATCCACACCATAATTTTGAAATAATATTTAGAGAAATTTAAATCTTTATTCATAAAATTTGGGGTCTCACAGTGTACAATTTCTTGGGCATGTAATTGACAAAGATGGAATTTCAGTGGATCTATCAAAAGTTGAGGCTGTAATCAATTGAGAACAACCAAGAACACCTTCGTAGGTGAGGAGTTTCTTGGGACTGACCGGCTATTATAGACGGTTTATTCAGGACTTTTCCAAGATTGCCACTCCGCTAACAAATTTGACAAGGAAACTGTAAAATTTGTTTGGAAGGAGAAGTGTGAAGAAAGTTTTCAAGAATTGAAAAAGAAGTTAAGTGTGGCACCTATTTTGTCATTACCAGATAATACATGAAACTTTGTGGTGTATAGTGATGCCTCACATAAAGGATTAGGTTGTGTCCTTATGCAGAACGACAAAGTCATTGCGTATGCGTCAAGGCAATTGAAAGACTACGAGAAAGGGTATCTGACTCATGATTTAGAGTTAGTTGCGGTGGTGTTTGCTCTAAAAATATGGAGACATTATCTCTATGGAGAAGTGTGAAATATACACAGACCATAAGTGTCTGAAGTATATTTTCACACAGAAGGACCTAAACACGCGTCAAAGGAGATGGATGGAATTAATAAAATATTATGATTACGAGATCTTTTATCATCCAAGCAAAGCGAATGTGGTTGCAGATGCTTTAAGCAGGAAAGGTCGAGAAAAGTTGATGTTGATGACCACTAAGGAGGAGCTTATTTCAGCAATGACAAAGCTAGAGTTGGAAATAAAATTTCCAAAGGAATCCAATGAACGACTATTTCAGATAGAAGCTAGTCCAACTTTGGTGGACAAGGTAAAGAATGCTCAACTACAAGATAAAGAATGTGGGAAGACCAAGAAGAAAGTGGTTGAGGGCAGTGAAGATAAATTGTAACAATCCAGAATTTCAAATTGTAATTTTAAATATTTATTGAATTATATAAATATTTATTTGAGGTGTTTATTGTTGAATAAATATTTTGTTGATGTGATGGTTGTTAGTAAATATTTATGAATCTAAATTTATTAGGTAATATTCTGAATTAAATTAATTTGTAATTTAGAGAGTTGTAATATGACACGAGGTGTTATGTTGTTGATTAATAATTTAAAATGGTATGTTAAATTATTAAATAAAGTTATAATAAAATTATAATTTTATGTTATTTGTTTAAATGGTATATTTATTTAAAATATAGTGTGTATTATTAAATTATTTGATTAATATTGGGTATGGAAATCCAAAAAAAATATTATGTGACTATAAATGATAAACTAAATTGTTTATTAAAATAAATTAAAGGAGTTTAATTTCGTTTGCCAAACAAGGCTTAAAATATTAAGTCTTTAAATTTTAAAGGAGTTTTGCCAAACAAAGCCTTATGGCTTTTGGATTTTTAAATTTTGAATTTTAATAATATAAATAGAATATATAAATTAAATTAAATAATAAATATAATATATTTATAACATAAGCGTTATAACTTATATTGTGTTTAGTAGCGTATTAAGGTTATATCAATTTTATATTACTACGCATATCAGTTGGGTTTTGGCCATTTGCTAAGAGTGAGAGGTCAGAGAAAGCTTGATAGAGCTTGAGAGAATTTGAGAGAGAAGGGTTTCAAAGCATTTACAGTATTTAACGATAAGGATTGCAAGTAATTTAGTGTATATATATATATATATATATATATGTGTGTGTGTGTGTGTGTGTGTGTATGTGTGAATTAAGACAAAATTTCATGTACTCTATGAATTCAAATTATTGAATTGTTGATATAAATAACTGATAATTGTGGGTATATGTATTTATGATGATTAAAGTTGTGTTTAAGTAAGAATTGTATGCTAATTGCAGTTAAAAGTAGGAAATTTTTTTACAATGTATGTTTTCTCATATGGCTTATGAAGTACCAATTTTTAGTGGTCAAGTTGTATGTTAATGTGCAAATTAAGTATTGTTTATGCTAGTTTGTTAAAAAACAAAGGTAACGTAATTTGAACGAAGCAATTTAGACAAGAATTGTGTTTATAGTGTTGATTTTCGTGAAGGATATCAAAAATTGGGTTTTTATATGAAAACTTGAAATTTGAGAAATTAAACTAGTTTTAGTTGATGTTAAATTATTTTAATTGGTTGAATATGTTAGCAAATACGTTTGTGATGGTTCTATATCATTTGTACATGTTAATATTACTGTCTAGTGGGAGAAATTTGTGTTTGTTGGGCAAAAGTCGGTTACTATTCATAGTCGTCTCGCTTGCCTCAATACATAATCAACAGTAATTGCTACTGGTAGTTAAGGCAAAAATCTTGGCAGCTCTATTACTGCTCATTTGGCCCAGGTCGAAGTATATGTATGGTAGCAATTTGCATGCCATACCCTGTCTTGAGACAGTTTGTTCTGCTTATACTGCAGACCTTGTAACACCCTTATAGCTTGGTCTAAGGTTGTGTTAATGTGTTAAATATGTAATAACATGGTTAAAATAGAATCGTGTTAGGTGGTTAGTAGTTTCAAAGTTTCAAATGATTATAAGCTATGAACGTGTTATGTTATTACTTAGTTTATATAACGAATGTTAGATAAGTGTTTTGATGTTAACACTTGGAAATTCTGAAGTATATATGGTAGTATAAGACTTTTATGGAAATAACAAGTCTAACTAAAAATACATATGTTGTGATATTTTAGTATGTCTAAGAGATATTGTGGTTCTAAACCTATGTGTAGATGAACGTGAGTTTAATATTATAGCTTACGCTCGAGGCAAGTTTTTTAACTCTACATTTACATTGAGCAAGTTTCTTACTTTAAACTTTCATTAAGCAAACTCTTGTATTCCTCATCATTATTTGAACAAGCTAGTTATGAATTTAACTTTATTCGAACAAGTTTTGAATTCCAATATTTATTGATGTATTCTAACTTGTTTATTGTTAGACAAGTTTCTTTATTATCCTTCATGTACTATGAATGCAATTTTCTTGAATTCTAATGTTGAATTATCTTAGTTCATTTACTTGACACAAGCTATTCTCATAATGAGCAAGCTTTATTTTCAGCTTGCTATTACTTAATGTATATTCAAGAATTCATAGTCCTAGCTTAATATTATTCAAGCAAGGTTTATTGTCATTCAATACTTATGCTTTGTAGTTATTTCTAAGCATGAGTTCAAGATATAGTTAGTTCGCTTACACTTATTCATTGTTCCATATTATGTTACTATTGATCAACTATTATGTTATCAAACACTATTGATTCAACTAGACCTCTAGTTGATGATTGTTAAACTTCAAATTACCCTTGAAAGCTTATCCAAACCAAACTTTCTTTGGTGCAGACTTGTACTCTAAATACTAAGATGAACAACCCTATTATTATAGGATAATTTACGTTTAGCGTTGAAATGTTTGTGCACAATACATTGTACGAAGGGTTGATCCCCCTAAGTACGAGGAGTCCTTATAGTCTTATGACTGTTAAAGTTGGAGTTGAAAGATTACTAGCAACTATGGACATAGTTCGTGGTCTTATGACCCTCAGATATATATTCCATATTTTGATTCTAGTCTTTGGTTATCATTGATAGAGTACTATTCAGTTTTGATGAGCCTATTCATTGGCAGTTATTACATTCTTTTTGATTCATTGCTATATCTAGTGAGTAATTGTTTTGCTCACTCTTGCTTAAATATTATTATTGCAGCTAAAGTTGAGAAGGTAGATGAACCTACAACTAGCAAAGGAAATTGAAAAATGTACAAGTGATGAAGACTTGTAATTTTGATTATTGTTGTGATGTTAGACTTTTAATTTGATGATAGACTTTTACTTAATGATGTGATGTAATACTTTTATTTTCACACTTGAATGATGTTTAAGGTTAGATAACCTGGGAAGATTTTTATTTAATGATGTAACCCTATTTAAATGGAGGATTTATGATTAAATTTTATTATACTTGGTTAGATAGATATGAATGAATGGTTCGTGAACACCAAGTCTTTAGGGAATGAAGTACCTAGATTTGGGGGTGTCACAGGTTGGTATCAAACCCTTAGGTTATGAACCTTAGGTGGGGAAAAGCCTTAGGAAGTAACCTTTGAAAGATAGTGATGATTCTTATCGAGTTTTAAGTAATAAAATACTCATGTGCTTATGTGGTTACAACTTATATGCTCGTGAGTGTCGAGTAGTACTGATTAGTAATTAAAACTTAAAATTTGGTTGACAGGATGGCTAATGTAGAAGGATCCAGTCAGGCTAGGAAAGAAGGATCTCAGATGCCTAGAGAGGAGGAGCCTCGAGATATTCAGGTGATTTGGGAACAACTATTGCCACGGGAAGCAACTCTGTCGATCACAGAAGTTGAGATGAGAGAGAATACCTGATGAGGAGGATGAGATAGAGACGGATGAGGAGGACCCTATTGAGCTACCACAGTCGGATGAGGAGGACGAGGAGGAAGAGATTCCACTTAATTCGATTATCGCCCATATGTATGACGAGGTGTATGACCGCAATGTGGAACTTCAAGATACCGTCGAGGAGTTGCAAGAGATAGTAGCTGAACAACAGACCTCGATGTCACAGAAGGACGACGAGATCCAGGATCGAGAGGAACGTTTGACTAACGTTGAAGAGAAGCTAGTCCGCACTAAAGGAGAGAACGAGCGAATGATAGCAGAGATTGCAGAGTTGAAGAATAAGTTGAAAGAGGAATCTACTAAGAGGGCAAGAGCTGAAGATGCGTACAATGAAGCTTATCAACGAGCCGAAATAGCAGAGTGAGACGCACAAGCAAAGAGGATGAAGATGGAAGAGATGAATAACGTATTCAACACCGTGATCAATCGAGCTCAGGATCGGGTCATGGGTTATCCAATTCAGTTTGAGGAGCTACCATCATACATATTAGATCGTCGAACAATGTTCCGAAATATAGAAGAGGAGCGTCGTAAGGCTACGCAACATCTTAGTAGGACATCATAGGGAATGTACTTGATATGTAATTATTATGTGATTGATGAGTAAATAAGATGTAAATCCCGTGTATAATACAACCAATGGGATATGATGATGATGAAGTAATCCTGCTACTTTTGTAGTTCAGGGGAGTAATGTAAATAGCAGTGATGCTATTGTGTTGATGTTTTTTTTAAAAGATTATGAATGAATAAAAGTTTTTATTTTATTCCAGAGTGTTATGTGATATGTGATTATTCCTTTTTGGGGGGAAGTTAAGTAGTAATTACTTAAAAGAGTTTAGTAATAATCTAATGAGCGTATTTTTTTTATAGAAAATGCCTCCAAGACGTCAACCACGCCGACTGAGAGAACCAATTGAAGGAACCAATAACAATAATGTTGAAGCTAACCTTGGTTCAACAACTAGCGGGCGTTACTCATTAGTGAACATTGCGAGAATCAAGGTACAACGTTTAAGGATTTCAAGCGGTTGGACCACGAATTCCATGGGTCCATGAATCCGGTTGGTAGTATGAGACTGGGTCATGAAGATAGAGAAAGTGTTCAATGTTGTGAAAGTAGGGGAGGATCAGAAGACTTTCATCATAATATAAGCATGCGAATGATGACAATGATATAAGCATTAATCAAACGAAAACAAGGATAAATATTAAAGACTTTAAATTTATCCAAATATTATCAATCACATTGTAAGGCCCCGAAATTTTATGAAATAAAAGTATTCAATTTTTCTTATAATTACTATTCAAAGAAATGGTTAAAGTGATAAAAGTTAAAGTTAAGGGTGATATATATAATTTTTTCAAAATAAGCAAGTGATTATAAAATATTCATTATTGTTTGGGAATATTCGTTTTGTCGTGGAATATTCTTTTTACGTTGGGAATATTAAATGTATTGACACAATGTGACCATTTGTGGACCCCATAATGAGAATAAGCGCATCGGATGAATAAAATGACAAAAGGGAGTTTTTATAAATAATGAAGATAATTATTTACCAATTAACATCGTTGGAATACCGGTGGGTAAAGTAAAAAAATGTCTGGCGTTGTTGCGCAAGACTGCGGTACCAGACGACATATTTTTGAATTATTGACTCATACGTGAAGGCACTACTCAATAATTATTACGATAATTCTTGTTCAATATTTTATTTTATTGATTAATAATTCTTTGCGTTGATATTTTATATTACTGTTGTTTTAATAATTGTCACTACATAGTATTTTCCATTATCGAAGTAATAATTCATATTATCTGAATAATATTATTAGAAAACATTATTAGCAATGTCTAGAAAGTTCTGTCTAAGGAGAGGTTTGGTCACCTAATTGCGCGCCAGTAAGGAGAAATCTTTATTAGAAAGCCCCCTCTTTCTTGGGAACTGCCTGGTCGTCATTATTGTGATTCTGTAATATTATTTGTGAATAATTAATTATTGATTAAAATGATAAGGAAAATATTCATTTTATGTGGATATAGATGGAGAAAATTTTAAAGTGACAATTGTTGAAAATTAATATTTTATCTTTTCTCGATAAAATAATTCGTTTAAATATATTATTTTAATAATATATTAACGGTGATATTTTTATAATGAATGTGCGATATGTGAGTATATGAGGAGGAAGAGTATTTTTGTGGCATTAAAGGATTAACACATGTTTTGTGTGTCGGTGGACCCTATTTCTTGACTGAAATTTGATTATAGCCTGTAAAATTGCCCATTTGTGAATTTCGGTCAATTTATGTTTGGAATTTGGAAAAACGTTCTTCTGCAAAGTTGTAGAGAATTGAATTTCCTATAAAAACTCAGAGATTCAAATTTTCTGATAAAAGGGCTATTTATTATGAATTATTGAAGTTTCGAAGCTCCGAAATAATTAATTTTTGGAAGATTAAAATAATTTAAATAAGAAAAACGTTTTTTATGTTTGGTGGGCATCTTTAACATTTGTTAGGATGGCTGAGTTCAGATTCATGGAAGCATAGAAAGATGTGGAAAATAATTAATATTAATTTATTAAATTTTCTGTTTTGGTATTCTAAGCATTTTCCTACAAATAGAGAGCTTAGGTTAGAATTGAAAATTACACCAGAAACTGAAGTTTTCTCTCTCTATATTATCGAGCGTATTCTTGTGAGTATTTTGAGTATACTTTGAGTATTGCTATCTACGGTGCAAGTTAGATTCAACGTTATTCTAGTCAATCACGCTTCTTTTGAGGTAAGGGATAGTAAGGGATTTTAAGGGTGATTATGTTTTTCAGTTTTGTATTTTTCCAAACCTTCAAAAATTCTAGAAAAATATGAAATGATATTTTGATGAGTTTTGTAGATTGTGTCCAAAATGGCAATTTTTGGATGTATAGATTAGAGTTATGGATTTTATGAGAAAAGACTATTTTAAAAGTAAGCTATTTATAACTCCTTGTGATTAACTCCAAAATTGATGAAATTTGTATTGGGAGTACATCTATATAATATCAAGATATCTTAGTATTAATTTTAGAATTTTTGGACAAAAGTACAATTTATGATAAATGTTTAAATATTAAATTGGTTTTGGCCATGTGAAAATAGTAAATGAATTTTAAAAATTTCGAGAAAAATATATATTCAATATGGGACTATATTCTTCTAAATCCCAAAAATAAATATTTTTGGAACTGATTTGATATTTTTCATGAAAATGTTCTAGTTATGAGTAAATGAATTAAATATGTTATGTGGAGTAAGAAAATTTGAAAATAGGATTTTATGGCTTAAGAATCCTATATGAGGTATATATCTTGATTTTGATGAGGATTTTGGTTATTGGTGATGAAATCTTATTAGTTTGGATTTTAAGATGATTAAATGCATTTATTAGTAAAGTGTAAACAATTTAAATAAATTGTTTATAAGTTTAAGAAATGATTAAAATATTGTGGTAGTATTAATAATATTAGATTATGAGATTATTAAGTGATTTATAATATTTTGATTAAGGTGTTATGAGATCATTGATTTACGGATCTTACTCTTGAGATTAAATCTATATGTTTTGATTATATTGTTTTTATATAACATTCTTATAACCCTAATGATAATATTTCTCTTTGACTTGAGTGTAAAGATGGGTAGATTATTGGTATGATCGTGACTATAGGTTCTCTTTGGCCAGTAGTGCAAAAGTTGAATTGTTGACTGATATGATCATGACCATTGAATTTACAATTGAATATTTTTAGCTTAAGTGCAAAGGTGAATTGATCAACATGGTTATAATTATTGTTATATAACTTCTGAAATGATTATGTATTTCTTTGATATATGAATATCTTTGGCTCATAGTGCAAACATGACTTGTTGATGAATATCTTAGCCTGTAGTGCAAAGATGAATTATTGTTGAATATCTTTGGCCCGTAGTGAAAAAGATGACTGTTGTTGAATATCTTTGGCTCGTAGTGTAAAAGATGACTTGTTGTTGAATATCTTTGGCATGTAGTGCAAAGATGAATCTGTTGATGAATATCTTTGGTAGTGGTGCAAAGATGAATTTTTAGTATGATTATGAGCAGAGGCTGTGATTTGGTATAACCATGATCTTTGATGTTTCAGGTAAAGACAGGTGATGAAATTATCTTCGTCCTGGATAAGAAGAGGAATTTAGAACTACAATTATGATTATGAGTTATACATATGATTGTGGACAAGAATTGTTGATTGATGTTACAAGGATAAAACATTGCTGGTTGACTTTTAACATGGAGAAGATAATAGATTTTATGGTCTATTTGACTCTTCTAATGGATTGCTCATTCCGCTGCAACTATGGTTGAAAAGTTTTATCATCTACCATATGTTCTAAATCTCTGATTTATTACTGATGAAGACTATTGATAATTTATTTATCGTTAGTCATAATATTCTTTACTGAGCTAGCTGTGCTCACCCTTTTGTTTCACAATTCATTTCAGGTAATAAAAGTGTAGCTGGGTCGAGCGGGGGATAGCGAGGGAATGGAGTGGTGGTCTATAGATGTTGAGGGTGAGGTGAATTTAACTTTGGAAGGGTGTTTTGTCACTATCATACAAGATGTCTAATGACATACAAACTCGTGTTATCATAAGACAAGGTTGTGCACATCCACTTGCTGAGTATATTTACAAGCACTACCTATATAATCTTGGTGTTTGTTTGGAGTATAATACCCAATTAGAGACAGTGGAGATAATGATATGTCAAGAAAAGACTCACCATTGGGAAGAATATGATAGTAATCTTCTCGTTTTTCTTTGGGGTCTATTGGGTCAACCAAGGATAATTCTGTGACCATATGATATCTACCATAACCTAAAAGCATGGCCTCCTATGTACGAAGGTTTCCTTGAGCACTTCCCAAAGATTCTAATTTCTAAAACAATTTTTGACTATACCTTTATTTAAGGTGTCATTGTGACGTGCTACAGTTGGTATATATTTGTATCCAAACTCAAACATATGTGTTGTTGTATTTTGCACGACAATTGTTGTAATAAAGTTGTAGTTGTTTTCCGTACCATATATTTGGCGACTCAGAATGGGTTGGATGGAATTGACTTATTTTGGGGTCGTTACATTTGGTATCAGAGCTATAAGTGAAGAGCCCCGAGCCTCTCGCTGGTGACTTCCTGTTGATGGGGGATGCACCGAAGCCAGACTCTCCGTAGGGGACGCCGTTCTGCGGTGGCAAACTGATAGGTATCAATGTGAGGTGTCTTGACAAGTTGGTGTCGAGTTACATTTGGTATCGAGCTTAGGGATATGATCTTTGGCGGAGATCGGGATTAGAACTAGGAGGGGAGATGAGTAAATCCTTCGCTAGTGTGTCCTACCTAAGCTTATTTGTTGGTCGGTCATAATATCGGGATATTATGTGATATGTTAATTTGTTAAATTAACCATTGTTTTGAAGTCGTATTCTAGAATGATATCTCGAAATACGAGGAGATGAAAGCAATGGAGAAATCATGATGATAGGGAGATAGAATCTGAAATGAAAGCAAGGTATTCTCAACTCTTTGAAATACAGTGTACTAAATTTGGGGACGAAATTTCATAAGGAGGGAGATTGTAAGGCCCCGAATTTTATGAAATAAAAGTATTCAATTTTTCTTATAATTACTATTCAAGTAAATGGTTAAAGTGATAAAAGTTAAAGTTAAGGGTGATATATATAATTTTTTCAAAATAAGCAAGTGGTTATAAAATATTCATTATTATTAGGGAATATTCGTTTGGTCGTGGAATATTCTTTACCGTTGGGAATATTAAATTTAAAGACATTGACCATTTGTGGGCCCCATAATGTAATAACCGCTTCGGATGAAGAAAATGACAAAAGAGAGTTTTTATAAATAACAAGATAATTATTACCATTAACATTGTTGGAATACCCTTGGGTATAGTAAAGTAATGTGATGCGATGTTGCATGTAGATACGGTATTTACAGTATTTTTGAATTATTGACTCTAACGTAAGAAGGCACTACTCAATAATTATTACAAAGTAATTCTTGCTCAATATTTTATTTTATTGATTCAATAATTCTTTGCGTTGATATTTTATATTATTGTTGTTTTAATAATTGTCACTACACAAGTATTTTCCATTATCGAAGTAATAATTCATATTATCCGAATAATATTATTAGCAAACATTATTATCAATGTCTAGAAAGTTCTATCTAAGGAGAGGTTTGGTCACCTAATCACTTGGCCAAAGAAGGAGAAATCATTATTGGAAAGCCCCTCTTTCTTCGGGAAGCGCCTGGTTGTCATTATTGTGATTACGTAATATTATTTGTGAATAATTAATTATTGATTAATATGATAAGGAAAATATTCATTTTATGTGGATATAGATGGAGAAAATTTTAAAGTGATAATTGTTGAAAATTAATATTTTATCTTTTTTCGATAAAATAATTGTTTAAATATATTATTTTAATAATATATTAACGATGATATTTTTATAATGAATGTGCGATATGTGAGTATATGAGGAGGAAGAGTATTTTTGTGGCATTAAATGATTAACACATGTTTTGTGTGTCGGTGGACCCCATTTCTTGACTGAAATTTGATTATAGCCTGTAAAATCGCCCATTTGTGAATTTCGGTCAATTTATGTTTGGAATTTGGAAAAACGTTCTTCTGCAAAGTTGTAGAGAATTGAATTTCCTATTAAAATTCAGAGATTTTAATTTTCTGAGAAAAGGGCTATTTATTATGAATTATTGAAGTTTCGAAGCTCCGAAATAATTAATTTTTGGAAGTTTAAAATAATTTAAATAAGAAAAACGTTTTTTGTATTTGGTGGGCATCTTTAACATGTGTTGGGATGGCTGAGTTCAGATTCATGGAAGCGTAGAAAGATGTGAAAAATAATTAATATTAATTTATTAAATTTTCTGCTTTGGTGTTCTAAGCATTTTCCTATAAATAGAGAGCTTAGGTTAGAATTGAAAATCACACCAGAAACTGAAGTTTTCTCTCTCTATATTATCGAGCGTATTCTTGTGAGTATTTTGAGTATACTTTGAGTATTGCTATACGGTGCAAGTTCGTTCAGCGTTATTCAAGTCAGAAGTACTGCTCTTTTGAGGTAAGGAATAGTAAATGATTTTTAAGGGTGATTATGTTTTTCAGTTTTGTATTTTTCCGAACCTTCAAAAATTCTGGAAAAATTTAAAATGGTATTTTGATGAGTTTTGTAGATTGTGTCCAAAAATGGCAATTTTTGGATGTATAGATTAGGAGTTATGGATTTTATGAGAAAATACTATTTTAAAAGTAATCATTTATAACTCCTTGTGATTAACTCCAAAATTGATGAAATTTGAATTGGGAGTACATCTATATAATATCAAGATACTAGTATTAATTTTAGAATTTTTGGACAAAAGTACAATTTATGATAAATGTTTAAATATTCGGTGGTTTTGGCCCGTGTGAAAATAGTAAATGAATTTTAAAAATTCGAGAAAAATATATATTCAATATGGGACTATATTCTTCTAAATCCCAAAAATAAATATTTTTGGAACTGATTTGATATTTTTCATGAAAATGTTCTAGTTATGAGTAAATGAATTAAATATGTTATGTGGAGTAAGAAAATTTGAAAATAGGATTTTATGGCTTAAGAATCCTATATGAGGTATATCTGATTTTTGATGAGGATTTTGGTTATTGGTGATGAAATCTTATTAGTTTGGCATTTTAAGATGATTAAATGCATTTATTAGTAAAGTGTAAACAATTTAAATAAATTGTTTATAAGTTTAAGAAATGATTAAAATATTGTGGTAGTATTAATAATATTAGATTATGAGATTATTAAGTGATTTATAATATTTTGATTAAGGTGTTATGAGATCATTGATTTACGGATCTTACTCTTGAGATTAAATCTATATGTTTTGATTATATTGCTTTTTTATATAACATTCTTATAACCCTAATGATAATATTTCTCTTTGACTTGAGTGTAAAGATGGGTAGATTATTGGTATGATCGTGACTATAGGTTCTCTTTGGCCGATGAGTGCAAAAGTTGAATTGTTGGTGGTATGATCATGACCATTGAATTTACAATTGAATATTTTTAGCTTAAGTGCAAAGGTGAATTGATCAACATGGTTATAATTATTGTTATATAACTTACGAATTGATTATGTATTTCTTTGATATATGAATATCTTTGGGTCGTAGTGCAAAGATGACTTGTTGATGAATATCTTAGCTTTTGTAGTGCAAAGATGAATTATTGTTGAATATCTTTGGCCCGTAGTGCAAAGATGACACATTGTTGAATATCTTTGGCTCGTAGTGCAAAGATGACTTGTTGTTGAATATCTTTGGCATGTAGTGCAAAGATGGCTGATGATGAATATCTTTGGTCGTGGTGCAAAGATGAATTTATTAGTATGATTATGAGCGAGGCTGTGATTTGGTATAACCATGATCTTTGATGTTTCGAGGTAAAGGCAAGTGATGAAATTATCTTCGTCTCCGGATAAGAAGAGGAATTTAAAACTACAATTATGATTATGAGTTATACATGTGATTGTGGGATGAGGAATTGTTGATTGATGTTACGAGGATAAAACATTCTTTGGTGGACTTTTAACATGGAGAAGATAATAGATTTTATGGTCTATTTGACTCTTCTAATGGATTGCTCATTCCGCTGCAACTATGGTTGAAAAGTTTTATCATCTACCATATGTTCTAAATCTCTGATTTATTACTGATGAAGACAATTGATAATTTATTTATCTATAGTCATAATATTCTTTACTGAGCTAGTTGTGCTCACCCTTTTGTTTCACAATTCCTTTCAGGTAATAAAAGTGTAACTAGGTCGAGTGGGGGATAGCGAGGGAATGGAGTGGTGGTCTATAGATGTTGAGGGTGAGGTGAATTTAACTTTGGAAGGGTGTTTTGTCACTATCATACAAGATGTCTAATGACATACAAACTCGTGTTATCATAAGACAAGGTTGTGCACATCCACTTGCTGAGTATATTTACAAGCACTACTTATATAATCTTGGTGTTTATTTGGAGTATAATACCCAATTAGAGACAGTGGAGATAATGATATGTCAAGAAAAGACTCACCATTGGGAAGAATATGATAGTAATCTTCTCATTTTTCTTTGGGGTCTATTGGGTCAACCAAGGATAATTCTGTGGCCATATGATATCTACCATAACCTAAAAGCATGGCCTCCCATGTACAAAAGTTTCCTTGAGCACTTCCCAAAGATTATAATTTCTAAAACAGTTTTTGACTATACCTTTATTTAAGGTGTCATTGTGACGTGCTACACTTGGTATATATTTGTATCCAATCTCACAGCATATGTGTTGTTGTATTTTGCACGATAATTGTTGTAATAAAGTTGTAGTTGTTTTCCTTACCATATATTTGGCGACTCAGAATGGGTTGGATGGAATTGACTTATTTTGGGGTCGTTACATTTGGTATCAGAGCTATAAGTGAAGAGCCCCGAGCCTCTCATTTAGTGACTTCTGTTGATGGGGGATGCAACGAAGCCGGACTCTCGTAGGGGGCCTTGGATTCTGCGGTGGCAAACCCGATAGGTATCAATGTGAGGTCTTGACCACAAGTTGGTGTCCGAGTTACATTTGGTATCGAGCTTAGGGATATGATCTCCGTGAAGATCGGGATTAGAACTAGAGAGAGAGATGAGTAACCGTCGCTGCCAGTAGTGTGTCCTACCTAAGCTTATTTGTTGGTCGGTCATAATATCGGGATATTATGTGATATGTTAATTTGTTAAATTAACCTTGTTTTGAAGTCGTATTCTAGAATGATATCTGAAATACGGGAGATGAAGCAATGGAGAAATCATGATGACGGGGAGATAAAATCGAAATGAAAGCAAGGTATTCTCAACTCTTTGAAATACTGTGCGTAAATTTAGGGGACTAAATTTCATAAGGAGGGAGATTGTAAGGCCCCAAATTTTATGAAATAAAAGTATTCAATTTTTCTTATAATTACTATTCAGTAAATGGTTAAAGTGATAAAAGTTAAAGTTAAGGGTGATATATATAATTTTTTTCAAAATAAGCAAGTGGTTATAAAATATTCATTATTGTAGGGAATATTCGTTTTGGTCGTGGAATATTCTTTACGTAGAGGAATATTAAATGCGACGGAGAGACCATTTGTGGGCCCCATAATGAGAATAACCGTCGGATGAAGAAAGCGACAAAAGGGAGTTTTTATAAATAATGAAGATAATTATTACTGAATTAACTTTGGTGGAATACCGGTGGGTAAAGTAAAATGTCTGGCGTTGTTGCGACAAGTATTACGTATTATTACAAGTATTTTTGAATTATTGACTCTTACGTAAGAAGGCACTACTCAATAATTGTTATAATAATTCTTCGTTCAATATTTTATTTTATTGATTCAATAATTGTTGCGTTGATATTTTATATTCTTGTTGTTTTAATAATTGTCACTACGGTAATTTCCATTATCGAAGCAATAATTCATATTATCTGAATAATATTATTAGAAAACATTATTAGCAATGTCTAGAAAGTTCTGTCTAAGGAGAGGTTTGGTCACCTAATTGCGCTAGTAAGCAGAAATCTTTCTTGGGAAGCCCCCTCTTTCTTGGGAACTGCCTGGTTGTCATTATTGTGATTCTGTAATATTATTTGTGAATAATTAATTATTGATTAATATGATAAGGAAAATATTCATTTTATGTGGATATAGATGGAGAAAATTTTTAAAGTGACAATTGTTGAAAATTAATATTTTATCTTTTTCTGATAAAATAATTCGTTTAAATATATTATTTTAATAATATATTAACGGTGATATTTTTATAATGAATGTGCGATATTTGAGTATATGAGGAGGAAGAGTATTTGTGGCATTAAAGGATTAACACATGTTTTGTGTGTCGGTGGACCCCATTTCTTGACTGAAATTTGATTATAGCCTGTAAAATCGCCCATTTGTGAATTTGGTGAATTTATGTTTGGAATTTGGAAAACGTTCTTACGCAAAGTTGTAGAAAATTGAATTTCCTATAAAAACTCGAGAGATTCGAATTTTTACGACAAAAGGGCTATTTATTATGAATTATTGAAGTTTCAAGCTCAAATAATTAATTTTGGAAGTTTAAAATAATTTAAATAAGAAAAACGTTTTTTGTGTTTGGTGGGCATCTTTAACATGTGTTGGGATGGCTGAGTTCAGATTCATGGAAGCGTAGAAAGATGTGGAAAATAATTAATATTAATTTATTAAATTTTCTGCTTTGGTGTTCTAAACATTTTCCTATAAATAGAGAGCTTAGGTTAGAATTGAAAATCACACCAGAAACTGAAGTTTTCTCTCTCTATATTATCGAGCGTATTCTTGTGAGTATTTTGAGTATACTTTGAGTATTGCTATACGGTGCAAGTTCGTTCAGCGTTATTCTAGTCAGAAGTACTGCTCTTTTGAGGTAAGGGATAGTAAGGGATTTTTAAGGGTGATTATGTTTTTTAGTTTTGTATTTTTCCGAACCTTCAAAAATTCTGGAAAAATTTGAAATGATATTTTGATGAGTTTTGTAGATTGTGTCCAAAAATGGCAATTTTTGGATGTATAGATTAGGAGTTATGGATTTTATGAGAAAAGACTATTTTAAAAGTAACTGTTTATAACTCCTTGTGATTAACTCCAAAATTGATGAAATTTGTATTGGGAGTACAACTATATAATATCAGTATACCGTATTAATTTCATAATTTTTGGACAAAAGTACAATTTATGATAAATATTTAAATATTCGGTGGTTTTGGCCATGTGAAAATAGTAAATGAATTTTAAAATTCGAGAAAATATATATTCAATATGGGACTATATTCTTCTAAATCCCGGAAAATAAATATTTTTGGAACCGATTTGATATTTTTCATGAAAATGTTCTAGTTATGAGTAAATGAATTAAATATGTTATGTGGAGTAAGAAAATTTGAAAATAGGATTTTATGGCTTAAGAATCCTATATGAGGTATATGTAGATTTTGATGAGGATTTTGGTTATGGTGATGAAATCTTATTAGTTTGGCATTTTAAGATGATTAAATGCATTTATTAGTAAAGTGTAAACAATTTAAATAAATTGTTTATAAGTTTAAGAAATGATTAAAATATTGTGGTAGTATTAATAATATTAGATTATGAGATTATTAAGTGATTTATAACATTTTGATTAAGGTGTTATGAGATCATTGATTTATGAATCTTACTCTTGAGATTAAATCTATATGTTTTGATTATATTGTTTTTATATAACATTCTTATAACCCTAATGATAATATTTTTCTTTGACTTGAGTGTAAAGATGGGTAGATTATTGGTATGATCGTGACTATAGGTTCTCTTTGGCCAGTAGTGCAAAAGTTGAATTGTTGACTGGTATGATCATGACCATTGAATTTACAATTGAATATTTTTAGCTTAAGTGCAAAGGTGAATTGATCAACATGGTTATAATTATTGTTATATAACTTCTGAAATGATTATGTATTTCTTTGATATATGAATATCTTTGGCTCGTAGTGCAAAGATGACTTGTTGATGAATATCTTAGCCTGTAGTGCAAAGATGAATTATTGTTGAATATCTTTGGCCCAGAAGTGCAAAGATGACTGTTGTTGAATATCTTTGGCTCGTAGTGCAAAGATGACTTGTTGTTGAATATCTTTGGCATGTAGTGCAAAGATGAACTGTTGATGAATATCTTTGGCCGTGGTGCAAAGATGAATTTTTAGTATGATTATGAACAGGAACTGTGATTTGGTATAACCATGATCTTTGATGTTTCAGGAAAAGACAGGTGATGAAATTATCTTCGTCCTGGATAAGAAGAGGAATTTAAAACTACAATTATGATTATGAGTTATACATATGATTGTGGACAAGAATTGTTGATTGATGTTACAAGGATAAAACATTGCTGGTTGACTTTTAACATGGAGAAGATAATAGATTTTATGGTCTATTTGACTCTTCTAATGGATTGCTCATTCCGCTGCAACTATGGTTGAAAAGTTTTATCATCTACCATATATTCTAAATCTCTGATTTATTACTGATGAAGACTATTGATAATTTATTTATCGTTAGTCATAATATTCTTTACTGAGCTAGTTGTGCTCACCCTTTTGTTTCACAATTCCTTTCAGGTAATAAAAGTGTATTTGGGTCGGCGGGGATAGCGAGGGAATGGAGTGGTGGTCTATAGATGTTGAGGGTGAGGTGAATTTAACTTTGGAAGGGTGTTTTGTCACTATCATACAAGATGTCTAATGACATACAAACTCGTGTTATCATAAGACAAGGTTGTGCACATCCACTTCTTCGAGTATATTTACAAGCACTACCTATATAATCTTGGTGTTTGTTTGGAGTATAATACCCAATTAGAGACAGTGGAGATAATGATATGTCAAGAAAAGACTCACCATTGGGAAGAATATGATAGTAATCTTCTCGTTTTTCTTTGGGGTCTATTGGGTCAACCAAGGATAATTCTGTGGCCATATGATATCTACCATAACCTAAAAGCATGGCCTCCTATGTACGAAGGTTTCCTTGAGCACTTCCCAAAGATTCTAATTTCTAAAACAATTTTTGACTATACCTTTATTTAAGGTGTCATTGTGACGTGCTACAGTTGGTATATATTTGTATCCAAACTCACATCATATGTGTTGTTGTATTTTGCACGACAATTATTGTAATAAAGTTGTAGTTGTTTTCCGTACCATATATTTGGCGACTCAGAATGGGTTGGATCTAATGGACCTATTTTGGGGTCGTTACACTCATAATAAATTAATAATCTAATATTATTAATATCATAACAATATTTTAATCACTTCTTAAACTTATAAATAATTTATTTTAATTGTTTACACTTTACCAAATAATGCATTTAATCATTCAAAAATGCCATACTCATAAGATTTCATCACCAATGATCAAATCCCTCATCAAAAATCTGCATATACCTTATATAGGATTTTCAAGCCATAAAATCATATTTACCAATTTTTCAACTTCACATAACATATTTAACTCATATGTTCGTAACTAAACCATTTTCATGAAAAATTACCAAATCAACTTATTATTTTTTTATCCTTTGTCCAAACATATATACATATATTTCATACACAACAAGTATTTTTTTTATAATTTTTCAACTCATTTGAGTATTTTTCAAAAAATTAATTTCTAATAAATTCCTTAAGAAATTAGCTACCTCAAGTTTAACTCCAGAAATTCCCAAAGCTTGGCAGGATCTTACACATGTTAACGTGAGCTTCCAGTTTAAATTTCATGGTCATCGGAGTTATAGAACTCCGGTTATAGCGTTTTTCATCAGAAAAACCTAAATATTGAAATAGTTATAACATGCTCATTTTAAGTCGTAATGAGCTCATTTTTGGACAGTAGGTACTTTATACCATATATTTTCATGTCCAAAAAGGCCAGAATTTATTTCACAAACTAAGTGGCCGAAAATGCTCTTTTAAATTTATGGGCAGTAGCTTTTTGGTACTTTGTAATTTTTCACTCCTTTGCTAAAATCAATCCACACGAAAATCTACAACACCTTTTCCAGTGATTCTGCTTGGATAAGTTAGAAAACTCATAGATTTAACTCTAGAACTGGACCACACTCAAAAATTCAAAATATAATAGGAGATATGGTCAATTGAATTTCATGTTCCATTTTAACCAAAATCTGATTTTCAACCATTTGTGATTTCTAAGAAACCTTCATGTTTTCACATAATAACCAACATAACTCATCATAACACTTACTAATACTACATATACCCATTATTTTCATCAGTCCAATGCTTTTATTATGACTTTCATCATAATCAACAGTCCAATGCTTATATTATGACTTTCATCATAATCCACGTAAACATATCATTTCCATAATTTAATAAGGAATGAATACAAAAGATCATTCACCATGCATGTGGTAATCCACATAGATAGGTTATTCCAACAGAATAATAAAGAATGGAATAACTAAAGAATTCACCATGCATGCGATAGATCGCACAGACAGGTTATTCCAACATAATAATAAAGAATGGAATAACAGAAGCTTTCTTCATGAATACGAAAGAAATAATACCCCTTACGAGTACAACAAATAATATTCCTTACCTTAGAAAGAAGAGTATTCTGACTAGTAGGGCGAGGATATACTTGAAGAAAACTTGCACTACGCTCAAAGCTTTCTTGAACTCTAAAGAAAAACGCTCAAGATTATAGGAGGAGAATTCTCTAAACTTCTGGTGTGTTTTCAATTCTAACTAAGCATCCTATTTATAGGAAAATAGAAAGGATACTATGCAATAATAATATATATATATATATATATATATATATATATATTATTTAAAATCTAATAAAACAAATAACTTTATAAAAGTATTATGTTTTATATAAAAGATTTTACTATGCAAAACACTATGTAGGCACTATGCAACAATATGCATAATAAAATATAATATAGTTTATTTATAATCTAATAAAACAAATAACTTTATCAAAGTATTCTGTTTGATATAAAAAGATTTTACTATGCAAAATACTATGCATAATAGAATATAATATATTCTATTTATAGTCTAATAAAATAAATAACTTTATAAAAGTATTCTGTTTTATATAAAAAGCTTTTTTGTTTCATTATATTAATAATACTAATAAAAAAACTCATCATCATTATTATAATTCGCACTATTAATCGACCAGGTCGTTCCTAGGAAAGAGGAGGCTTTCCAATAAGGATTTCTCCTATCAAGCGGCGCAATTAGGTGACCAAACCTCTCCTCGCGAACTTACAGACATCGTTAATATTGCAAATAATAATATTAATAACTTTGTTATCTCAATTATTGATTTAACAATATATAAAATATCGACAATAATTGAATCAAATAACGTGAGATACTATGCAACAATTACTGTAGCAATAATTGAACAAAACTGAGTGACTTCTCACGTAAACATCAATAATCAATACCGTGTACTACTATGCAATCATGCGTATTACTGTACTTTTACTACCGAGTAGTTCAACAGTTTTAACAGTAAAACTTCCGCCGTTATTTTCATAAAAATATTTTTGTCATTTTCTGAATCCGATAATAATTCCATTGTGGGGTCCACCAATGATTGTGCCGTCATACGAATATTCCCCGACAAAAATAATATTCCCGACCAATCGAACAACTTGCATACTTTGTAAAATTCATAAATATTACCCACAACTATAACATTATCTCAAATCCACACCATAATTTTGAAAAACATATTTCGAGAAAATTAAATCTTTATTCGTAAAATTTGGGGTCTCACAATGGTGGAGGTGGTAACAGTGGAAATGGTAGCAGTAACCTGAAGAGGAAATGGAATGGAAATATGGGTTCATGAAACCAGTAGGGTAATTAGAAAAATAAGAAGTTTAAAGCATGTGCTACATGCGGGAAGTTTAACAAGGGTGTGTGCTTGATGGGGAAACGACTATGCTTCAACTGTGGCCAGGAGGGTCACATCGCCCCAAATTGCAATCAACCTAAGAAGAACGTTTGCTTCACGTACGGGTCCAAGGATCACTTTGCTCGTGAATGCTCTAAAAAGAGATCTGGGGAGGCAAATGGAAGTAAGGGAAATGCTGGTGGAGGTACACTGACTATTACGGGACCAACGTCAACAAATAAGCCCACAGCAAGAACCTTCAACATGACTGTACAAGACGCGGTGCAATCAAAAGATGTCGTGTCAAGTATTATCCCAATCAATGATATAAATACATATGTATTATTTGATTCGGGTGCTACTTGCTTGTTTATATCTGATGAATTTGCTAAGAAGTTAGAAATACCTAGTGAAGAGCTGAATTTCCCTTTAAACATAGAAATTGCGAATAGGGAAGTGATTCCTGTTAGGTTCATATACAAGAACTGTATGGTGAACATTAAGGGGAATGTTATGAAAGTAGATTTAATCCCGATAAAACTCGGAGAGTTTGATGTTACATTGGGAATGGATTGGTTATTCAATTATGGAGTGATAATTGATTGCCAAAAGAAGTGTGTAAACCTTATGACTCCATAAAAGGTAGTTTTTCATGGTAGCAAATCGTCTAGACAAATGAGATGTCTGACGATGATGCAGGCCAAGAAGTTGTTGAGTCAAGGCTGTGTGGGTTATTTAGCTTACATAGTCGATACTCAAAAGGAGAAGGGTGTAAAATTAGAGGAAATACCAATGGTTAGGGAATTCGGGGATGTGTTTCTAGAGGATTTGCCAGGACTTCCGCCTGACAGAGAAATTGAGTTCGTGATCAACTTAGCGCCAAGAACCGCTCCAATATCGAAGGCCCCGTACAGAATGGCTCCGGTAGAGATGAAAGAACTAATGGTGCAGCTGCAAGAGCTGTTAGATAAGAAGTACATTCAGCTGAGTTTATCACTGTGGGGAGCACCGGTGTTGTTCGTGAAGATGAAGGATGGGTCAATGTGTCTTTGCATTGATTATAGGGTATTAAACAAAGTCACTATTAAAAAAAATCCATTACCGAGAATAGATGACTTGTTTGATCAATTGAAGGGTGCTAGATATTTCTCGAAAATAAGTTTGAGAAGTGGGTATCACCAACTGAAAGTAAGGAAGGAGGATGTACCGAAGATGACATTCCGAACTCGCTATGGACATTACAAATTTTTAGTGATTCCTTTTGGTTTGACAAATGCCCTTGCAGCATTCAGGGATTTGATGAACAGGATGGTTAAACCATTTTTAGACAAGTTTGTGGTGGTATTTATCGATGATATTCTGGTGTACTCTAAATCTCAAGAAGAACACGTGGAACACTTACATTTGACGTTGGAGACGCTATGAAAGGAAAAATTGTACGCGAAATTCTCTAAGTGTGAGTTTTGGCTAGAACGTGTACAATTTCTTGGGCATATGATTGAAAAAGATGGGATTTCAGTGGATCCATCAAAAGTTGAAGCTGTAATCAATTAGGAACAACCAAGAACTCCATCATAAGTAAGAAGTTTCTTGGGATTAGCAGGGTATTACAGACGGTTTATCCAGGATTTTTCCAAGATTTCCACTCCGTTGACAAATTTGACGAGAAAATCTATAAAATTTGTTTGGACAGAGAAGTGTGAAGGAAGTTTCCATGAATTGAAAAAGAAATTAAGTATGGCACCTATGTTGTCATTACCAGATAATACAGGAAACTTTGTGGTGTATAGTGATGCCTCACACAAAGGTTTGGGTTATGTTCTTATGCAGAACGACAAAGTTATTGCTTATGCATCAAGACAATTAAAGGACTATGAGAAAGGATATCCGACTCATGATTTAGAGTTGGCTGCAGTGGTATTTGCTCTAAAGATATGGAGGCATTATCTTTATGGAGAAAAATGTGAGATATACACAGACCATAAGAGTCTAAAGTATATTTTCACTCAAAAGGACCTGAACATGCATCAAAGAGGATGGATGGAATTGATAAAGATTACGATTGTGAGATCTTTTATCATCCCGACAAAGCGAATATGGTTGCAGATGCTTTAACTAGGATAGGTCGGGAGAAGTTGATGTTATTAACCAACCAGGAGGAGTTCATTTCAGCAATGGCAAGGCTAGAGTTGGAAATCAAATTTCCAAAAGAATCCGATGAAAAGTTGTACCGAGTGGAAGCTAGTCCAACTTTGGTGGACAGGGTAAAGAGCGCAAAACTATTAGATGAAGAATACAGAAAAATAAAGGAAAGTGTGGTCGAGGGTAAAGAAGTAAAGTACAACGTTGATACTGAAGGAATACTAAGATTCGAGGGACGAATTTGGGTTCCAACAGTACAAGATATTAAAGAAGACATCTTGATAGAAGCTCATAGCTCAAGATACTCGATTCATCCGGGAAGTACGAAGATGTATCAAGATTTGCGGCGACATTTATGGTGGCCAAATATGAAAAGAAACGTTGCAGAATGGATTGAAAAGTGCTTGACATGTCAGGGAGTAAAGGCAGAACATCAAAGGCCAAGCATATTACTTCAACCGTTAGAGATGCCAGAATGGAAACGGGAGCATATCACAATGGATTTTGTGGTAGGTCTTCCAATGACTCAGAAAGGATACGATGCGGTATGAGTGATGGTGGACAGACTGACAAAATTTGCACACTTTTTACCTATAAAGATTAGATTTAATCTTGATTAGTTGGCAAAGCTATACGTTAAGGAGGTCGTAACGAGGCATGGAGTTCCAGTATCAATAGTGTCAGATCGAGACCCGAGGTTCACATCAAATTTCTGGAAGAGACTACAAGAATGCATGGGAACGCAATTGAAGATGAGTACAACATATCATCTGCAAACCGATGGGCAAAGAGAACGAACGATCCAGACGCTAAAAGATATGCTTAGAGCGTGCATCGTGCATTTCAAAGGAAAATGGGATGATAATCTACCGTTGGTGGAATTTGCATACAACAACAGTTGCCATGCAAGCATTGGTATACCACAATACGAGGCAATATATGGCAGGAAGTGTAGAACTACACTATACTAGGATGAAGTTGGTGAACGTCAACTGCTAGGACCAGAACTGGTACAGCAGACCGCTGAAATTGTCAAACTCATCAGAGCAAGATTAGTAGCTGCTCAAGATCAACAGAAAAAGTATGCTGATCAACACAGGCAGAATCGTGAATTTGAAGCAGGAAATTTCGTGTTCCTGAAGGTTTCTCCTTGGAAGGGGAAAATTCATTTCGGTAGGAAGGGAAAGCTAAGCCCAAGGTTTATTGGACCTTTCGAGATTCTACGAAAAGTGGGAGAAGTGGATTACGAGGTAGCTTTACCTCCAGAATTAGAACATGTGCACAACGTTTTTCATATGTAGGTGTTATGACCCTATAAATCCGATTACAAGCATGTGATTGAGTATGAACCATTACTGTTCAGTAAAGATTTGTCTTATGAAGAGATTCCTATCCAGATAGTGGACAGGAAAGAACAAGTGCTCAGGAATAAAGTGATACCTTCTGTGAAGGTGATATGGAGGAACCACAATGTCGAAGAGGCTACGTGGGAACTCGAAGTGAAAATGATGAAGAATTACCCTGAGTTATTTGTTCAATCTGTGTCTTCAATTTTTGGGACATAATCTTTATAAGGAAGGAAGAATGTGACGATTTGATTGTTTGAATTGTGATTCTGGGGACATAATCCTTGTAGGGAGGGAAGAATGTAACAATTCGGAATTTCAAATTGTAATTTTAAATATTTATTGAATTATATAAATATTTATTTGAGGTATATACTGTTGAATAAATATTTTGTTGATGTGATGGTTGTTAGTAAATATTTATGAATCAAAATTTATTAGGTAATATTCTGCATTAAATTAATTTATAATTTAGAGAGTTGTAATATGACACGAGGTGTTATGTTGTTGGTTACTAATTTAAAATGGTATGATAAATTATTAAATAAAATTATAATGAAATTATAATTTTGTGTTATTTATTTAAATGGTATATTTATTTAAAATATAGTGTGTATAATTAAATTATTTGATTAATGTTGGGTATAGAAATCCAAATAAATAGTATGTGACTATAAATGATAAACTAAATTATTTATTAAAATAAATTAAAGGAGTTTAATTTAGTTTGCCAAACAAGGCTTAAAATATTAAGTCTTTAAATTTTAAAGGGGTTTTGCCAAACAAAGCTTTATGGCTTTTGGATTTTTAAATTTTGAATTTTAATAATATAAATAGACTATATAAACTAAATTAAATAATAAATATAATATATATAAGACCCCTAATTTTATGAAATAAAAGTATTCAACTTTCCTATTTAGTAAATGGTTAAATTGATAAAAAGTTAAATTTAAGGGTGATATACATAAAATTTTCAAAATACGCAAGTGGTTATAAAATACACATTTCTGTTATAAATTTTAAGAGGTAACTGGTTCGGAAATTATGATTATAAATGATTTTTGGTGGAAAATTCTAGAATGAGTGGGCCCCACCTTTAGTTGATGAAAAATGTACTAAAATTTTATTTCAAAAGTGGTGGGTGGGAATAGTAGAAGGTAAAGCCATCAGGTTGCAGGTCAAGTCTGCTTTGGCATTCTAACATTTTCCTATAAATAGAGTGCTGAGTTAGAATTGAAAATCGCACCAGAAACATAAGTTTTCTCTCCCTATATTATCGAGCGTATTTTCTAAGTATTTTGATACTTTGAGAGTTGATAATCAGTGCAAGTTTCCTTCAGAGTCGTATCTGATATTCCAGTAAGAAGTACTACTCTTTTAAGGTAAGGGATATTGTCACTATATTGGTAAGGGATTGTTAAGGGATTTTAAGGGACGATATTTTCTTCTTAAATGATATTATTTTCTTCAATGTCATTATGCCGAATTATTGATATGAGTTTTATTGTGGAATTTCTACCTTTTTCATGTCGGGGTTACTATTCACGTATACTGCATTATTCACGTATACGACACTATATTCATGTATATGGCACTATTTCCGTATATGATATTATTTACGTATACGGTACTATATACGAATATGGGTTACTATTCATGAGTTACTATTCACGAGTTAATATTTATGAGTTACTATTCATGGGTACTATTGACGACAAAATTGGTTTCTTTTTCTGACCAAATTATCGTTGATTTATGAATCTTACTCTTAAAATTTAAATGTAGTTGTTGATCATATTATTTTTATTATCATATATAACATTTTTATAACCCTAATGATGATATTTCTCTTTAACTTGAGTGTAAAGATGGGTAGATTATTGGTATGATCGTGACTATGGGTTCTGTTTGGCCAGTAGTGCAAAGTTGAATTGTTGACTGCTATGATCATGACCATTGAATTTACAATTGAATATCTTTAGCTTAAGTGCAAAGGTGAATTGATCAACATGGTTATAATTATTGTTTATATAAATTCTAAAATGATTATATATTTCTTTGAAATATGAATATCTTTGGCCTGTAGTGCAAAGATGAACTGTTGTTGAATATCTTTGGCCCGTAATGCAAAGATGACATGTTGTTGAATATCTTTGGCCTGTGTTGCAAAGATGAATTATTGATGAATAACTTTGACCAGTAGTGCAAAGATGACCTGTTGTTGAATATCTTTGGTCCGTAGTGCAAAGATGACCTGTTGCTGAATATCTTTGGCATGTAGTGCAAAGATGAACTATTAATGAATATCTTTGGCCCGTAGTGCAAATATAAACCTATTAATATGATTATGAACAGGAACTGTGATTTGGTATAACTATGATCTTTGATGTTTTAGGTAAAGACATGTGATGAAAATTATCTTCGTCTTGGATGAGAAGAGGAATTTAGAACCGCAAATATGATTATGAGTTATTCACATGATTGTGGACAGGAAATGTTGATTGATGTTACAGGAATAAAACATTGTTGGTGGACTTTTAACATAGAAAAAATAATAGACTTTATTATCTATTTGACTCTTCTAATGGATTGCTCGTTCCACTGCAACTATGGTTGAAAAGTTTTATCATCTACCATATATTCTAAATCTCTGATTTATTATTGTTGAAGGCTATTGATAAATTATTTATCGTAGTCATGATATTCTTTACTGAGCTAGTTGTGCTCACCCTTTTGCTTCACAATTCCTTTCAGGTAATAAGAGTGTTTCCGGGTTGAGCGGGGGTAACAAGGCAATAGAACGGTGGTCTATAGCTGTTGAGGTTCTCCCTAAATAGTATAGAAATAATTTTATTATGAACTTTAGATAAGTGTGTCGTATTGTATACATAATTTAATATTTAATTTTGGTGAACCGAATAGGGCGAGGTGAACCCAACGTTCGAAGGGTGTTTTGCCACTATCATACAAGATGTCTAATGACATACAACCTCGTGTTAACATAAGACAGGGTTGTGCACATCCACTTGCTGAGTATATCTACGAGCACTACCTATATATTCTTGGAGTTTGGTTGAAATATAATTTTCAATTGCAGACAGTTGAGATAGTTATATGTCAAGAGAAGACTCACCATTGGAAAGAACATGATAGTAATCTTCTCGTATTTCTTTGGGGTTTATTGGGTCAACCAAGGATAATTCTGTGCGCATAGGATAACTATCATTACTTAGACGCATGGCCTCCCATGTACAAAGGTTTTCTTGAGCATTTCCTAAAGATTTTAATTTCTAAAATAATTATTGACTGTACCTTTATGTAAGGTGCCTTTGTGAAGTGCTGTCCACGGTTGGGACACGAGTCACATTTGGTATATATTTGTATCAAAACACACAACATATGTGATGTTGTATTTTGCACAAAAATTATAGTAATAAAGTTGTAGTTGTTTTCTGTACCATGTATTTGGCGACTCAGAATAGGTTGGATGGATTGGATCTATTTTGGGGGCATCACAGTTGGTATCAAAGCTTAGGGATATGATCTCTAGCAGAGATCCAGGATTAGAACTAGGAAGGGAGAGACGAGTAATATCCTTCGCTAGTGTGTGTCCTACCTAAGCTGAATTTTCTTACTTAAGTTGACAAATTGTGATATGTCAATTAACCTTTGTTTTGAAGCTGTATTCTAGAATGATATCTGAAATACAAGAGATGAGCAATGGAGAAATCATGATGACAGGGAAGATGAAATCTAAAATGAAAGCAAGGTATTCTCAACTCTTGAAATACAGTGCACGTAAATTTCGGTGGACAAAATTTCATAAGGAGGGAGATTGTAAGACCCCAAATTTATGAAATAAAAGTATTCAATTTTCCTATTTAGTAAATGGTTGAATTGATAAAAAGTTAAAGTTAAGGGTGATATATATAAAATTTTCAAAATATGCAAGTGGTTATAAAATACTCATTTCATTTGGGAATATTCGTTTGGTCGTGGAATATTCTTGTTGTTGGAGAATATTAAATACGACGGTAGCATCTATTTGTGGGTCCCATAATGTAATAACTCTCGGATGAAGAAAACGACAAGTTTGAAGTTTTTTATAAATAACGGCGTAGTTATACTTTATTAACACTTGTTGAAATACCTAGTGGTTAAAAAACTGAATATCTGGCGTGGTTGAGCAGTAAAGCACACGATATTATTGCAGTATTTTTGAATTATTAAATTCTACGTAAGAAGGCTCTACTCAATAATTGTTACGGTAATTCATTGCTCAATATTTTATTTTATTGATTCAATAATTGTTTGCGTTGATATTTTTATATATTATGTTATTTCAATAATTGTCACTACAAGGTATTTTTCATTATCAGATCAATAAATCATATTATTTGAATAATATTATTAGATAGCATTATTGGCAATGTCTAGAAAGTTCTGTCAAGGAGAGGTTTAGTCACCTAATTGTGCGCCAGTAAGGAAAAATCTTTATCGGAAAGCCCCCTCTATCCTGGGAACGGCCTGGTAGTCATTATTGTGATTGTGTAATATTATTTGTGAATAATTAATTATTGATTTATATGATAAGGAAATATATATTATTATATGGATATAAATGAAGGAATTAATGTTGAGGTGCTTTATTAGTATTTTGTCGAAATGAAGACCGAAATTTAGAAATTTTAGAAAATTAGTTTATTACTTGATTTTGTAAAATCTATAACTCTTTGTGTATAATGAGTTAGGAGATGAGCCATATATCAAAAGAAAGCCCTGGAAGTAAGCTAACAGTAGAAATTGGAATCACCCAAAAATTCGTTGTGGATGTTTCGTGGTGACTGTTTGAATGAAACTAGTGCGAAGAACTCATAATTCAAAAAATCAGTGTTCTTGAGATATATTGTGTGAGTTATAATTTTTAATCCGACAATTGGATCGTTGTTATTTTTGGATATGCTATACATATATAAGTTGAGTACATGTCCACAAATTTGGAACCGTTAAAAATTAACGTATGATTTTTTATGAATTTTAAGAGGTGACTGATTTGGAAATTGTGTTTATAAATGATTTTTGGTGAAAAATTCTAGAATGAGTGGATCCCACCTTTGGTTGGTGAAAAATGTGCTAAAATTTTATTTCAAAAGTGGTGGGTGGAAATAGTAGCAGGTAAAGCCATCAAGTTGTAGGTCAAGTCTGCTTTGGCGTTCTAACATTTTCCTATAAATAGAGTGCTGAGTTAGAATTAAAAATTACACCAGAAACATAAGTTTTCTCTCCCTATATTATCGAGCGTATTTTGTGAATATTTTAATACTTTGAGAGTTGCTAATGGATTGCAAGTTTTTTCTTCAATCATATCCGATATTTTATTAGAAGTACTACTCTTTTGAGGTAAGAGATATTGTCATTATATTGGTAGGGGATTGTAGAGATTTTAAGGGATTGTAAGGATGTTATTTTCTTCTTAAATGATATTATTTTCTTCAAAATCATTATTTGAATTATTGATATGAGTTTTATTGTGGAGTTACCTTTTTCATGTCGAGGTAACTATTCACGATATCTGAACCTTATTTATTCATGTATACACGACACTATATTCATGTATATGGCACTATTTATGTATATGATATTATTTATGTATACGGTACTAAGTATGAATATGGGTTACTATTCATGAGTTACTATTCATGAGTTACTATTCACGAGTTGCTATTCACGAGTACTATTCACGAAAAAATTGGTTTCTTTTTCTGATCAAATTATCGTTAATTTATGAATCTTACTCTTGAAATTAAATGCAGTTGTTGATCATATTATTTTTATTATCATATATAACATTTTTATAACCCTAATGATGATATTTATCTTTGATTTGAGTGTAAAGATGGGTAGATTATTGGTATGATCGTGACTATGGTTCTGTTTGGCCAGTAGTGCAAAGTTGAATTGTTGACTGGTATGATCATGACCATTGAATTTACAATTGAATATCTTTAGCTTAAGTGCAAAGGTGAATTGATCAACACGGTTATAATTATTGTTTATATAAATTCTGAAATGATTATATATTTCTTTGAAATATGAATATCTTTGGCCTGTAGTGCAAAGTTGAACTGCTGTTGAATATCTTTGGCCCGTAGTGCAAAGATGACATGTTGTTGAATATCTTTGGCTTGTAATGCAAAGATGAATTATTGATGAATATCTTTGACACGTAGTGCAAAGATGACCTGTTGTTGAATATCTTTGGCATGTAGTGCAAAGATGAACTGTTAATGAATATCTTTACCCCGTAGTGCAAAGATGGACCTATTAGTATGATTATGAATAGGAACTGTGATTTGGTATAACCATGATCTTTGATGTTTCAGGTAAAGACATGTGATGAAAATTATCTTCGTCCTAGATAAGAAGGGGAATTTAAAATCACAAATATGATTATGAGTTATTCACATGATTGTGGTCAGGAACTGTTGATTGATGTTATAGGAATAAAACATTATTTGTGGACTTTTAACATGGAGAAGATAATAGACTTCGTGGTCTATTTGACTCTTCTAATGAATTGCTTGTTCCACTGCAACTATGGTTGAAAAGTTTTATCATCTACCATATTTTCTAAATCTCTGATTTAATACTGATGAAGGCTATTGATAAAGTATTTATCTTAGTCATGATATTCTTTACTGAGCTAGTTGTGCTCACCCTTTTGCTTCACAATTCCTTTCAGGTAATAAGAGTGTTGTCGGGTTGAGCGGTGGTAATAGGGGAATAAAACGGTGGTCTATAACTATTGAGGTTCTCCCTAGATAGTATGGAAATAATTTTATTATGAACTTTAGATAAGTGTGTCGTATTGTATACGTCATTTAATATTTAATTTTGGTGAACCGAATAGGGTGAAGTGAACCCAACGTTGGAAGGGTGTTTTGCCACTATCATACAAGATGTCTAATGACATACAACCCCGTGTTATTATAAGACAGGGTTGTGCACATCCACTTGCTGAGTATATCTACAAGCACTACCTATATAATCTTGGAGTTTGGTTGAAATATAATTTGCAATTGCAGACAGTGGAGATAGTTATATGTCAAGAGAAGACTCACCATTGGAAAGAACATAATAGTAATCTTCTCATTTTTCTTTGGGGTCTATTTGGTCAACCAAGGATAATTCTGTGGGCATATGATATCTATCATAACCTAGACGCATGGCCTCCCATTTACGAAGGTTTTCTTGAGCCTTTCCCAAAGATTTTAATTTCTAAAACAGTTATTGACTGTACCTTTATGTAAGGTGCCATTGTGAGGTGCTGTCCACGGTTGGGACACAAGTCACAGTTGATATATATTTGTATCAAAACTCACAACATATGTGTTTTTGTATTTTGCACGAAAATTGTAGTAATAAAGTTGTTGGTGTTTTTCTGTACCATGTATTTGGCGACTCAGAATAGGTTGGATGGATTGGACCTATTTTGGGGGCGTCACAGTTTGTATCAGAGCTTAGGGATATGATCTTTAGCAGAGATCCGGAATTAGAACTAGGAAGGGAGAGACGAGTAATATCCTTTGCTAGTGTGTGTCCTACCTAAGTTGAATTTTCTTACTTAAGTTGACAAATTATGATATGTCAATTAACCTTTGTTTTGAAGCAATATTCTAGAATGACATCTGAAATACAGGAGACGAGCAATGGAGAAATCATGATGACAGGGAAGATAGAATCTGAAATGAAAGCAAGGTATTCTCAACTCTTCGAAATACTAGGTACGTAAATTTTGGGGACGAAATTTCATAAGGAGGGGAGATTGTAAGACCCCGAATTTTATGAAATAAAAGTATTCAATTTTCCTATTTAGTAAATGGTTAAATTGATAAAAAGTTAAAGTCAAGGGTGATATATATAAAATTTTCAAAATACGCAAGTTGTTATAAAATACTCATTTATGTTGGGGAATATTCGTTTAGTTGTGGAATATTCTTGTTGTTTGAGAATATTAAATACGATGCACGCAAATGACCATTTATGGGCCCCATAACAGAATAACTATCAGATGAAGAAACCGTCAAGTTTGAGTTTTTATAAATAACGGTGTAGTTGTTACTGTTAACACTGTTGGAATACCTGGTGGTTAAAATACAGTAATATGCGTGGTTGCACAATAGCACATGGTATTGCACAGTATTTTTAAATTATAGATTCTTACGTAAGAAGGCTCTACTCAATAATTGTTACATAGTTACTGTTCAATATTTTATTTTATTGATTCAATAATTGTTGCGTTGATATTTTATATTATTGTTGTTTCAATAATTGTTACTGCACAGTATTTTCTATTATCAGATCTATAAATCATATTATTTGAATAATATTATTAGATATCATTATTGGCAATGTCTAGAAAGTTTTGTCAATGAGAGGTTTGGTCACCTAATTGCGCGCCAGTAAGGAGAAATCCTTATCGGAAAGCCACCTCTTTCCTGGGAACGGCCTAGTTGTCATTATTGTGATTGTGTAATATTATTTGTGAATAATTAATTATTGATTTATATGATAAGGAAATATATATTTTTATATGGATATAAATGAAGGAATTAATGTTGAGGTGTTTTATTAGTATTTTGTCGAAATGAAGAACTAAATTTGGAAATTTTTAGAAAATTAGTTTATTACTTGATTTTGTAAAATCTATAACTCTTTGTGTATAATGAGTTAAGAGATGAGCCATATATCAAAAGAAGGCCCTGGAAGTAAGCTAACCGTAGAAATTAGAATCACCCAAAAATTCATTGTGGATTTTTCGTGGTAACTATTTGAATGAAACTGGTCTGAAGGACTCATAATTCAAAAAATCAGTGTTCTTTAAATATATTGCGTGAGTTATAATTTTTAATCCGACTGTTGGATCGTTGTTATTTTTTGATATGCTATTAATATATAAGTTGCGTTCATGTCCACAAATTTTGAACCGTTAAAAATTAACATATGATTTGTTATGAATTTTAAGAGGTGACTGATTCGGAAATTGTGTTTATAAATGATTTTTGGTGGAAAATTCTAGAATGAGTGGGACCCACCTTTGGTTGGTAAAAAATGTGCTACAATTTTATTTCAAAAGTGGTGGGTGGGAATAGTAGCTGGTAAAGCCATCAGGTTGCAGGTCAAGTCTGCTTTGGCATTTTAACATTTTCTTATAAATAGAGTGCTGAGTTAGAATTGAAAATCACACCAGAAATATAAGTTTTCTCTCCCTATATTATCAAGTATATTTTGTGAGTATTTTAATACTTTGAGAGTTGCTAATCAGTGCAAGTTTCCTTCAGCGTCATATCCGATATTTTAGTCAGAATTACTACTCTTTTGAGATAAGGGATATTGTCATTATATTGGTAGGGGATTGTAAGGGATTTTAAGGGATTGTAAGGGATGTTATTTTCTTCTTAAATGATATTATTTTCTTCAATATCATTATGCCGAATTATTGATATGAGTTTTATTGTGGAGTTTCTACCTTTTTCATGTCGGGGTTACTATTTACGTATACAACACTATTCACGTATATGACACTATATTCGTGTATATGGCACTATTTACGTATATGATATTATTTAAGTATACGGTACTATGTACCAATACGTGTTACTATTCATGAGTTACTATTCATAAGTTACTATTCACGGGTACTATTCACGAAAAAATTGGTTTCTTTTTCTGACCAAGTTATCTTTGATTTATGAATCTTACTCTTGAAAGTAAATGCAGTTGTTGATCATATTGTTTTTATTATCATATATAACATTTTTATAACCCTAATGATGATATTTCTCTTTAACTTGAGTGTAAAGATGGGTAGATTATTGGTATGATCGTGACTATGGGTTTTGTTTGGCCAGTAGTGCAAAGTTGAATTTTTAACTGGTATGATCATGACCATTGAATTTACAATTGAATATCTTTAGCTTAAGTGCAGAGGTGAATTGATCAACATGGTTATAATTATTGTTTATATAAATTCTGAAATGATTATATATTTCTTTGAAATATGAATATTTTTGGCCTGTAGTGCAAAGATGAACTGTTGTTGAATATCTTTGGCCTGTAGTGCAAAGATGACACGTTGTTGAATATCTTTGGCCTGTAGTGCAAAGATGAATTGTTGATGAATATCTTTGGCCCGTAGTGCAAAGATGACCTGTTGTTGAATATCTTTGGGCCGTAGTACAAACATGACCTGTTGTTGAATATCTTTGGCATGTAGTGCGAAGATGAACTGTTACTGAATAACTTTATCCCGTAGTGCAAAGATGAACCTATTAGTATGATTATGAACATGAACTGTGATTTGGTATAATCATGATCTTTGATGTTTCAGGTAAAGACATGTGATGAAAATTATCTTCGTCCTAGATGAGAAGAGGAATTTAGAACAATAAATATGATTACGAGTTATTCACATGATTGTGGACAGGAACTGTTAATTGATGTTACAGGAATAAAACATTGTTGGTGGAATTTTAACATGGAGAAGATAATAGACTTTATGGTCTATTTGACTCTTCTAATGGATTGCTCGTTCCGCTGCAACTATGGTTGAAAAGTTTTATCATCTACCATATGTTCTAAATCTCTGATTTATTACTGATGAAGATTATTGATAAATTATTTATCTTAGTCATGATATTCGTTACTGAGTTAGTTGTGCTCACCCTTTTGCTTCACAATTCCTTTCAGGTAATAAGAGTGTTCTAAGAATCGAAAGCGGGGTAAGGAGAATAGAACGCAGTGTGTTCTATAGCTGTTGAGGTTCTCCCTAAATAGTATGGAAATAATTTTATTATGAACTTTAGATAAATGTGTCGTATTGTATACGTAATTTAATATTTAATTTTGGTGAACCGAATAAGGTGAGGTGAACCTAACGTTGGAAGGGTGTTTTTCCACTATCATACAAGATGTTTAATAACATACAACCTCGTGTTATCATAAGACAGGGTTGTTCAAATCCACTTGCTGAGTATATCTACGAGCACTACCTATATAATCTTTTAGTTTGGTTGAAATATAATTTTCAATTGCAGACAGTGGAGATAGTTATATGTCAAAAGAAGACTCACCATTGGAAAGAACATGATAGTAATCTTCTCATTTTTCTTTGAGTTCTATTGGGTCAGCCAAGGATAATTCTGTGGGCATATGATATCTATCATAACCTAGACGCATAGCCTCCCATTTACGAAGGTTTTCTTAAGCATTTCCCAAAGATTTTAATTTTTAAAACAGTTATTGACTGTACCTTTATGTAAGGTGCCATTGTGAGGTGTTATCCACGGTTGGGACATGAGTCACAATTGGTATATATTTGTATCAAAACTCACAACATATGTGTTGTTGTATTTTGCACAAAAATTGTAGTAATAAAGTTGTAGTTATTTTCTGTACCATATATTTGGCGACTCAGAATAGGTTGGATGGATTGGACCTATTTTGGGGGCGTCACCGTTGGTATCAGAGCTTAGGGATATGATCTCTAGCAGAGATCCGGGATTAGAACTAGGAAGGGAGAGACGAGTAATATTCTTCGCTAGTGTGTGTCTTACCTAAGCTGAATTTTCTTACTTAAGTTGACAAATTGTGATATGTCAATTAACCTTTGTTTTGAAGCTGTATTCTAGAATGATATCTGAAATACGGTGATGACAATGGAGAAATCATCTTGACAGGGGAAGATGAAATCGAAATGAAAGCAAGGTATTCTCAACTCTTCGAAATACCAGGTACGTAAATTTTGGGGACGAAATTTCATAAGGAGGGGAGATTGTAAGACCCCGAATTTTATGAAATAAAAGTATTCAATTTTCTTATTTAGTAAATGGTTAAATTGATAAAAAGTTAAAGTCAAGGGTGATATAGATAAAATTTTCAAAATACGCAAGTGGTTATAAAATACTCATTTATATTGGGGAATATTCGTTTAGTTGTGGAATATTCTTGTTGTCGGGGAATATTCGTACGACGACGTAGCCATTTGTGGGTCCCATAACAGAATAACTGTCGGATGAAGAAACCGACAAGTTTGAGTTTTTATAAATAACGGCGTGGTTATTCTTATTAACAATTGTTGGAATACACGGTGGTTAAAAAATACGATGTCTGGCGTGGTTGCACAATAGCACACGGTATTGCATAGTATTTTTGAAATATTCATTCTTACATAAGAAGGCTCTACTCAATAATTGTTACAGTAGTTACTGTTCAATATTTTATTTTATTAATTCAATAATTGTCACTGCACAATATTTTCCATTATCAGATCAATAAATCATATTATTTGAATAATATTATTAGATAGCATTATTGGCAATGTCTAGAAAGTTCTATCAAGGAGAGGTTTGGTCTCCTAATTGCGCGCTAGTAAGGAGAAATCCTTATCGAAAAGCCCCCTCTTTCCTAGGAATGGCCTTGTTGTCATTATTGTGATTCTATAATATTATTTGTGAATAATTAATTATAAATTTATATGATAAGGAAATATACATTTTTATATGGATATAAATGAAGGAATTAATGTTGAGGTGTTTTATTAGTATTTTTTCGAAATGAAGAACGAAATTTTGAAATTTTCAGAAAATTAGTTTATTACTTGATTTTGTAAAATCTATAACTTTTTGTGTGTAATGAGTTACTAGATGAGCCATATATCAAAAGAAAGCCCTGGAAGTAAGGTAACCGTAGAAATTGGAATCACCCATAAGTTCATTGTGGATTTTTGTTGGTGACTATTTGAATGAAACTGGTTCGAAGGACTCATAATTTGAAAAATCAATGTTCTTAAGATATATTGTGTGAGTTATAATTTTTAATCCGACCGTTAGATCGTTGTTATTTTTTGATATGTTATACATATATAAGTTAAGTACATGTCCATAAATTTTGAACCGTTAAATATTAACATATGATTTGTTATGAATTTTAAGAGGTGACTGATTCGAAAATTGTGTTTATAAATGATTTTTGGTGGAAAATTCTAGAATGAGTGGGCCCCACCTTTGGTTGGTGAAAAATGTGCCAAAATTTTATTTCAAAAGTGGTGGGTGGGAATAGTAGCAGGTAAAGCCATTAGGTTACAGGTCAAGTCTGCTTTGGCATTCTAACATTTTCCTATAAATAGAGTGCTGTGTTAGAATTGAAAATCACAACAAAAACATAAGTTTTCTCTCCCTATATTATCGAACTTATTTTGTGAGTATTTTAATACTTTGAGAGTTGCTAATCAGTGCAAGTTTCCTTCAACGTCATATCCGATATTCTAGTCAGAAGTACTTCTCTTTTGAGGTAAGGGATATTGTCATTATATTGGTAAGGGATTTTAAGGGATTGTAAGGGATGTTATTTTCTTCTTAAATGAAATTATTTTCTTCAATATCATTATGTCGAATTATTGATATGAGTTTTATTGTGGAGTTTCTAACTTTTTCATGTCGGGGTTACTATTTACGTATACGGCACTATTCACGTATACGACACTATATTCATGTATATGACACTATTTAGGTAAATGATATTATTTACGTATACGGTACGAATATGGGTTACTATTTATGAGTTACTATTCACGAGTACTATTCATGAAAAAATTGGTTTCTTTTTCTGACCAAATTATCGTTGATTTATGAATCTGACTCTTGAAATTAAATGAACTTGTTGATCATATTGTTTTTATTATCATATATAACATTTTTATAACCCTAATGATGATATTTCTCTTTGACTTGAGTGTAAAGATGGGTAGATTATTGGTATGATCGTGACTATGGGTTCTGTTTGGCCAGTAGTGCAAAGTTGAATTATTGACTGGTATGATCATGACCATTGAATTTATAATTGAATATCTTTAGCTTAAGTGCAAAGGTGAATTAATCAACATGGTTATAATTATTGTTTATATAAATTCTGAAATGATTATATATTTCTTTGAAATATGAATATCTTTGGCCTGTAGTGCAAAGATGAACTGTTGTTGAATATCTTTGGCACGTAGTGCAAAGATGACATGTTGTTGAATATCTTTGGCATGTAGTGCAAAGATGAATTATTGATGAATATCTTTGGCCCGTAGTGCAAAGATGACCTGTTGTTGAATATCTTTGGCCCATAGTGCAAAAATGACCTGTTGCTGAATATCTTTGGCATGTAGTGCAAAGATGAATTATTAATGAATATCTTTGGGCCTTAGTACAAAGATGAACCTACTAGTATGATTATGAACAGGAACTGTGATTTTGTATAACCATTATGTAAAATCACAAATTTTATGAATAAAGATTTAATTTTCTCAATTTTTTTTCTTCAAAATTATGTTATGGATTTGAGATATTGTTATAGTTGTGGGTAATATTTATAAATTTTGAAAAGTATGCAAGTTGTTGTATAATATTCGATTGGTCTGGGAATATCCGTACGACGGTACCATCATTGGTGGACCCCACAACGGAATTATTGTCGGATTGAGAAAACGACAAAAATATTTTTATTAAAATAACGGCGGAAGTTTTATCGTTAAAACTGTTGAACTACTCGGTAGTAAAAGTACAGTAATATGTGTGGTTGCATAGTAGCAGACGGTATTGATTATTAATGCTTACGTGAGAAGTCACTCAGTTTTGTTCAATTATTGCTATAGTAATTGCTGCATAGTATCTCACGTTATTTGAGTCAATTATTGTCAATATTTTATATATTATTAAATCAATAATTGAGACGACGAAGTTATTAATATTATTATTCGCAATATTAACGATGTCTAGAAGTTCTGCCAAGGAGAGGTTTGGTCATCTAATTGCTCGCCAATAGGGAGAAATCCTTATTGGAAAGCCCCCTCTTTTCTGGGAACGACCTGGTCAATTAATATTGTGAATTATAATAATAATGATAAGTGTTGTTAAAAATATTGAGGTGATTTTTATGAGGTATTTATTTTTGGACCCCTCATTTATCCATTTTCAAAATAATCGGTAGAAATTTTTTTACTATTTTTTGTGGGGCCCACATGTGGGGCACACGTGTGAGTTTGGAAATCTGATCATTTTAGGGGGGAGTCACGGGAAAGTTTATATATATATATATTATATATATAAATTTTGTTTTATTATTTTATAAATGTAATAAAAGCAGAAAACTTTTATATAAAGCAGAATACTTTTTATAGAGTTTTGTTTTATTTGATTATAAATAGAATATATTATATTTTATTATGTATAGTGTTTGAATAGTGTTTGCATAGTAAAATCTTTTGTAAAGTTATTTGTTTTATTAGATTTTAAATAATATATATATATATATATATTTTATAAATTTTGTTTTATTATATAATTATAAATAGAATATATTATATTTTCTTTGCATAGTATCCTTTCCATTCTCCTATAAATAGGATGCTTAGTTAGAATTGAAACAAACCCGGACATTGGAGAATTCTTCTTCTATAATCTTGGCGTATTTCTTTAGAGTTTTAAAAGCTTTGGCGTAGAAAAATAGTGTAAGTTTTCTTCAAGTATATCCCCGCCCTACCCGTCGGATTACTCTTCTTTATAAGGTAAGGGGTATTATTTCTTTCGTATTCATGAAGAGAACTATTTTCTTTCAATACTCGTAATGGGTATTATTCTTTCGTATTCATGAAGAGAGTTATTTTCTTTCAATACTCGTAAGGGTTGTTATTTCATTCTTTATTATTATGTTGGAATAACTTTGTCTACATGCAAGTAACGCATACATAGTGAAATTCTTTATTATTCCATTCTTTATTATTACATTGGAATAACAAGTCATCTTCCATGGTTCATCGCATGCCTGTTGAATTTTTTGTTATTCCATTCTTTATTATTCATTGGAATAACCTCATGCTGTATGGCCTATCGCATGCACAGTGAATTTCTGTTGTTATTCCATTCTTTATTATTCTTTTGGAACATCCTGTCTGTGCGGATTACTAATGACCTGGTTCAATTCTTTATTATTCTATTGGAATATCCTGTCTATGCGGATTACGCATGACCTGGTTCCATCCTTTATTACTCTGTTGGAATAACCTGTCTATGTGGATTACCGCATGCATGGTGAATGATCCTTTGTATTCATTCCTTATTAACTTGTGGAAATGATTTGTCTATGTGGATCCATTTGCAGTTACATATATTTTATTATACTCGGTTGGTTAAAGTTTTGGCTTCTATACTCCATGAAATTAGTAGAATATCCTGGATATTTGCGCTTCATCTAGTATCTTTTTATGGAAATATTCTTCTGAGCATTCTTGACTTTTACTCCACAAAGCAGTATCATGTTGACAATTTGGACGTTATTGGTTCCTAGATAAATTAATTTATAAATCTTTAAAATTTATTCTTAAACTTGTTTTATTGAATTGTCATCATCCTCATGCTTATATTATGTTGAAAGTCATCTGTGGCCTGTAGTGCATAGATGGACTTGGTATGATTATGAACAGGAATTATTCGGTATAATCATGACCGTAATGTTACAAATGATGTGGAAAAAGTTCTCATTGGCCCGTAGTGCATTGATGGACATTTTTTGGTATGATTATGGTTATGGATTCTCTTCGGCCAAGGGTGCAAAGATGAATTATTTTATGGCATGGTCAGGACCGTTGATGAAAACACGATTATCTTTGGCCCGTAGGGCATTTATAATTTATGGTCCTGATACTAAAGAATATCCTTGGCCTATAATGCAGGGATGATTTGATGGTGTGGATTATTTATTAAGCTGAGTCTCAGCGATAAAATTTATGATAAATCTTTTAAATCATAGAAGATAGTAGATTTTATGCTCTACTTGACTCTTCTAATGGATTGCTTATTTCGTTGCAGTTGTTGATCTAAAACTTGTTGTCCATTATATTCTATCAGTTGTATACTGTTGAAGGCTAAGGATAATTTATTCTGCATTATCTTAGTCATAATATTTCTTACTGGGCTAGCTGAGCTCACCTTTTGCTTTCATTATTCTCTTCAGGAAATGAGAACGTAGCAGGGACTAGTCGGGGAATGGAGTGATGGTCCAGATGATAGCATTAGTAGTCCTCACTATTCTTTGAAGTAGTGTGATAATATATGTATTGAGGACTTATTTTGAGTTTGAATACTGTTTAGAAGACAATATTTGTATTAAAACTCATATCTCATGTTGTATATTTAAGGTTGTATTTGTATTCTGTACCATGTATTTGGCGACTCAGAATAGGTTATGTATACCTATTTTGGGGGCGTCACAGTTGGTACCAAAACTTAGGGATATGATCCCTGGCTGAGATGTGAGACAAGAACTAGGAAGGGAGACACGGGGAATTCCTTCGCTAGTATGACCTACTTAAGTTTATTTGGTATTTAATTTGTCAGTCAGAGTATAGGGATAATATGTGATATGTTAATTAACCCTTGTTTTGTGACAATGTTTGAAAATGGCATCTGAAAATGTTGAGATCAGCAATGAAGCACATGAGACCGTTGAGTAACCAACGATCAATACCCAGGATAATGTGCAATAGGAATACAATAATCCTCAGGTAAATAACAACACCGATCAGATGATGAACGATGAGATGTTCATAGGCTTTATGCAATTCATGCAACATCAGGTAAGAGAGACTCCTGTTCAAAATATAGGTGGAAATAATGGCAACCCACGGTCGGTCACCGCTAAGCAGTTCAAGAAACTGGGACCACCAGAGTTTTTTGGAGAGCCAAAACCACTTAAGGTGGAGACGTGGATAAAGCAGATCTGCAAGATATTTGGTGTCTTGGGATGCTCCGAGGAGCAAAAGGTTCCCTTTGCCACCTTCATGTTACGAGTAGAGGCAGATTACTGGTGGGAATTTGTAAAACATACCCAGCCTGACGCACACAAGATGTCTTGGGAAAAGTTACAAGAATTTTTCAACGACAAGTACTTTCCTGAAAGTATTCGTCACATGAAGGAGGTAGAATTCATCAAGCTGGAGCAAAACAATATGACCGTGTCGCAGTACGAGGCTAAGTTTGCGGAGTTATCTCCCTTTGCATCCTATTTGGTCGATAATGAGGAGAGAATGACGCGAATGTTTCTTCCAGGTTTGAAACTCGAAATACGTCACCTCATTTCTCACAAACTTTGTTTATATTCAGATGTTGTGAATAGGGCTCAATTATTGGAGCGTGATAATGAGTCAGCACAACCAAAAGGCAACGACCAACAACACGATAATAATCGTACCGGTGGCAACGACCATAGGAACAATGATAACCATCGTGGGGGAAATTATCATGCTAAGATTGGTAACCACTTCGGTGGTAATCATGGCCAAGATTATAGGAGTGGAAATTTCAAGAAGAGAAGGTTCAACAATGATGGAAAGACAGCAGCACCAACACCCATTTTCAAGGAAGGAGAACGACCACCAATTGTATGCTTCAAATGCGAAGGGGAGGGACATATCAGTCCAAACTTTGTGATGCAGTCCAAAGCATGTTATAATTGTGGAAAAGGTCACCTAGCCAAATTTTGTCGTGCACCAAAGTCAAGTCCAGCTAGGACGGTTACACCAAAGGCGGATACAGACAAAACAAAGTCGGTGGTTTTAGGAAGAGCGTTTTTTGTGACTTCTCAAAAAGTGAGTAACCCAAACGAAGTTAGCACGGGTTAGTTAATTATAAATTCTTACGAAGTCTATACCTTATTAGATACCGATTCTACCCATTCTTTTATCTCTCTTGCTTACGCTCAACGTTTAAATTTGACTCCGGAGAAATTAGACTTTGACTTATCGGTTGAAACTTTGTTAGGAGAAACCTTCGTTAGCTCCACTGTTTATAAATCTTGTTTGATTCAAATCGATACTTTCACGTTACCTGTCGATCTTATCTCTTTGAAAATACTTGCCTTTGATGCGATTTTAGGAATCGATTGGTTAACTACTCATCATGCTTTTCGTAAGGTTGTTAGCTTTAATATTCATAACCAACCTATGATGCGAATTCAAGCAACCAAACCACTAAATTTAATCACTGTTATATCAAGCCATAAGTAAAGAACCCTGATCCTTTCGTTGTTGACTTCTTTGTGTGGAATGCGCCGAAGCCAAACTTTCTGTAGGCAACGTCGTGAATGACGATTGCAAGTTGATAGGTATCATTGTGACGTGCTATCCAAGTTTTGGATAAGAGTCATAGTTTTTAAATGATATTTCTATCGTTAATAAATTTCCTGACGTATTCTTGAAGACTTCTTGACCTCCCCAGAGCATGAAATCAAATTTTGTATTGACCCTAGTACAAAACACATTTCTAAAAACCCTTAAATATTTCTTCAACTAAAACAAATGTATAATGCGCCAAAGACGTTGGCTCGAGTTGTTGAAGGTTACGACTATACCATTCAATATCATCGTGGAAGAGTGAACGTAGTAGCTGACACGTTGAGTAGAAGATCATATGCGTTTACGAGCGCGATGTTGTTAACATAAAAACCTATTTCGTATAACTTACAAATGATGAAGATAGAGTTAAAGACTCTAGGGACCCACGTGAAGATAACGAATATACGAGTAGAATCAACTTTAATCGATAAAGTTAAAGTCGCTCAAACTTCAGACCCAGAGCTGATGAAAATGAAGAAGAAGGTTCAAGAAGGCGTTATTCTAGAAGAAAGAGTCGACGAAGAGAGAAAATCTCAACCCTCGATTTAATTGGCCCATTTGAAATCCTTGATCAAGTAGGAACTGTGGCTTATAGACTCATTTTACCGCCAAGTATGTCGCGTGTTCATAACGTTTTCAACGTATCGATGTTACGTAAATATGTGGACGACCCGAACCACATTATTAATTTTGAACCGGATGAGATAACGGATAATTTAACGTATGAAGATGTACTTGTTAAAATCTTGAAATATATTTTACGCTCAAAGGTTATACCTCAAGAGTTAGAATCTGACGAAGTGTCCTCATTTGTTTGGCATACCAGGTACGTATATAAATTTTGAGGGAAAAATTTCATAAGGAATGGAGATTGTAAAATCCCAAATTTCCTGGTGTGGATTTGAGATAGTGTTATAGTTGTGGGTAATATTTATAAATTTTGAAAAGTATTCAAGTTGTTGTATAATATTCGATTGGTCAGGGAATATCAAAGCGATGGTACAATCATCAAGCGAGACCTACTAATCGGAATTATTGTCGAATTGAGAAAACGACAAAAATATTTTTATGAAAATAATGGCGGAAGTTTAACCGTTAAAACTGTTGTACTACTTGGTAGTAAAAGTACAGTAATACGCGTGGTTGCATAGTAGCACATGATATTGATTATTGATGCTTACGTGAGAAGTCACTCAGTTTTGTTCAATTATTTCTACAGTAATTGCTGCATAATATCTCACGTTATTTGATTCAATTATTGTCAATATTTTATATATTATTAAATCAATAATTGAGACGATGAAGTTATTAATATTATTATTCGTAATATTAATGATGTCTAGAAGTTCTATGAAGGAGAGGTTTGGTCACCTAATTGCACGTCAATAGGGAGAAATCCTTATTGAAAAGCCCCCTCTTTCTTGGGAACGACCTGGTTGATTAATATTGTGAATTATAATAATAATGATAAGTGTTGTTAAAAATATTGAGGTGATTTTTAAGAGGTATTTTATTTTTGGACCCCTCATTTATCCATTTTCAAAATAATCGGTAGAAAATTTTTCAGTATTTTTGTGGGGCCCACATGTGGGGGCCACATGTGACTTTGGAAATCTGATCATTTGGGGGGAGTCACGGGAAAGTTTTTATATATATATATATATATTATATAAATTTTGTTTTATTATTATTATAAATGTAATAAAACAGAAAACTTTTTATATAAAATAGAATACTTTTTATAAAGTTTTGTTTTATTTGATTATAAATAGAATATATTATATTTTATTATGTATAGTGTTTGCATAGTAAAATCTTATATATATATATATATATATATATTATAAATTTTGTTTTATTATATAATTATAAATAGAATATATTATATTTTATTGCATAGTACCCTTTCCATTCTCCTATAAATAGGATGCTTAGTTAGAATTGAAAACACACCAAAAATTCAGAGAATTCTTCTTCTATAATCTTGAGCGTATTTCTTTAGAGTTTTAAGAAGCTTTGAGCGTAGAAAATAGTGCAAGTTTTCTTCAAGTATATCCCCGCCATACCCGTCAGAGTACTCTTCTTTATAAGGTAAGGGGTATTATTTCTTTCGTATTCATGAAGAAAATTATTTTCTTTCAATACTCGTAAGGGATATTATTCTTTCGTATTCATGAAGAGAGTTATTTTCTTTCAATACTAGTAAGGGTTGTTATTCCATTCTTTATTATTATGTTGGAATAACCTATCTATGCGAAGTACTGCATACATGGTGAAATTCTTCTGTTATTCCATTCCTTATTATTTTGTTAGAATAACCTGTCTGTGTGGTTTATCGCATGCCTGGTGAATTTTGTTGTTATTCCATTCTTTATTATTCTTTTGGAACATCCTGTCTGTGCGGTCTATCGCATACCTAGTGAATTCTGTTGTTATTCCATTCTTTATTATTCTGTTGGAATAACCTGTCTGTGCGGTTTATCGCATGCCTTTTGAATTCTGTTGTTATTCCATTCTTTATTATTCTATTGGAACATCCTATCTCTGCGGATTACGCATGACCTGGTTCCATTCTTTATTATTATATTGGAATATCATGTTTGTGCGAATTACGCAAGATCCTGGTTCCAATCTTTATTACTTTGTTGGAATAACATGTCTATGTGGATTACCGCATGCATGGTGAATGATCCTTTGTATTCATTTCTTATTAACTTGTAGAAATGATCTATCTACATGGATTACCGCATGGCGGACAAAAATCCATTTTCAGTTTCATATATTCTATTATACTTAGTTGGTTAAAGTTTTGGCTTATATACTCCATGAAATTAGTAGAATATCCTGGATATTTATGCTTCATCCAATATCTTTTCATGGAAATATTCTTCTAAGCATTCTTCAATTTTACTCCACAAAGCAGTATCATGTTTACAATTTGGACGTTATTGGTTCCTAAATAAATTAATTTATAAATCTTTAAAATTTATTCTTGAACTTGTTTTATTGAATTGTCATCATCCTCATGCTCTACTTGACTCTTCTAATGCATTGCTTATTCCGCTGCAGTTGTTGATCTAAAACTTGTTGTCCATTATATTCTATCAGTTGTATACTGTTAAAGGCTAAGGATAATTTATTCTGCATTATCTTAGTCATAATATTTCTTACTGGGCTAGCTGAGCTCACCTTTTGCTTTCATTGTTCTCTTCAGGAAATGAGAACGTAGCAGGGACTAGTCGGGGAACGGAGTGACGGTCCAGATGATAGTATTAGTAGTCCTCACTATTCTGTGAAGTAGTGTGATAATATATGTATTGAGGACTTATTTTGAGTTTGAATACTGTCTAGAAGACAATATTTGTATTAAAACTCACAGCTCATGTTGTATATTTAAGGTTGTATTTGTATTCTGTACCATGTATTTGGCGACTCAGAATAGGTGATGTATACCTATTTTGTGGGCGTCACACATGATCTTTGATGTTTCAGGTAAAGACATGTGATGAAAATTATCTTCGTCCTGGATGAGAATAGGAATTTAAAACCACAAATATGATTATGAGTTATTCACATGATTGTGGACAAGAACTTTTGATTGATGTTACATGAATAAAACATTGTTGTTGGACTATTAACATGGAGAAGATAATAGAATTTATGGTCTATTTGACTCTTCTAATGGATTGCTCGTTCCGCTGCAACTATGGTTGAAAAGTTTTATCATCTACCATATGTTCTAAATCTATGATTTATTACTGATGAAGGCTATTGATAAATTATTTATCTTAGTCATGATATTCTTTACTGAGCTAGTTGTGCTCACCCTTTTGCTTCACAATTCCTTTTAGGTAATAAGAGTTTTGCCGGGTCGAGCGGGGGTAACAGGGGAATAGAACGGTGGTCTATAGCTGTTGAGGTTATCCCTAAATAGTATGGAGATAATTGTATTGAGAACATTAGATAAGTGTGTCGTATTGTATACATTATTTAATATTTAATTTTGGTGAACCGAATAAGGTGAGTTGAACCCAACGTTGGAAGGGTGTTTTGCCACTATCATACAAGATGTCTAATGACATACAACCTCGTGTTAACATAAGACAGAGTTGTGCACATCCACTTGCTGAGTATATCTACGAGCACTACCTATATATTCTTGGAGTTTGGTTGAAATATAATTTTCAATTGCAGACAGTTGAGATAGTTATATGTCAAGAGAAGACTCACCATTGGAAATAACATGATAGTAATCTTCTCATTTTTCTATGGGGTCTATTGTGTCAACCAAGGATAATTCTGTGGGCATATGATATCTATCATAACCTAGACGCATGGCCTCCCATGGAAGAGGGTTTTCTTGAGCATTTCCCAAAGATTTTAATTTCTAAAACAGTTATTGACTGTACCTTTATGTAAGGTGTCATTGTGACCTGTTGTCCACGGTTAGGACATGAGTCACAGTTGGTATATATTTGTATCAAAACTCACAACATATGTGTTGTTGTATTTTGCACGACAATTGTAGTAATAAAGTTGTAGTTATTTTCTGTATCATGTATTTGGCGACTCAGAATAGGTTGGATGGATTAGACCTATTTTGGGGGCATCACAATATATTTATAACCTAAGCATTATAACTGATATTGTGTTTAGTAGCGTATTAAGGTTATATCAGTTTTATATTACTACGCATATCAGTTGGGTTTTGGCCATAATAAAGCACCTCAACATTAATTCCTTCATTTATATCCATATAAAAATATATATTTCCTTATCATATAAATCAATAATTAATTATTCACAAATAATATTACACAATCACAATAATGACAACCAGGCCGTTCCCAGGATAGAGGGGGCTTTCCGATAAAGATTTTTCCTTACTGGCGCACAATTAGGTGACTAAACCTCTCCTTGACAGAACTTTCTAGACATTGCCAATAATGCTATCTAATAATATTATTCAAATAATATGATTTATTGATCTGATAATGAAAAATACTGTGTAGTGACAATTATTGAAATAACAATAATATAAAATATCAACGCAGCAATTACTGAATCAATAAAATAAAATATTGAACAGTAACTACTGTAACAATTATTGAGTAGAGCCTTCTTACGTAAGAATCAATAATTCAAAAATCTTTGTGCAATATATCGTGCTTCTTTGTTCAACCACAGCAGACATCGTATTTTAACCACTAGGTATTCCAACAAGATTATAATGATAATAACTACGTAGTTATTTATAAAAACTCAAACTTGTCGTTTTCTTCATCCGAGAGTTATTCTGTTATGGGACCCACAAATAGATGCACCGTCGTACGAATATTCTCCGACAACAAGAATATTCCACGACCAAACGAATATTCCCCAACAGAAATGAGTATTTTATAACCACTTGCGTATTTTGTAAATTTTATATATATCACCCTTGACTTTAACTTCTTATCAATTTAACCATTTACTAAATAGGAAAATTGAATACTTTTATTTCATAAATTTGGGGTCTTACAATCTCCCCTCCTTATGAAATTTCGTCACCGAAATTTACGTACCTGGTATTTCGAAGAGTTGAGAATACCTTGCTTTCATTTTAGATTTCATCTTCCCCGTCATCATGATTTCTCCATTGCTCATCTCCTGTATTTCAGATATCATTCTAGAATAAAGCTTCAAAACAAAGGTTAATTGACATATCACAATTTGTCAACTTAAGTAAGAAAATTCAGCTTAGGTAGGACACACACTAGCGAAGGATATTACTCGTCTCTCCCTTCCTAGTTCTAATCCTGGATCTCTGCTAGAGATCATATCCCTAAGCTCTGATACCAACTGTGATGCCCCCAAAATAGATCCAATCCATCCAACCTATTCTGAGTCGCCAAATACATGGTACAGAAAACAACTACAACTTTATTACTATAATTTTTGTGCAAAATACAACATCACATATGTTGTGTGTTTTGATACAAATATATACCAAATGTGACTCGTGTCCCAACCGTGGACAGCACCTCACAAAGGCACCTTACATAAAGGTACAGTCAATAACTATTTTAGAAATTAAAATCTTTAGGAAATGCTCAAGAAAACCTTTGTACATGGGAGGCCATGCGTCTAGGTAATGATAGCTATCATATGCGCACAGAATTATCCTTGGTTGACCCAATAAACCCCAAAGAAATACGAGAAGATTACTATCATGTTCTTTCCAATGGTGAGTCTTCTCTTGGCATATAACTATCTCCACTGTCTGCAATTGAAAATTATATTTAAACCAAAATCCAAGATTATATAGGTAGTGCTCGTAGATATACTCAGTAAGTGGATGTGCACAACCCTGTCTTATGTTAACACGAGGTTGTATGTCATTAGACATCTTGTATGATAGTGGCAAAACACCCTTCGAACGTTGGGTTCACCTCGCCCTATTCGGTTCACCAAAATTAAATATTAAATTACGTATACAATACGACACACTTATCTAAAGTTCACAATAAAATTATTTCTATACTATTTAGGGAGAACCTCAACAGCTATAGACCACCGTTCTATTTCCTTGTTACCCCCGCTCAACCCGGAAACACTCTTATTACCTGAAAGGAATTGTGAAGCAAAAGGGTGAGCACAACTAGCTCAGTAAAGAATATCATGACTACGATAAATAATTTATCAATAGCCTTCATCAATAATAAATCAGAGATTTAGAATATATGGTAGATGATAAAACTTTTCAACCATTGTTGCAGTGGAACGAGCAATCCATTAGAAGAGTCAAATAGATAATAAAGTCTATTATTTTCTCTATGTTAAAAGTCCACCAACAATGTTTTATTCCTGTAACATCAATCAACAGTTCCTGTCCACAATCATGTGAATAACTCATAATCATATTTGTGGTTCTAAATTCCTCTTCTCATCCAAGACGAAGATAATTTTCATCACATGTCTTTACCTAAAACATCAAAGATCATAGTTATACCAAATCACAGTTCCTGTTCATAATCATATTAATCGGTTTATATTTGCACTACGGGCCAAAGATATTCATTAACAGATCATCTTTGCACTACATGCCAAAGATATTCAGCAACAGGTCATCTTTGCACTACGGACCAAAGATATTCAACAACAGGTCATCTTTGCACTACTGGCCAAACAGAACCCATAGTCACGATCATACCAATAATCTACCCGTCTTTACACTCAAGTCAAAGATAAATATCATCATTAGGGTTATAAAATGTTATATATGATAATAAAAATAATATGATCAACAACTGCATTTAATTTCAAGAGTAAGATTCATAAATTAACGATAATTTGATCAGAAAAAGAAACCAATTTTTTCGTGAATAGTACTCGTGAATAGCAACTCGTGAATAGTAACTCATGAATAGTAACCCATATTCATACATAGTACCGTATACGTAAATAATAACATATACATAAATAGTGCCATATACATGAATATAGTGTCGTATACATGAATAGTGCCGTATACGTGAATAGTTACCTCGACATGAAAAAGGTAACTCCACAATAAAACTCATATCAATAATTCAGCATAATGATTTTGAAGAAAATAATATCATTTAAGAAGAAAATAACATCCCTTACAATCCCTTAAAATCCGTTACAATCCCCTACCAATATAATGACAATATCTCTTACCTCAAAAGAGTAGTACTTCTAACTGGAATATCGGATATGACGCTGAAGAAAACTTGCACTGATTAGCAACTCTCAAAGTATTAAAATATTCACAAAATACGCTCGATAATATAGGGAGAGAAAACTTATGTTTCTGGTGTAATTTTTAATTCTAACTCAGCACGTTATTTATAGGAAAATGTTAGAATGCCAAAGCAGACTTGACCTACAACTTGATGGCTTTACCTACTACTATTTCCACCCACCACTTTTGAAATAAAATTTTAGCACATTTTTCACCAACCAAAGGTGGGATCCACTCATTCTAGAATTTTTCACCAAAAATCATTTATAAACACAATTTCCGAATCAGTCACCTCTTAAAATTCATAAAAAATCATACGTTAATTTTTAACGGTTCCAAATTTGTGGACATGTACTCAACTTATATATGTATAGCATATCCAAAAATAACAACGATCCAACAGTCAGATTAAAAATTATAACTCACACAATATATCTCAAGAACACTGATTTTTTGAATTATGAGTTCTTCGGACTAGTTTCATTCAAACAGTCACCACGAAACATCCACAACGAATTTTTGGGTGATTCCAATTTCTACTGTTAGCTTACTTCCATGGCTTTCTTTTGATATATGGCTCATCTCCTAACTCATTATACACAAAGAGTTATAGATTTTACAAAATCAAGTAATAAACTAATTTTCTGAAATTTCTAAATTTCGGTCTTCATTTCGACAAAATACTTTTGCTAAGAATGAGAGTTCAGAGAGAGCTTGATAGAGCTTGAGAGAATTTGGGATAGAAGGGTTTCAGAGCATTTACAGTGTTTAACAAAAAGGATTGCAAGTAATTTAAAGGTACTTCTTATACAACCTTAGATTGTGCGTGTGTGTATATATATATATATGTCTATATATGTGAATTACGACAAAATTTCATGTACTCTGTGAATTCAAATTGTTGAATTGTTGATATAAATAACTGATAATTGTGTGTATATGTGTTTATGATGATTAGAGTTGTGTTTAAGCAAGAATTGTATGCTAATTACAGTTAAAAGTAGGAAAATTTTTTATAATGTATGTTTTCTCAAATAGCTTATGAAGTACCAATTTTTAGTGGTTAAGTTGTATGTTAATGTGCAAATTGAGTATTGTTTATGCTAGTCTGTTAAAAAACGAAGATAACGTAATTTGAACGAAGCAATTTGGACAAGAATTATGTTTACAGTGTTGATTTTCATGAAGGATATCAAAAATTGTGTTTTTATATGAAAACTTGAAATTTGAGAAATTAAACTAGTTTTAGTTGATGTTAAATTGTTTTAATTGGTTGAATATATTAGCAAATACGTTTGTGGTGGTTCTAATTCATTTGTACATGTTAATATTACTGTCTAGTGGGTGAAATTTGTGTTTGTTGGGCTAAAGTCGACTACTATTCATAGTCATCTTTGCCTCTATGCACTTCAATGCATGCAAAGACACCTTGCGCTATTCAAGGCAAAAAGCTGCGTAAGTACTGCCAAAGTTGCTGCTTTTGGCAGTCCAGTTCGTATGTATGGCAAGCAATTATACCATACTACAATCTGAGACCTGCATTTTGTTCTCTCGATATGCAGACCTTGTAAAACCCTTATAGCTTGGTCTAAGGTTGTGTTAAGGTGTTAAACATGTTATAACATGGTCAAAACATAATCGTGTTAGGTGGTTAGTAGTTTCAAAGTTTCAAATGATTATAAGCTATGAACGTGTTATGTTATAACTTAGTTTATATAACGAATGTTAGATAAGTGTTGTGATGTTAACACTTGGAAATTCTAAAGTGTATATGGTAGTATAAGACTTTTATGGAAATAACAAGTCTAACTAAAAATGCATATGTTGTGATATTTTAGTATGTCTAAGAGATATAGTTAGTTTGCTTACACTTATTCATTGTTCCATATTATGTTACTATTGATCAACTGTTATGTTATCAAACACTGTTGATTCAACTAGTCCTCTAGTTGATGATCGTTAAACTTCAAATTACCCTTGAAAGCTTATCCAAACCTAACTTTCTTTGGTGCGGACTTGTACTCTAAATACTAAAATGAACAACCCTATTATTAGGGGATAATTTATGCTTAGTGTTGAAATGTTTGTGCACAATACATTGTACGAAGGGCTGATCCCCCTAAGTACGAGGAGTCCTTATAGTCTTATGACTATTAAAGTTGGAGTTGAAAGATTACTCGCAACTGTGGACATAGTTCGTTGTCTTATAACCCTCAGATATATATTCCATATTTTGATTTTAGTCTTTGGTTATCATTAATAGAGTACTATTCAGTTTTGATGAGCCTATTCATTGGTAGTTATTACATTCTTGTTGATTCATTTCTATATCTAGTAAGCAATTGTTTTGCTCACTCTTGCTTAAATATTATTATTACAGCTAAAGTTGAGAAGGTAGATGAACTTACAACTAGCAAAGGAAAGTGAAAAATGTACAAGTGATGAAGACTTGTAATTTTGATTATTGTTATGATGTTTGACTTTTAATTTGATGATAGACTTTTACTTAATGATGTGATGTAATAATTTTATTTCTGCACTTGAAAGATGTTTAAGGTTAGATAACCTGGATGTAACCCTATTTAAAGGGAGAATTTATGATTAAATTTTATTATACTTGGGCAGATAGATATGAATGAATGGTTCGTGAACACCAAGTCTTTAGGGAATGAAGTACCTAGATTTGGGGGTGTCACATAAATACACGATCGATGTCGAAGGGTTACTAAGATTTGAGGGAAGAATTTGGGTTCCAGCAGTACCAGATATTAAAGAAGAAATCTTGACCGAAGCTCATAACTCAAGATATTCGATACACCCAGGAAGTACGAAGATGTATTAAGATTTACGACGACACTTTTGGTGGCCAAACATGAAAAGAGATGTCGCAGAATGTGTTGCGAAATGCTTGACATGTCAAAGAGTCAAAGCCGAGCATCAAAGACCAAGCAGATTACTTCAACTGTTAGAAATACCGGAATGGAAGTGGAAACACATCATAATGGATTTTGTGGTGGGTCTTCCAACTACTCAGAAAGGATACGATGTGATTTGGGTGATAGTGGATAGATTAATGAAATCAACACATTTTTTTGCCAATAAAGATTAGATTTAATCTTGATCAGCTGGCAAAACCTGTATGTTAAGGAGATCGTCTCAAGACATGGAGTTCCAATATCAATTGCATCAGACAGAGATCTGAGGTTCACATCAAACTTCTAGAAGAAACTATAAGAATGCATGGGAACACAGTTGAGAATGAGTACGCCATATCATCCGCAAACAGATGGCCAAAGCGAACGAACAATCTAGACGTTGGAAGATATGCTTAAAGTATGCATCATGGATTTCAAAGGGAGCTGGGATGAACATTTACCATTGGTGGAATTTGCCTACAACAACAGTTACCACGTAAGCATCGGCATGTCGCCTTACGAAGCATTATACGTAAGGAAGTGCAGAACTCCACTATGCTGGGATGTAGTCGGTGAAGGCTAACTGTTAGGACCGGAACTGGTACAACAAACTGTTGAGGTTGTCAAACTCATCAGGACAAGATTGGTAGCTGCTCAAGACAGACAGAAGAAGTATGCTGACAAACACAGATAAAATCATGAGTTCGATGTAGGAAATTTCATGTTCTTAAAAATTTCTCCTTGGAAGGGGAAAATCCATTTCGATAAAAAGGGAAAGCTGAGCCCTAGATTTATTGGACCTTTTGAGGTTCTGCAAAAAGTAAGAGAAGTAGCTTACGAGATAGCTCTACCTCCAGAGTTAGAACATGTTCATAATGTTTTTCATTCTTCGGTATTACGACCGTATAAACCCGATTACAAGCATGTGATAGAGTACAAACCTTTACAATTCGACAAAGACTTGTCTTATGAAGACGTTCCTATCCAGATAGATGACAGGAAAGAACAAGTGGTCAGGAATAAGGTGATACCTTCTATGAAGGTAATATGGAGGAACCACAATATCGAAGAGGCTACGTGGGAACTCGAAGCTGAAATGATGAAGAATTACCCTAAGTTATTTATTTAATCTATGTCTTCGATTCTAGGGACAGAATCTTTATAAGGAGGGAAGAATGTGACGAATGATTTGTTTGAGTTGTGATTCTTGGGACAGAATCCTTGTAAGGAATGAAGGATGTAACAATCCATAATTTTAAATTATAATTTTTAAATATTTATTAAATTATATAAATATTTAATTGATGTGTTTATTGTAGAATAAATATTTCTTTAATCTTATTTGATTTGATTATTTATTTGTTGAATAAATAATTAATGAGATAAGGAAATTAATTATTATGAGATAATATTCTAATTCAATAATTAAGTTAGAGAGTTGATAGGGATTAAATGGATTATTATAATGTTCTTAATTTAATTTTGTAATAAAAGTGTGACAGTAAACTATGCTACAAATGAGTTATTAAAATATATTAAAGAAGTTTAATTCAGATTTTGCCAAACAAGGCTTAATGAATGTAAGTCTTTAATTTAAATATGTTTTCCCAAACAAGGCATAAGGATTAATTGGTTAATTTTAAGGTAGTTAGCCAAACAAGCCTTATGGCTTTTGATTTTAAAAAAATAAGATAACTGATATTAGTTATATATATTTATATTATATAATTAATACATATATTATTACCTATACGTTATATTTGTTAGTACGTAAGTTAGAGTTAGATAGGAAGAACTCAGAAGAAGAAAAAGAAGAGAAGAAAAAGTGGCAGAGAAAGAAAATTGAGAGAGAGTTGGGAGAAGGCTAGAGAATTTGAGAGAGAAATTGGGGAAGAGAAAACTTTCAAAGAATAGCCATCATCTTCTAAAACTAAGGTATCATCTTACTCTTTTATTTTTTTAGAAAGTTATAATTTTATTCTCTTCTAAAATACTCTGTAAAATCTTTGTAGAGGTTGAATTATTTGTTATATATAGTTTTATATGATAAATTGGTGGTTAAAAAGTTGTTTGCATATGTTTATAAATGAATTAATTCATGTTATGTAATTATTTATGAATAAAACCATATTATAGTGAATTGGTATAAATATATATGATTATGGCTTAGTTTAAAGTAAAATTGAGGTTTAATTAGTTGTTTAACATATAATTTGACTATTGGTTTTGAAAGAAGATGAAGAAACTAAAACATAGTATGTTGAATTAACTGTTTTGGTTGAAAAACAAAATCACAGTGATGATTTTCACTAAAACTTTCAAAAAGTGAAGGTTTAGCAAAAATAGTGAAAATTAAAGGTTGTAATCTTGATGTTTATGTTCTTTAGGTGGTTAGAAACGTGTTAGAAAACATTAGTTTATGTTTCTGTAAACATATTACACCTTGGATAGGTGGGTATGGTTGTTAGAAAGGAGTTTGTAGGCCTAATTTGGCTTTTCGTAGTGTTCTAGAGCATAAATCGCAAAAACGCAGAAGGCACCCCATACAGGCAGCCCCCTAAGCGTAAAAACTCCGACGACGAGCTGGGGGGGTAGTCTTCCTAGCTGAATTTTGGAAAAAACGAAACTAACCGAACATGTTTTACTAAAAAGTGCATAACATTTTGTTACAAACTCTGATTGATTTGATTCAAGATGATCGGGAACGAGGACGAGTAGACCTATAACTTTTATTCTTTAAGTATTTCAATTTGAAATCGTTATCAAGGGTCAAAATGGCTATCTTTAGGACTGTTGTGCATTTGGAGGCAATCGGAGGGCGTCAGAATGTGCGAATGCAAGTGTAATCCTTTATGTATTAGTCTAACCTAATGATAACATGTTGGACATGTAATAGGATGTGTATCAAGTTGTTAATGTGTATATGGTGCATTGACATGATCACTTAAGTAGTTGTAATAAAGCTAAAATGTGATGCTCATGAAAAGATGTGATGTTGTTTAAACTTAAACTTAGTTAGTGAGCTATATTAAAAGTGAGAAAGAAACTCGTGAAGCTAATATTAGTGTAACTAATGTGTATTGTCAATACATATGGTATGTGTAGGACTTGTTGTGAACGTGAGTAGTGATTGTTTAACCTACGCATGAGGCAAGTTCTCTAACTCTACTTTTCCAATTGTGCAAGTTTTCTAACTCTAAGCTTTCTTTGTGCAAGTTTCTTAACCCTAATTATATCGTGCAAGCTCCTAAACCTTATCTCTTGATATTGAGCCAATCTTTAACTTGTTATTTAGCATGCAAATTTATACATTCTGATACACTAATATTGAGCAAGTTTTATCGTTCAACTTACTTTTTGTTATGCATGCTTAAGACTCAACTCTAAATAAGGTTTTAACCTTAGCATAACATTTTTCAAGCAAGGTATGTTACGTTATTCAATACTTATGCTCTTAGATTACTCCTAAAGCATGAACTTAATATACAATGTCGATTCATTTATGATTTATTCCATAGCACATTGTTACTACACTTTATTCAACTAATCCTTAGTTGATGTTCGTAAACTCTAAATTACCTTAAAACCTATCCAAACCAAACTTACTTTGGTGCGGACTCGTATTTTAAATGCTGAGATGAACAACCCTATTATAGGGGATAATTTACGCATAGCGTTGAAATGTTTGTGCATAATACATTATACGACAGGCTGATCCCCCTAAGTACGAGGAGTCCTTATAGTCTTACGACTGTTAAAGTTTAAGTTGAAAGAATACTTATAACTATAGACATAGTTCATGGTCTTTTGACCCTCAGTTATATATTTCAGATTTTGTTCCTGATTATTATAATTGATGAAATACCTTATTCATTTTCTATTGAGCCTATTCATTTGGAAATTGATATGATATTTATTAATTGTCATTTTAATTGAACTTTGTTTGCTCACTCTTGCTTATATAACTATTACAGCTAAAGTTGAAAAGGTCGATGTTCTTAGCACCAGTAAAGGAAAAGGAAAGATGAACAAGTATTGAAGACTTATAAACATGTTGACTTTTAATATTGTCAGACATTGTTTTTAGTTATTGTGATGTAATTATTTAATTTTTCCGCATATGATGTTTGTACTTAAAGGTTAGATAACCTGGGAGATTTTTATTGGACTTTTTTTGATGTAACCCTTTAATGGGAAGGTTTATTATTAAACTTTATTATGTTTTGGTAGTTAGATATGAATGTTTTTATTAGGTGAACACCAAATCTGGTAGAAATGAAGTACCCTGATTTGGGGGTATCACACATTACATTACGTGTATATTGTGATTGAATTATTTGCTAGATAATAACATAAGTAAGCGTATAGACGTACGATTATACGTAGTACTAATTAGTAGACCAACATTATCAATGCTGGGTCGATCAAAGGGTTTTAATTAAAGCTAGTTAGTTGTAGCTCGTCAAACAGGCAAGTTCCCTAACTCAACCTTGAGTTATTATTTTCAAAGCATGTTGTTGAATAATTGTTGTTGATTATTCACATCTATAATGATTATTGAAATTCGCACTTTATGCAATTGAATTCCTGTTATATTATTATTGAACTGCGAATTAGATTAAAGTTCTTCATTCATGAACTGTTTATAAGATAGATCTATGCTAATTGTATCAGCTAGATCAAGCATGTTTAAATTTGTTAAATCAAATGTATTTTAATAAGTTGTTCTTATTAAATTGATATGATAAGAACTCTTGACTGAGAAAAGGATGAATTTGATTAAAGTATCATATCAATGATGGATTATTAAGTGTTTATACATAAATCACGGGGTATGAAAGGCTGATCCCCTTGATTACCAAAACTTATTAAGAGGTCCAGTTTAAATGACTGAGAACCTTGAGAAATGTTCATGGTTATTTCAAACCACTCAGTACCTGTTATGCAATTATTCAAATATTCAATTATTGAAACTAAAATCATGTTCTTTCATAATAAATTCTATTGTTGAACATTGAACGCTAAATTCCTTTCTAATCATGATATATTGTTCTTGTATATAAACTTGCTATTGATAAGTGGATTTTATATACACTTATCTGGTATCTTTTACTTGAATTAGTTGCTTATATTTATGTGTCTTAGTTACTTTTCATGCATTTTGTGTTCATTTTGTAGGTTATACGTTTGGGAGCGGTGTGAGCGACTATTGGTAAGGAAAAGCAAAGAAAATGCAAAGAAAAGCAAATTGGACATCATTTGGGCTTTCATGTTTACTTTATGTTCTTGGTTTGGAACTTAGCTTACATTGAAGAGCATCGTCTTAGCTTTCCGAAACATTTTGAATCATTCCAATTGGAGTTCGGATGCAGGAGTTATGATCGTTGTACCAACGGACGTCGAACGTCATGGTTTTGAGTGGTCATTTGTATAGCAGTCCCTTCCAGCTCAATTTCCGCCTTCATCTGCCCAGAATTTCTCAATTCTCAAAGAATGAAAGTTGTATATCTCGTCGATATCTTCGATTTGATAGGTGGCAGGCCCTGTAGCTCCTCTCGAATCAAAAGTTATGGCCGTTTTACCAGAGGACGTCGGAGTAGAATATGTCAGAACATGGGGCAGCGCCGGGGGGCTGGGGAGTAGTGTCTGAGCGTCGTGCCCAGCGCTAGGACGTTGGGGGAAGAGGTTGGTGCGGCCTGGATGCATTTTGGGCGAATTTTGACACATTTTTGACTACAAATTGGATTGGGTTTGTTTCTAAACTAAAAATTGGACTTGTAACCTATAAATATATGATGTAAGGCATAAAATAAGGGGGAGATTACATAGATTAGACTAGAGATACACTCCATTAGATTAGAACATAACCCTAGTTCTTATTAGTTTTGGAGATTGAAGCAACTTGGAGACCATTGAAGATCAAGATCAAGAGCAAGAGGGGATCATCAGATTTGCTGACAACAGATTCTATTCTCTTTTCTTATCACACTTTTATTTTTTAATGTCTATTCAATTGTGGATTCTTGATTTTAATTCATTAATTATGAACTAACTCTTTCATTAAGATTTCAATTGAACCTTTTTTGATTATGAATTAATTATTTGATTTATTCCAATTATTTATGCTGAAGTAAATTATTCATCTTGCTTTGAGCTTATTGATTAATTATCTGATCAATAATTACCTTGTTACTGTAGAAGAAATTGAGAGAGGAATTCTAAGGTTAGAACTGGGCATGGTGACATGTGACTTAGTTATTTGCACAGTGAATAAGTAGGTTTGTGAATAGAATGAGAATATTTATTTGCCGCATGTAACACATAAGGAATTGGGATTGTAACGAGTTTAATTCAATTGTTTTGCATAAAGATATAGCAAAATTAATTTGGGTTTAATAGAAGGCAAATGATCACTTGAGAAAGGGCTTTTGGCATTTGAGAATTCCTGTTAATAATTCAGTAGGCATAATAATTGGGATAATTGGATAATTGATTTATAGTTCATAATTGGGGATATTGGAGTCTTAATCCTTATTTATCTGAATTTAATCAAATCTTAGTTTTGTTTATTTTCTTTCTTTTAGAATAATCTCTTTTAATTATTTTAATTTAGTTTTGTTAATTAGAAAAATCGCGATTTGAGATTGTTTAAATAAAATTAGTTTGATTAAGAATTAGTACTTGGTGATTTTTATTAAATAATTCATCGTGGGAACGATACTCTATTTTCACTTTATTACTTGTTGACCGTGTATACTTGCACGTATTCATTGATTGTGAAATCGATCAACAACTATGCAAATTAGTTGCTTACCCTTACTATATCATAACATTTATTTTAGTTAAGCCTGAAGGATCGAATACGAAAGACAAAGGCAAGGGAAAGATCCAAGAATAGTTTAGAATGAATGTTAATTATTATTATCTGGTGGAATTATTTATGTAAAACTTTTGTAATATGAATGTTGTGTTTAAGTTAAGGTTAAGAAGACCTTGGGATTATGTTATGAAATTTTATTATAATAAATAATGTATGTTTATTATTCCACAATAGTTTGTAGAATGCTTATGATGATGATAGATCGTGAGCACCAAATCTAAGATTAAAGAACCTAGATTTGGGAGCGTCACAACCTCCTATACTGCTCTACTTTTGTGATGAATGCGACGCCCCCAAATTCAGGTACTTGAAACCTGAACTCGGTGCTTCACGATACCATTTCTTTGAGTGGAATAATAATAATAATATAAACATTAAACTTAATTTACATACATCAGAGTTATCTAATCCCCAGTTTCTCAACCTTTACTACATTACATTACATGATAATTATAAATATTATCATCTTGTTATAGACTAACTATTACATAAGATAACATAAAGCTCATTCTGCTAGCTTTCCCTTTCCTTTGTTCTTGATTGAACCTTCAGGTTGAACCCGCTTAGCTAAAAACATTTACATTTAAATTAAGAATGAGCATTTGGGTGCCTAGCAAGTAATAGCAGACAATAACCATTAGCTGAAAGAAGTAAATGTTTTCTTTGAAAGACACTTCTACAACGAATCAATAGTTGTGAGGTAAACTAAAACAATTCTAATCAACATATCAAATGTATTACAAATTTTAAAACTACGTACTGACTATAATTGGTGAGCAGTCAACAGACTATGAACTTTGTTTTTGATTTTTGATATTCAATTGAATAACAAGAATTAATTATACGCAATAACAAAGTGGACTATTTTCCAGAGTTTATGCTGAGTGATCCCTAAGGATCTTAAACTTCTCTTCTCGAGTAACTATCAAAGGTTTACTTTGATATACCCAGGTGTATCAGATAATCATAAAGATTAAATCATACTCCTTTGCAAGTATAATAAGTGATCAGCTTAATTATACCCTATATTATGCATAATACTTAAAACGCGCACAATGGCCGAATATACGACCAAAAATCACCCCTTTTATATTAAAAGGTTGTCCTTCTCAGTCTTATAACCAAAATTTGAATTATAGCAACGAAATATTACGATTTCAAAAGTCTAATAGCTTTTTCGATCTAGCCGAAACAATTGGCATCGATCTGTCAATAATAATTGAGTTCTATTCTCGAACCTATCAAGTTCTAATCAAATGTTCGTCTAGCCAGAATAATTAGCTAAGACATATCTCAATGCTATTTTTAAATCTATGTCTAGCCGAGTCAAATAGCTTAGACAACTTTTAAGTCGATGTATACATACTGAAAACTAAAAGTATATATCAACATGTGATTAAATACAATAAATTATCCAAGTGAGGAAACTTGTATAACCATGCTTAGAAATTAACAAACAAAATATATAAATCTTGATCATATGGTAATACTGTATTGACAAACAATGATTGAATGGAATCCAAAAACTGGCATGATTACAAGAGTATAGATACATGAACAATAACAATAACAATAGAGTTCTGAAACTGGCTTACGTATGACCATTGCATAAAGTAATACAAAGGGTAGGATACTTGCCTGATCTGCTACTTACAATTACGCAACTTAGTTTTATCTTTTATACTGAAACCTATCATTAATAAGATAATTCTATCGATTAGAATAACATATCATAACACACAATACTACTATTTGTAGTTAGCACATAACCTAATCACACTATCACATATATTTAATAGCCATTGAATCACAAACAAACACGTATACAGACAATTTATATAAGTTTAAATCAATTTCTGAAATATTTCGATGTACCGACGTCTTTATCGGGTAATTATCAAGTCTAAAACTTTATACTGAAGTTTAATATAACTTAAACATTGGTCAAATTATTTTTAAATAACTTATAATAATTAATAAATAATTATTATAATTTATCATAATTTTTCAAACACTAGAATCATTATTAAATGATTTAAATATTAAATAATTCTATTATCATTAATATTTAATTAATATTAAAATATTAATGAAACCATTGGCAAAATATTAAAGTTATTTATAATAACTTAAAATATTTTTAAAGTTTTAATATTACCTTAAATAATTGTTAAAATAATTAAAATCATTTTAAATAATTACCTTTAATTCTTAAATATTAATGCATTATTTATCAAAATATTAAAAGTCATTAATTATAACTTAGAATATTTTTAATTCATTTATATCCTTTTTAAATGATTTTTAAATTAATAAAATCATTTTTGAACTATTTATTTAATAAAATAAATAAATCTAATATCATTAATATTAAATTATTGATGAAATTATCCTTTAAATATTAAAAGTTATATTTTATAACTTAAAATATTTTTAAACACTTTATTTTCATTTAAAATGATTTTTATAATATTAAAATCATTTTTAATTAATTTATTTAATATAATTATTAAATAAATCTAAATATCATTAATATTAAATAATTAATGAAATTTACTTTAAAATATTAAAAGTTATATTTTATAACTTCAAATATTTTTACAACACTTTATTCATTTTATATGATTTTTAAATCATTAATTCTATTTTTCCATAATTTATTTAATACATTTATTAAATAAATTAATGACCATTAATATTAATTAATTAATAAAATTCATCACATAATATTAAAAGTTATAGAAAATAACTTCAAATATTTTCTTATACCATAATATATTTTTAAATGATTTTTCATGTATTAAAATCATTTTAAATAATTTATTTAATATTATAATTAAATTAATTAATTACCATTAATATTCCAAAAATATTAAATATTTATGAAATATATTCAAAATTATTAAAAATTCATTTTTGGACTTTAAAATAATATTTAGGAATTTATTTTGTATTTTTCATAATTAAAAACTATTTAATACTAATTATTTAATAAAAATAATTAAATTTGTAAATAACTGTCGCTAAAGGTTTTATAGGCGACAAAACCGTCGCTGAAAGTGTTCTTGAGGAAACCTAGAAACTCATGTCAGTGTTTGATGTTACTACTTTTTCCACATAAATTTTCATGTTCTTGTTGTTTTCAGGGCTGTATATTGTGTTAATGTTGTAGTATACATGTAATACTACTATTAGAAATCGATTTCATGCCCAAACTACATCATCACAACAAGATCTAAGCTTCATAAAAGGTTGTCAGAGCTGTTCTTCATTTCTGGGTTTTCCAGAAATGAAGAACAGTTGCGGGGTCTTACTTTAAGCCTTTGAATCTATGATTTTCAGGCTTAATTAATGTGATCTTAAGGTTTAATCTTGTAGTAATCATGACAAGGTATAATTATCATGTATTAGATTAATATAACAACATCACAAGTAGTAGATCTAGGTCGGTCAAAGTGGTGTCTACAAACTGCCTTTGAAGATTTCTGGGTTACCCAGAATCTTCATACGGCCGTTTGGTCAACCATACTTTGACCACCAATTAGATTGATTCTGTATAAGATCTGGGGATTCTAGAGACATGGATTGATAGTTCATATACCAGTCTACAATACCAAAATAACAACATGAACAAACTAGCAAACAACAGCAAAATCGAAGGCCTGCAAAAACGCTGTCAGACTTTTTCTGGGCAATTCTGGGCTTCCCAGAAACACATTTCATTTTCGGTCAACTGACTTTGACCACACATAACTTGAGATCTAAACATGATCTGACCCTGTTTTCAATTCCAGATTATGACCACATGGCATACTACAAACCTATAACTTAAAACACCATAAATCAATAACACACAAGGATCTATGAGCCCTGACATATGGCTGTCAGACCATAGTTTAGGGTTCATAGTTAGTTTCTAAAAACCAATTTTTCATGCTTCTAAATGTTATGGATCTAGAATTTAACAACCCAGATCACTAAATGACATCCTTTAACACAACTCTAACCAATAAACAACAACATCTAACATCAGATCGTAAGATTTTAAATATTACGGTTTATACCACTTTAATGCTTTGATCATGAATTTGATCCTTGATGATCAGATCTTGAGAGATTAAATCTTGAACATGGCTTATCTTTTCTCTCTTTCGCACTCTAAATTTTGAATTTTTAGAAAGGTAAGGAGGTTGGCAAAAATGAAAAGTAAAGTGAGCTTTCTCTCACTTTAATCCTATATATTTTGATCCATTGAACATGTATAGTAAAAATGATCAATATCGGTTGATATAATGTGATATAAGTCACATGCTAGAACTAGGGTTGTTTACCAACTACAATCTAGGACAAAAATTACAAGTTAGCTAATAAAGAACGCAAAAAGGTCATTTTGGACATTTAGCATATAATTTTAATGGCATTCACGTCATTTGCTACAACCCTTAGAGTTTAACCCTCAGGGTTTAACCCTAAGGTTTTATAAATTAAAATTTTAAGATTTTCTAATTAGATTTTAAAATAGAAAATTATGATTTCTAAATTATAATTAGGGTTTCCTAATTAGATTAGGGTTTCCTAATTACTTAAACTTGCATATTAAGTTTAAGATCTACTAATTACAGTTAGTTTTCTAATTTAGCGATTAAGGTTACCAATTTAGTAGTTAGGGTTTTAAATTGGAAAATTAGGGTTTCTAATTAATAACTAAGGTTTCCAATAATTAGTGTAAGACCCCAACTTTTATGAATAAAGATTAATTTTTCAATAAATATCATTTTTGAATATTAAAGTGTGAATTTGTTATAATATTATAGTTATGGGTAATATTTATAAATTTTGCAAAGTAAGCAAGTTGTTATATAATATTTGATTGATCGGGGAATATTCTTTTTGTCAGGGAATATTCGTACGACGACACAATCATTAATGGACCCCACAACAGAATTATTATCGGAGTTAGAAAATGATAAAATTATCTTTTTATAAAAATAACGGCGAAAGTTTTACCGTTAACTGTTGAAATACTCGGTGATAAAAGTACAGTAATACGCGTGGTTGCATAGTAGCACACGGTATTAATTATTGATGTTTACGTAAGAAGTCACTCAGTTTTGTTCAATTATTGCTACAGTAATTGTTGCATAGTATCTCACATTATTTGATTCAATTATTCTCAGTATTTTATATATTATTAAATCAATAATTGAGACGATACAGTTATTCTTATTATTATTTGTAATATTAACGATGTCTAGAATGTTCTGTCGAGGAGAGGTTTAGTCACCTAATTGCGCACCAATAGGGAGAAATCCTTATTGGAAAGCCCCCTCTTTCCTGAGAATGATCTGGTTGTTAAATATTGTGAGTTATAATATTAATGATGAATAATTGTTGAAAGATTAAATATGTGTTGATTGTAGATAAAATGATTTGTGGTAATATTTATTCAATCTTTGATATAAATAAGAAGTCTGTTATGAGACGTTTGTGATAAGTTTGGTTTATCCTATGAGGGCACATATGTCATCATATAAGAGTCACTTTCGCTAATAGTAATTGCCTTTACCAGACGTCAAACCACTTGCCGTTTCATATTACAGGCGTCAAACCAATTGTCGTTTCACATTACAGGCGTCGAACCAATTATCGTTTCACATTACAGGCGTCGAACCAATTGTCCTTTCACATTACAGGCATTAAACCACTTGTTGTTTCACATTACAGGCGTCAAACCACTTTTCTTTTCACATCACCAGTCGTCAATTCACTTGCCTTTTCACATTGCAAGGGCTAAGCTAGAAATCTTCTATAAATAGAAGCCTATTTCTTCATTATTTTTCACCAATTCATTCATGCTATAGAGAGAGAAAGTATAGAGAGAATAAGAGAGAAAGAAGAAGAATATTCTGTTACTACACTATTGCAGTATATAATCTCCTACTAAGGTTGTTATTTCTTTCAATACTCATAAGGGTTGTTATTCCATTCTTTATCATTCTGTTGGAATAACCTGTCTACGCGGACTACCGCATGCATGGTGAAATCCTGTTGTTATTCCATTCTTTATTATTTTGTGGAAATAACTTTGCTCTACACCACGGACTCTAGCATGTACAGTGAATAACCCTTTGTATTCATTTGGTATTAAATTATGGAAAGGGATGGATGCATGCGGACTCAGCGCATGACAGCTTGAAAATCCATTTGCGATTTCAGTATATTTTTCATTTTGATTCCTAACTCTAAACTTACTATGGTAAGTATTGCTTCTATAATTCCTGAAATAATCAGAAATTCTTTGATATTTGCGCTTCATCTAGTATCTTTTCATGAAAATATTATTCTGAGCAGTCTTGATAAGTTTTAACCTTTTTATACCGGGGTACTATTCATGACAAAAATTGATTTCTTTTATGACCAAATCATTTTTGATACAATATTATTCTTGAATTTTACTCCACAAAGCAGTATCATGTTGATAATTTGGACTTTATTGAATTCTTATATCATTGTCATCATCCTCATGTTTATATGGCTATGAAAGTCATCTTTCGCCTGTAGTGCATAGATGGACTGTTGATTGGTATGGTTATGACCAGGAATCATTCAGTATAATCATAACCTGTAATGTTACAAATGATGTGGTAAAAGTCCTCATTGGCCCATAGTGCATTGATGGACAGTTGTTGAGATGAACATGACCAATTGTGATAAAAATGAATATCCTTGGCCCATAGTGCATGGATAATTCAGTGATGTGGATTATTTATTAAGTTGAGTCTCAGCGATAAAATTGATGATAAACCTTTTAAATCATAGAAGATAGTAGATATCACGCTCTACTTAACTATTCTAATGGATTGCTTGTTCCGCTGCAGTTAAACTTAATGTTTATTATATTTTATCAGTTTAATACTATTGAAGGCTAACGATAATTTATTTTGCATTATCTTAGTCATAATATTTCTTACTGGGCTAGTTGAGCTCACCCCTTTGCTTTCATTATTCTCTTTAGGAAATGAGAATATAGCTGGGACTAGTCGGGGAACAGAGTGACGGTCCAGATGTTTGCATTAGTAGTCCTCACTATTCTGTGAAATAGTGTGATAATAAATGTATTGAGGACTTATTTTGAGTTTGAATACTTTCTAGAAGACAATATTTGTATTAAAACTCACAGCTCATGCTGTATATTTAAGTTTGTATTTGTATTTTCTGTACCATGTATTTGGCGACTCAAAATGGGTGATGTATACCTATTTTGGGGCGTCATAATTAGGGTTTTCCTAATTAAAATTAAAATCTTATAGTATCGGTCATTGATCACATTAACACAATTTCTGACCAATCTTAAACTCCAGTTTGAGTTTCAAATTAGGGTTTAACATAGTAATGCTAGGTTTTCTAATACTGTAACATAATTGACCAATCGTTATCAATATATACATACAGTACATATTTATAGCACTGAAATATAATTAATATAATATTATTATTCTCATTCCTTAGTCAAAATCCAAAATTAGGGTTTAGATTCCATATCTGATTTACCTTGCATATATAACATTATTAATTAAGTTAAAATAATTAACTTAACAAATCTAAATAAATTCATATAATAACATAATAATTATAATAATTCCAATAATCATTTCATAAATTATTTAAATAATACAATAATCATATTTTCATGGAAAATAAATAATAAAAATATTTTTACCCTAAAATTAATTATAAAATATAATTTATAATGATCAATAATTCAAAAAAAAAATTATTTGCAATTATTCATGTAATAAATAAATTTTATTTATCACATATATACATATACTTACCTTGCACGTATTCCCACCTTTAAAATAAAAAAAAATTATACGTAAAATTTCTGATTTAATTATATAGAAAATTTCGGGTTGTTACAATGAATACTTGTTTCAAGCCTTCAATCATCTATTTAATCCTTGTTCTAGAAAATTGTCTCCTCAATAAAGTTAAATAATAATTATTTATAGTCCTCTCATCAAAACCTAAACCTCCAAACATTCCTAATCTTAATCACAATCAATTTCCTGCACAAGTTGCCAACTTCGCTGACTTTGACTCGACTCGACACTGTTGCTCCAATTTTTGTGCTGGAACTGACGCTGTCGTGCCAAGTTATCAGAAGCCTCAAAAAAATCATGGCGCTACCGTGCTAACTCCATGTCAAATTCAAGCGTTGTCGCGTCAATTATTCAGCTTCTACAGTTTTGCCCATCCTTTGTTCTTTTGTTCCAAATTGTCCAATCATTTCCTCCCACAAAATAACAATAATAAACATCAAAATTAACATGAAACACTTAACGTTAAATAAAATTTCAAGACAAAAAATACATGATTTGTAGGTATACAACCCATTCATCATCTATTTCTTAATAGAATTCTTCAGCTTGTTCTTGAGTGGATTTTGAAGGTAGCTTGACTGTGAACTTTCTGATTCTCTTCACCTTCCAACATCTTTCTTTTGCAAGCTGACTTAGAGAGATAGAGTCATCGATCAATTTGATTTTCATCATTCTCCTTATTTTAATCCCTCTTCTCATGAATAGTTAACTTGTCTTAAGAGTCTTTAGGACTATTCTTCTTTTCTTCCTTCTTTTTTTTCATCAGACCATGCTTCTTGGTCTTGATGTTTGTAGGAATCATCTTCATCTTCTTATGAGGTTTCTTTTCAGCAGTAGAAGTCAATGCCTCAGGCAAATTTGGAGCTGCAGATCCCTGAGACTTTTCTTCTTCAACCTCTGCCAACTTCCTTTTAGACTTCTCCTTAGAATGGTTCTGAACTTCACTTAATGTCTTCTCACTCCTTTAAGACTATTTGGATCTTAAGATTTCAACTGGATATCTCTTCCAGTTCTCAAAGAGCTTCTTGGTTATCTTCTTATTTATGTTTAAGGCATCTCTCTCATTCTCTCCAAGATGTTTTTCACTTTTTTCTTCAGTAGAATGTTGATGAACCTTCCATAGAAAATTTTAGGAAGAGGCTTTCTTGTAGCCTTCATTTTCTCGATATCCTTAAACCATTTAGAGATCCAATCCATCAGAACTGATCTAAAGTTTATCTTCTCCTCCATCGTGATAGCTGACATGATCTTCAACTAAAGCTCACTAACAAAGTCATAAGCATAGTCTTTGCAAATAATGTATTTCCCCACAATATCAACCAAAAATTCAAAATCCTGTGGAAAATCTTTCTTCTTACACCCCTTTTAGGTTTGGTTTATTCTTGTTGTAACCCATGAACTCCAAGCCTTTCTTAACATCGATGTATTCAAAATTGATGGCTCCTTCATTCACGAACCCTAAGATGTGGAGGAAATCTATGACATCGTAAGTAAAAGTGATATCGCTTACTTTAGTGGTGATGACTATGTCAACATAAGAGCAATTGTTATAGAATTCTTCAACCCTTTTTGTGAAGATTCAGGTGTCAATTCTCAGGGCGTCATAGAACTCTTCCTTCTTCATCAGATTGAGAACTGTTCTTAAGTGAGATTCTACTCCTTCGAACTCGTCGAAGTAGATGAGATTTTCAGGGATTACTTGGCAGATAGACATAATTTGGATGATTGATTTGATCTAGAAAGAAAAGAAAAAAGTTAAGGTTTGCAAACTCGTAGGGTGAACTAGCGCTCAAAGAGAGAGAAAGAGAGAGAGTATTGAGAGCAAATGAATATATAAAAGCAATAATTAAAATATTGAAGTATAAATGTGCTTTCCTCTATTTTGGCAGAGTGGGACACGCGTTGAATAGTTATTAGAGACACTCTCTGGCATAATTGTAACTTGCAGTTGTGTGACAGTTACTTTATCTTTTTACACAATTACGCCTAATTTTCTTTGCACGCGCCTTAACTTTTAGCTGTCCACTTAACGATTAAATAGGTATCATAGAGCTTTCTCTCTTAAAGAAACTTTGACTCTATGATTCTTTTTTACGTTATGATTCACTCTATGATCCTAGTTTTACTTTCTCTTGTTCTACGATTTTCACCTGTAGGGTTAGTTTCTCCAAAGCATAATCTTAAGCACATAAATTCAACATTTTGAATTCACTAATTAATTTGTTGAATCTAAATTCATCTAATAGTTTAGTAAACACATTTGTTAATTAGTTTTCAGTAGAGATAAAATGTAAATAAATATTTCCATTTTAAACTTGATCTCTTATAAAGTGATGCCTTATATCAATATGCTTGGTCCAAGAATGTATAACAGGCTTGTGTGTGATTGTAATTGCAATAGTGTTATCACAAAATATAAGAACATATTTAAATTTAAACTCGTAGCCAAGTAGTTGGTTCATCATTCAAAGATTATGAGCACAACAACTACTAGTACAAATGTACTCAGCTTTTGCAGTTGAAGTTGATATTGAGTTTTATTTTTTGCTAAACCATGAAACCAATCTATTTCCAAGAAGTTGACATGTTCCACTAGTACTTTCATGTCTATCTTTCATCCTATAAAATCAATATCTGAATATCCAATTAGATCAAATTAGTCATGGTTTCATATCATGCCCTAAGTTCTTATTTTAATCCATATGATGCTTTATCTAGTTTATAAACATAATTGGAATGTGTATAATCAAGAAAACTTGGAAGTTCTTCAATATAAACCTGTTTTTAAACTTCTCCATTGAGGAAATCACTTTTGACATCCATTGGAATATTTATAACTTCATGTGCACAACATATACAAGGAAGTTCTTATGGTTTCTAGTCTTGCTACAGGTGCAAAGGTTTCATCATAGTCGATTCCTTTTTCTTGAGAATACCCTTTAGCCACCAATATTGCTTTGTTCCTTGTAATCAATCCATCTTATTTCTAAATACCCATTCAGTGCCAACCACTGGATGATCTTTAAGCCTTCGAACTAATCTCCACACTTTGCTTTTTCCAAACTGGTTCAGTTCTTCTTAGATGGCTTGAATCTAGCTTGAATCTTGTAAAGCTTCATCAATCTTCATTTGTTCCTTTTGAGATGGAAAACTCAAATAGAAGCATTCATTCTAGGTTACAGACCTAGTTCTAAATCTATCATTTGGATCACCAATGATTAGGTTTTGAGTGTGATCTTTAGCCCATCTACTTCCAGTTAGAACGTCAGCCATTGTGTCTTCTTATCTAAGACTTTCAAGATCTTGCTTAGGTTCAAGAGAATCTTTTATTCAAAGAAACCAACTTAGGAGTTTCAGACTCTATGATTTCTTTCTTTAGCCCAACGATCGTTAGCTCTTTGGTCATAGGGTCCTCTTATTCTACGTTTTCTTGATCTTGTACTGCGATTTCATTAAACATAGTAGCCTTACTTGGCTTATTGGTGTCAGTTTGTGAGACCCCAGATTTTATAAATAAAGATTTAAATTTCTCAAAATATTTTTTTATATTATGGTGTATATTTGAGATAGTGTTATAGTTATTGGTAGTATTTGAAAATTTTGCAAAGTATGCAAGTTGTTATAAATATTCGTTTGGTCAGGGAATATTCTTTTTGTTGGGAATATCCGTACGACGGCATAATCATTGGTGGACCCCACAACAGAAGTACTGTCATAGTTAGAAAATGACAAAAATATTTTATGGAAATAACGGCGGAGGTTTTACCATTAATACTGTTGAACTACCCGGTAGTAAAAGTACAGTAATACGCGTGGTTGCATAGTAGCACACGATATTGATTATTGATGCTTACGTAAGAAGTCACTCAGTTATACTACATTATTGCTCCAGTAATTGCTGCATCATTTCTCTCATATTATTGATCCAATTATTGTCACAGTATCATGTGCATAATATGTTATATTATTAAATTAATAATTGAGACGACAAATTATTCATATTATTAAATTGCAATATTTACAATGTCTAGAAGTTCTGTCAAGGAGAGGTTTGGTCACCTAATTGCGCGCTAATAGGGAGAAATCCTTATTCGAAAGCCCCTCTTTCACAGGAGCGACATTGGTTGTTAAATATTGTGAGTTATGATATTAATGATGGATAAGTTCGTGTTGATTAAAGATGAATTTGATAGTTCCATTGTGTTAAAAATATTTGTGTTAGTGAAAATTGACATTTATTTCGATAATAATTGATGTCTGGAGGTTATATTGTTCAATCGGGTATTTGGGGAACTTTTTGTGTCGGAGTTACTATTCACGAGTTACTATTTACGAGTTACTATTCACGAGTTACTATTTATGAGTTACTATTCATGAGTTTTAATAGTAACTTGACCCTTCAGCTTTCCAAGAGTTATTTGCCTCTTCGGTGTTCCAAGAGTTAATTACCCCTTGGCAAATAGTATTGCCTCTTCAATATTACCAAGAGTCATTTTAACCCTTCGTTAAGACCAAGAGCCACTCTTAGTTTTTCTATAAATAGAAGCTCATTCCTTCATTATTTCTTACAAATTCATTGAAACTCTAGAGAGAGAAATTATAGAGAGAAGCTATAGAGAGAAAATTATAGAGAGAAAGAAGAAGAGTATTCTTCTACTTCACTACTTCTATATCCAGTTTTTTTTATGGTAAGGGGTGTTATTCTTTCTTATTCATGAAGAGAACTTCTGTTACTCCATTCTTATTTATTCTGTTGGAATATCCTGTATATGCGGCATACCCTATACTTGGTGAAATCCTTTTGTTATTTCATTCTTTATTATTCTGTTGGAATAACCTATATGCGCGGTTTACCCTATACTTAGTGGAATGACCTGTATATGTGGTTTACCCAATACTTGGTGATCTTTTTCTTCTGTTATTCCATTCTTTATTATTATGTTGGAATACTTTTTGTTTATCAACATCCGCATACTTGGTGAAATTCTTTTATTATTCCATTCTTTATTATTCTGTCGGAATATCCTGTCGGTGTGAATTTCACCTGACCTGGTTCCATTATTTATTATTCCGCATTTATTATTCCGTTGGAATAACCTGTCTATGTGGATTGCCACATGCATGGTGAATGATCCTTTGTATTCATTCCTTATTAAATTGTGGAAATGATCTGTATACGTGGATTACCGCATGGCGGGTGAAAATCCATTTGCAGTTTCATATATTCTTTATTATACTCAGTTAGTTAAAGTTTTGACTTCTATACTCCATGTAGTGGAATATCCTTGATATTTGCGCTTCATCCAGTATCTTTTCATGGAAATATTCTTCTGAGCATTCTTGAATTTTACTTTACAAAGAAGTATCATGTTGACAATTTAAACATTATTAGTTCCAGGATAAATTAATTCTTGAACTTGTTTTATTGAATTATTATGTCATTGTCATCATCCTCATGCTATATTATGTTGAAAGTCATCTTTGGCTTACGTGCAAAGATGGACTTAGTATGATTATGACCAGGGATCATTTGGTATAATCATGACCTATTATAAATAATGTGATAAAAGTCCTCAGTGGCCTGTAATGCATTGATGAATAGTTTTTGGTATGATTATGACCAGGGTTTATTCGGTATAGTCATGACCATTGATGATTTAATGAAAATCCTTGGTAGTAGTACGAGGATGATTAGATGTGGTGGTTTATTTATTAAAATTTGAGTCTCGGTGATAAAAATTGATGAAAACCTTTTAAAACCTAAAAGATAGTAGACTTTATTCTCTACTTAACTCTTTTAATGGATTGCATATTCCGCTGCAGTTAAACTTGATGTCTATTGTATATTATCAGTTTAACATTGTTAAAGACTAATGATAATTTATTCTGTATTATCTTAGTCATAATATTTCTTACTGGGCTAGTTGATCTCACCCTTTCCTTCACTGTTCTCTTGAGAAATGAGATATATATTTGGGATGAGAGTCGGGAGCGGAGTGACGGTCCAGATGATAGCATTAGTAGTCCTCACTATTCTATTAAATAGTGTGACAATAAATATAACGAGGACTGAATTTGAGTTTGTATACTGTCTACGAGGACTTCATTGAGAATGGATATTGTCTAGAAGGAAGTATTATTGTTTAAACTCTCAATTTATGTTTTGTCATATTTTACACGACAGCTGTATAGTTAAATTTGTATTTGTATTGTGTACCATGTATTTGGCGACTCAAGATGGGTGATTAATACCTAATTTTGGGGGCGTCACACAGTTCGTCAAATGTAGATTGTATTAATACTTTAACATTTAGTAACCTTTTATTAAATACTATATATGTTTTACTATCAGTAGCATAACCAATAAATATACCTTCATCTGTCTTGGATTGAAATTTAGTTAGATAACTTTTACCATTGTTGAAGATGTAACATTCATAGCCAAAGATATGAAAGTAACTTATATTAAGCTTCCTCCTTTTCAATATCTCATAGGATGTTTTCTTGAATAAAAAATGAATAAAAGATATGTTTTGAGTGTAGAAAGAAGTGTTGACAGCTTCAGCCTATAAATACTCAACTAGCCTTGCTGCAACTAGAAGCGTTCTTCTTACTTTTATAAGAGTTCAGGTTTTCCTTTCAGTTACTCAATTCTAATGAGAAGTTCTTAGTGTTGAGAAGTTCTGATGAATGTCATTGTCTCCACATAACTTATCTACTTTAGAAAAATCGAATTCTCTTTCATGATCGCTCCTGATAGCTTTGACCATTTCAATATTTTCATTTTCAACTAGTTTGAAAAGCTTGATCAATTGAGAGCTAGTTTCATCCTTAGAGGCTAGAAAGAAGACCCAAGTGAATCTAGTGTAGTAATCTACTACCACTGGATTATATCTTTTTCCTCTAAGATTGACAGTAGGAATTGGCTCAAATAAGCTCATATGAAGAAGTTACAATGACCTACTATTGGAGTTAATTGTCTTGTTCTTGAATGAGACTTTAGTTTACTTCTCTAGCTTACAGGCTTTGCAAGGCTTTTCCTTGACAAATTTTAGCTTGGGTAAAACTAAAACTAGATCTTTGGAGGCAAGCTTAGAAATATGCCTGAAATTAAAATGAGACAACCTTATGTACCATAACTAGGTAACATCTTCAAAGGCTTTAAGAAAAGAAGCAAACGAATTCTGTTGAGCTCAACTTTGATAGGTTGACTACATAGACATTTTCTTCTCTGTTTCTAGTAAGCTTTGCTGAATTTATCTCCAGATCTCTCACTTGGCATTAATTTTTGAGGAAGATCATATGGTGCCCTTTTATTAAATAGTTGCTTGATGCTCAGGAGATTGTGCTTCAACACTTCAACAAATGTTACCTTTTGAAGGAGACTGTACCATTTCCTTCTCTTATTTTTCTTGAAATGTTATTGTTAGGTTTGTAATATTCATAAACGCAATCATATTGCACAAAATAAGTGAAAACGCGTAAAAATGGAGTTCTAAAATTTTACAAACAATATACCCGGATCATCCTTTATGCACAATTATTAATTAAACGAAAAGATAAAGAACAAGAATCATACCCTTGAAGATTCGAGCTTTCTCAGGTACAATTTCACCTCCAATTAAACTATTAATTTATTCAAATAAATAATATTAATTCTATAATAGGGATAAGTCTCCCTAGCGATTAACGACTTTCCAGATAATATAGATTTCAACATTAATCATAAAAGAACCTTTGAGTAAATAGTTACCGTACAATTCAATCCTTCCACCATATAATGTCCCAATTAAATATAAGACATGGAATTACTGTCAAGTCTTATTTTATTTAATTATATGTATTTCGACTCTTAAATGCACAACACCAAATAATGCAAATTAGAAACTCATTTCTAATTTCATTTTGCCTTGGCTAAGGACTACTGGGTTTTCATTTATCGAATCGCATAGGAAATTTCTCTTCTTTTACTAGAAGTGGTAGATTCTTTATTGATCATACATTATCTCTATGTACAACTTATTATACCCAAGCATAGCCTTCGATATACCTTAAGGGTCTTAAGGAATAAGTCAAAGTATACTCATCATACACAAGATACTATGATGATCTCAAGTCTAAGGATCACTTGTACTACTATCACTACAGGAATTCCTATTGACAGGTAAGTAACACTCCATTAGGTATTCCTTAGCGAGCCATGTTTCGTGAACTTATTCTCTAATAAGCACCTACATACTTGCTTTAGTGTCTCTACACAAATGATCATGAGATCAATCATCCTCATCCAATGAGCAAGCAACGTATGTATTAATCTATCCGGATTCACTAATCCCCAATTTAGTAATTCAACGATTGGGAACTATTTTAGTTTTAAGCTTTCTAAGAATTTAGATCTCATTAGAATTATCATCATCATTATTCTAAAAGCATTGCTTAAAACTGCGGGTTTATCACATATTATAAAACAACATCATGTAGATAATTAAAAACCTTTAATAAATTAATACTTTTTATTAATAAATGAATAACATTGTTACAAAGTATATGCTTTATCATCAAACATGATTGGCTTGTGTGCATACTACTTTCAATGTCCCACTTGCACTAAAGTCAATTGCCATGGTATCTCATGCCCTTCTTCTCTAAGTGATGATTATCTTGCTATTGGATAAGCTTTAGTTAATGGATATGTAATGTTGTTCTTGAGATTTCACTATCTCTATAGTGATTTCCCATCTTTCAATGATTCTTATAATCGAATGAAAGTGCCACAACACATGTTTAGATCCAAGATGAGACTTAGGAACTATTCCTAGTTCTGTAATGAACTTTTCATCCAAACAATCAACTTGCAGCTTCATTTATAGCTATATACTTTGTCTTTATCACTAAACCAAAGAACTATTTTACTGTTTGGAACCTCTCCAATTCTTCGCACCAATTGTTCAAGGTAACCCTTTACCTTAAAGTGGATTTTCGTCGTCTTGGTGCATACGAAAAACTTGAGTCTGTTAAGCCCTCTAGTTTTAATTTAGACCCACCATAAACATGATCACATCCTTAGTGCCGGTTAAGTACTTTAAGATATTTTTCACTAAGTCACAATGAACTTCTCCAGAATATAACTGATCAACATCAGGTCTTGTATATTTCATTGCATACATGATAGTTACTCATGCGATCTCTCTTTTATGAGTCTATGGGGACTATTAAGAGAGATACACTCAGTGTGGCGCGCCCCAAAATAGGTCCATTCCATCCAACCCATTTCGAGTCGCCAAATACATGGTACGTAAATAACTACAACTTTATTATTACAACAAGAAAGCGTGAGTTTAAATACAAATATTATCTTCTAGACAATATCTATACTCAAATAAATCCTCATCACATTTATTGATACATTATTTTACAAAATGGTGAGGACTACTAAACAACTCTCTCTAGAACCTTCATTCCATACCCAGGCTCACTGTACTCGCTATATTCTCGCCTCCACGAGAAAAATGGAACAAAAAGGAAAGGGTGAGCTCAACTAGCTCAAGAAAGAATATTATGACTAAGATAATATACAACAAATTATCGTTAGTCTTCAATGAGGAAAAATCTAATAGAATACAATAGACAACAAATTTTAAATCAATATTCGCAATGAAAATAATAATTCATTAGAAGAGTTAAGTAGAGAATGCAAACTACTATCTTCTATGTATGAATTTAAAAGTTCATCGTCTATCTTTTATCCTCGTAACATCAATCAATATACATCCGGAATCAAATATTCATCTTTGCACTCTGTGCCAAAGATATTCATCGATTAGTCATGTTCATTTAAACACTGTTCATCTTTGCACCACTGGGCCAAAGATATTAATCGATCGGTCATGTTCATCTCAACACTTGTTCATCTTTGCACTCTGAGCCAAAGATATTCTTCAGAAATCATTCATCTTTGCACTAGGTGCCAAAGATATTCAATAATATCATCATTTAAAGACCGAGGATGATGAAAATATTTTAAAGAAACGAATCCAATTGAAACAAAATGACAAGGATTAAGGATTAAGGATTCGTACTTTGTTTTATCCGTGTTCAAAAAATACCTCAAAAATAATCATAGTGGTGTAAAATTCAAGAATGATCAAAACATGGATACAATCAAAGCTAGTATCCGTAGAATAGATATTTTGGACAAAAAGAAAAAATTTTATTTTTGATTGAATAGTCTCAGTATCGTGAATAGTGTAGTATACGTGAATAGTAACTCAGACACCAAAAGATAGAAATTCCACAAAAACATCTTCACGCTTACATGAATAGTATTCGTGAATAGTAACTTCGTGAATAGTAACTCATGAATAGTAACTCGTGAATAGTAACTCATGAATAGTAACCCCGACATGAAAAAGTTCCAAATTTGATAAAAGTTCCAACCAATATTTCAAAGATAATGATATTGAAGAAATAATATCATTTGAGAAGAAAATAACATCCCTTACCTCGAAAGATCAAAGATCTTTAAATTTAAAAAACAGGATATAGGCTATGACTTGGACTTTCAGACCGTATAGCAATACTCAAAGTATACTCAAAATACTCACAAGAATACGCTCGATAATATAGAGAGAGAAAACTTGAGTTTCGGTGTGATTTTCAATTCTAACCTAAGCACCCTATTTATAGAAATTGCTTAGAACACCAAAGCGAAAAATTTAATAAAATATTAATATATATATTATAATTTCCTACGCTCACTTTCTAAGATTCAAATTATCACCAAACAAATGTCCCCCCTCACCAAAATCAATAAAACGCTTTTTCTTAATAAAATTAATAAAACTCCCAAAAATCAATTATTAGAATTTTAGAACATCAATAATTCATAATAAATAGCCCTTTTATTAGAAAATTCGAATCTACATTAAGTTTTATAGGAAATTCAATTCTCTACAACTTTGCGTAAGAAAGTTTTTCCAAATTCCAAGCGAGAAATTGGCCCGAAATCCACAAGCCAAGGCGATTTTAAAATTTATAATCAAATTTCGGTCAATAAATGGGGTCCACCGACATGTTTAACATGTTTTAAACATTTATTGCAACAAAAAATACTCTTCCTCCTCTCGTATACTCATATATCCCACATTCGTTGTAAAAATATCACCATTATTATATTATTAAAATATAATAATACATTATCTTATCGGAAAAAGATAAAATTTCAATTTTCAACAATTGTCACATTAAAATTTTCTCCATCTATATCCACATAAAATCAATATTTTCCTCATCATATGAACCAATAATTAATTATTCACAAATAATATTCTGAGAATCACAATATTGACAACCGTGCGGTTCTCAGGAAGAGGGGCTTTCAATAAGAATTTCTTCATCGGTGGCCGCAATTAGGTGACCAAACCTCTCAGATGCAGAACTTTCTAGACATTGCCAATAATGTTATCTAATAATATTATTCAAATAATATGAATTATTGCTTCGATAATGAAAAATCTTTGTGTAATGACAATTATTGAAACAACTGAATATAAAATATCAACGCAAAGAATTATTAACTCAATAAAATAAAATCTTGAGCGATAATTATCGTAACCATTATTGAGTAGTGCCTTCAATAATTGGTGCAATACCGTGTGATCTTCTTGTGCAACAACGATATTCGTGTTTTAACCACGTGGTATTCCAATAGTGTTATTAGAATAACTACGCCAATTATTTTTAAACAACTTATATTTGTCGTTTTCTTCATCCAATCGCTTTCAGTTATGGGGCCCACACATTTACCTGCGCTAGTCGTCAGACAAATATTCCCCAACGAGACGAATATTCCTCGACCAAATGAATATTCCCAAACAACAATGAATATTTTATAACCACTTGCTTATTTTGAAATTTTGGCGTATTTTACCCATAACTATCCACATTAATCAAATCCACCCTTACTATTTCAAAATAATAAATAAAGGAAATTCCTTTTATTTAAAAAATTTGAGGTCTTACAACCTCCCTCCTTATGAAATTTCGTCCTCGAAATTGACGACGATACACAGTGTTTGAAAAGGTGAGGATACCTCGCTTTCATTTCCGTTTCCAATTCCGTGTCATTTCCTCTATAGCATGATTCCTCCACAAAATTTTAACTTGTGGTATGACCTTTCTTGGCGTAGGACATGCTCCTTCCTATCCAAAATCTTGATGTACCTCCTCATACGTTAAGTCTTCTACTATCTCGTGGGTTCTAACTCTATAACGTGGTTCGGGTCTTTCACATATTTACTTAAGCTGAGATATGTGAAACACATTATGAACACGAGACATACTTGGAGGTAACGCAAGTCTATAGGCTACATTTCCTACTCGGTCCAGAATTTGAAATGGACCAATAAATCGTGGATTGAACTTTCCTCTCTTCCCAAATCTTGTAACTCCCTTCCATGGAGCAACTCGCAACAATATATGATCCCCTACACTAAATTCCACGTCCTTTCGATGAAGATCCGCATAACTCTTTTGTCGATCTTGTGCCGTTTGTATACGTTGTCTAATCATTTGGATCTTTTCAGTAGTCATACGTACTAACTCGGGTCCCAACAATGTTGCTTCACCCACCTCATCCCAACATTTTGGAGAACGACATTTTCGTCCATATAATGCTTCAAATGGAGCCACACCTATACTTCCCTGATAACTGTTGTTGTAGGAGAATTCCACCAATGGTAAATACTTATCCCAACTGCCCTTGAAGTCTAGGACACAGAGTCTTAATAAATCTTCAAGAGTTTGAATAGTCCTCTCTGATTGTCCGTCCGTTTGGGGATGGTATGCCGAACTAAATCGCAAATCCGTGCCCATAGCTTTTTGCAAGCTAACCCAAAATCTTGAAGTGAATCTTGGGTCACGATCCAAAACTATGGATACTGGCATGCCATGCAACCTCACAATCTCATTCACGTACATACTAGCAAGACGTTCAAGGGAATAAGTCTCCCGTATCGGCAAGAAATGAGCAGACTTGGTTAATCTATCAACAATAACCCAAATAGCATTGATGCCTTGAGAAACCGTAGGAAGACCCGTAACGAAATCCATGGTAATGTATTCCCACTTCCATTTCGGAATCTCAAGTGGTTGCAACGTACCCTTAGGTACTAGATGCTCCGCCTTTACACGTTGACAAGTTAAACACATTGAGATAAACTTTGCAATCTCTCTCTTCATATTGTTCCACCAAAATGTATGTCGAAGATCACGATACATTTTAGTACTTCGAGATGGATTGCAAATGGTGTATTGTGTGCCTCCATCATAATCTTGTACTTCAAATCGTAGTCGTTAGGAACATAAAGTCTAGAGTGGACTCAAGTATTCCTTCTTCATCAATTCTCGCTTAGGAATAGCTCCTTCTTGTACTTTCTTCTTCATACGCATCAGCTCCCGATTGGGTGGCTTGAGCAACCTTAACTTTTTCTATTAAATTTGGCTCTGTCGTATACTTGACATCATCGCACTTTCGTTCGCATATGATCTTCTACTCAACGCGCGCACTACCACGTTCGCTTTACCGGGATGGTATTGAATAGTGTGGTCGTAGTCTTTCAATAGCTCGAGCCAACGTCATTTGCCGCATGTTGAGTTCTTTTTGAGTGAAGAAATATTTAAGGCTTTTATGGTTTGAATATATCTCCACTTTCTCCCCATATAGATAGTGCCTCCATATCTTTTAATAAAACGATCACGCTAACTCTAGATCATGAGTAGGATAATTCTCTCTCATACTATTTAAGTTGTCGCGAGGGCATAGGCTATGACTTTCCCACGTTGCATGAGAACACATCCTAACCTTTTGCCTAAAGCATCGTTTGTAGATAACAAATCCATCCGAACCAGATGGTATTGTTAGAACAGCAGTCTTAGAAATAAGTCTCTCTTAAGCTCTTGGAAACTTTTCTCGCATTCTTCGCTCCAAACAAATTTTGTATCCTTCCGAGTTAATTGAGTTAATGGAGTAGCGATTCGAGAAAACCCTTCCACGAATCTCCGATAATAACCAACACTAAGCCCAAAAAGCTACGACTTCTATCACCGAAACTTGGTTGCTCCCAACTTTGTATTGCTTCAATCTTTGCCGGGTCCACGGATACTCCATGTTTCGACACCACGTGCCCAAGGAATGCTACTTCCTCAAGCCAGAACTCCAATTTCTTCAATTTGGCATATAGTTGGTTTTCACGAAGCCTTTGGAGTACCCACTTCAAATGGTGCTCATGATCTTCACGACTTTTGGAATATATAAGGATGTCATCAATAAAGACAACAACAAAACCGATCCAAATATTCCTTGAATACTCGGTTCATCATATCCATGAAAGCCGCAGGAGTATTAGTTAGTCCAGAAAGACATGACTAAGAATTCATAATGCCCATACCGAAGTTCGAAGGCGGTCTTTGGAATATCCTCGATTCTAATCTTCATTTGATGATATCCGAGCGAAGATCGATCTTTGAAAAGAATTGTGCCCCTTGCAACTGGTCAAACAAGTCATCAATACGAGGTAGAGGATACCTATTCTTGATGGTGACATGGTTCAATTCCCGATAGTCAATACAAAGTCGCATATTCCCGTCTTTCTTCTTTACAAATAAAACAGGAGCACCCCAAGGAGATGTACTAGGCCGAATGAAACCGATGTCCAACAATTCCTGTAGTTGGACCTTTAACTCCTGAAGTTCAATAGGAGCCATTCGATATGGGGTTTTAGAAATGGGCTTTGTACCAGGTTCAAGATCAATAAAGAATTCAACTTCACGTTCTGGGGGTAGACCGGGGAAGTTCTTCAGAAATATGTCGGGAAAGTCAATAACAACGGGGAATATTATTCAAATTTGACGTGTCTTTATTCAAATCCATAACATGGGCTAAGAAAGCTTGACATCCGTTTTTTCAATAAACGAATAGCTTTATGATTAGATATGATAGTGATTGATTTTAATGGTTTAGTTGCTTGAATTCGTACAACAGGTTGGTTAGGAATATGAAAACTAACAACCTTACGAAAACAATCAATTTTGGCATGATGAGTAGTTAACCAATCAATCCCTAAAATCACATCAAAAGCAAGTATCTTTAAAGAGATAAGGTCAACAGGTAAGGTAATGGTGCCAACTTGAATCAAACAAGATTTATAAACAGTGGATGTGATGAAAGTTTCTCTAACGGGAGTTTCCATAGATAGGTCAAAGTCTAATTTCTCCGGAGTCAAGTTTAAACGTTGAGCACATGCAGGAGAGATAAATGAATGGGTAGCACCGGTATCAAGTAAGGTATAAACTTCGCAAGAATTTATAAATAGCTTACCCGTGATAACCTCGTTTGGGTTCCTCGCATTATGACCAGTCACAACAAACGCTCTTCCCGGAATCGTTGACTTTGACTTTTTTGGGACAATCTTTTGAGTCACCGCCCTCATTGAACTAGAGTTTCGCTACCGTATAATCTCGGCGATATGTCCTTCCTTTCCACAATTATAGCATACCTTGAACTGTTGTAGGCAGTTTGGTGATATGTCCCTCTTTCCGCATTTATAGTATATGACCGGGTGGTCGTTCTCCTCCCTTAGAACCGATTCTTGTCGGCCTTTGTCGTCCTCACATGGTCGTTGTTAAATCTCCTCTTTTAAAATCTCCTCGACTCGCTTCTTCTATTTTCATGGCCATGATTACCACCGAGTGGTTACTATTTTTGTCCATCTGCTTTCTTTCTCCATTGGTTATCATTATTACATTGATCTGCTATCTCTCGTACGATCTCGGTTGTGGTCCCTCAATTGACGTCGTATCGTTATCTCGCTCTAATAATTGAGCCCTTTACAACATCCGAATAAAGAGAAAATTTATGAGAAATGAGATCTTGACGTATCTGGGTTTCAAACCTCTAAGAAACATCCATGGCATCGTTCCTCATTCTCCACCAAATGAGGTGCAAACTGGATAACTCTGTAAACTTTGCCTCGTCATTGAGACACCGCCATGTTGTTTCGCTCGATCTAATAAACTCCACTTCCTTCATATGACGAACACTTTCGAGGAAAGTATTTGTCATTAAATAGTTTCAAACGTCTCCCAAGACATCATTGAGAAAAGTTTGGATGGGTACGCTTTCACGAGACTCCCACCGATGAGTCCGCCTTTCGCCACGGAACATAAAGGTGGCGAATGGAACCTTCGTTCCTCCGTGCATCCCAAGACATCGAATATCTTGGTAATTTGCTTGACCCATGTTTCCGCCGCCATGATCGGATCGCTTTCCCTTAAATTCGTGGTCCCAACTCTTTGAAGCGCTTGGTTGTGACAACCCGTGAATTGCTATCATTTCTCTCTGTATTTTGAACACGAGTCTCCTAAATCGATTTTGCATGAGCTACGCAAAAACTTCTAAACATCCCCTCATTCATCATCCGCTCAATGGTGTTGTTCACGGGAGGAACATTGCCACGGCTGTTGTTGCGTTCTCCTCGTTGGTGAGTACAAAGCGTCTCCACGGTCTCATTTCCATTGTTAATATTCTCATCGACATTCTCAAATCATCGTCATAAAACAAACAAGGGTTAATTAAGGAAATCAATATATCACATAATATCCCTATATCTTGACCAACTAACAAATAAGCTTTAGGTAGGACACACTAGCGAAGGATTTACTCGTCTCTCCTCCTAGTTCTATTCCCGATCTCCGCGGAGATCATATCCTAAGCTCCGATACCAACCGTGGCGCCCCAAAATAGGTCCATTCCATCCAACACATTACGAGTCGCCAAATACATGGTACGTAAATAACTACAACTTTATTATTACAACAAGAAACTGTGAGTTTAAATACAAATATTATCTTCTAGACAATATCTATACTCAAATAAATCCTCATCACATTTATTGATACATTATTTTACAAAATGGTGAGGACTACTAAACAACTCTCTCTAGAACCTTCATTCCATACCCCGACTGCATTTTCGCTATATATTCTCGCCTCCCGAGAAAAATGGAACAAAAGGAAAAGGGTGAGCTCAACTAGCTCGTTAAAGAATATTATGACTAAGATAATATACAACAAATTATCGTTAGTCTTCAACAGGAAAAATCTAATAGAATACAATAGACAACAAATTTTAAATCAATATTCGCAATGAAAATAATAATTCATTAGAAGAGTTAAGTAGAGAATGCAAACTACTATCTTCTATGTATGAATTTAAAAGTTCATCGTCATCTTTTATCCTCGTAACATCAATCAATATACATCGGAATCAAATATTCATCTTTGCACTACTAAAAGCCAAAGATATTCATCGATTGGTCATGTTCATTTAAACACTGTTCATCTTTGCACTACGGGCCAAAGATATTAATCGATCGATCATGTTCATCTCAACACTGTTCATCTTTTTGCACTCACAGCCAAAGATATTCTTCAGAAATCATTCATCTTTTGCACTACTGTGCCAAAGATATTCAATAATATCATCATTTAAGACCGAGGATGATGAAAAATATTTTAAAGAAACGAATCCGGTGAAACAAAATGACAAGGATTAAGGATTAATGATTCAGTACTTTGTTTTATCCATGTTCAAAAAATACCTCAAAAATAATCATAGTGGTGTAAAATTCAAGAATGATCAAAACATGGATACAATCAAAGCTAGTATCCGAATAGATATTTTGGACAAAAAGAAAAGTTTTATTTTTTGGTGAATAATAGTGCCGAACACGTGAATAGTGCCAGATATCGTGAATAGTAACTCTCAGACACCAAAAGATAGAAATTCCACAAAAACATTTTCACGCTTCATGAATAGTATTCGTGAATAGTAACTCGTGAATAGTAACTCATGAATAGTAACTCGTGAATAGTAACTCATGAATAGTAACCCGACAAGAAAAAGTTCCAAATTTGATAAAAGTTCCAACCAATATTTCAAAGATAATGATATTGAAGAAATAATATCATTTGAGAAGAAAATAACATCCTTACCTCGAAAGATCAAGTACTTCTAAATTTGAAACAGGATATAGGCTATGACTTGGACTTGCACCGTAGAGAAATACTCAAAGTATACTCAAAATACTCACAAGAATACGCTTGATAATAGAGAGAGAAACTTCATTTACGGTGTGATTTTCAATTCTAACCTAAGCACCCTATTTATAGAAATTGCTTAGAACACCAAAGCGTAAAATTTAATAAAATATTAATATATATATTATAATTTCCCACGCACACTTTCTAAGATTCAAATTATCAGCCAAACAAATGGTCCCCCTCACCAAAATCAATAAAAACGTTTTTCTTAATAAAATTAATAAAACTCCCAAAAATCAATTATTCAGAATTTGAACATCAATAATTCATAATAAATAGCCCTTTTATTAGAAAATTCGAATCTCGCATGAGTTTTTATAGGAAATTCAATTCTCTACAACTTTGCAGAAGAAAGTTTTCCAAATTCCAAACAGAAATTGACCGAAATCCACAAACGGGCGATTTTTACAGTTATAATCAAATTTCGGTCTAATAAATGGGGTCCACCGACATGTTTAACATGTTTTAAACATTTATTGCAAACAAAATACTCTTCCTCCTCAGATACTCATATATCCCACATTCGTTGTAAAATATCACCATTATTATATTATTAAAATATAATAATACATTATCTTATCGAGAAAAAGATAAAATTTCAATTTTCAACAATTGTCACATTAAAATTTTTCTCCATCTATATCCACATAAAATCAATATTTTCCTCATCATATGAACCAATAATTAATTATTCACAAATAATATTATAGAATCACAATATTGACAACCGTGCGCCTCAGAAAGAGGGGCTTTCAATAAGAATTTCTTCTTCTTGGCGCGCAATTAGGTGACCAAACCTCTCCTTAGATGCAGAACTTTCTAGACATTGCCAATAATGTTATCTAATAATATTATTCAAATAATATGAATTATTGCTTTCGATAATGAAAAATACTTGTGTAATGACAATTATTGAAACAACAACAATATAAAATATCAACGCAAGAATTATTAACTCAATAAAATAAAATATTTGAGCAAGAATTATCGTAACCATTATTGAGTAGTGCCTTCAATAATTGGTGCAATACTGGTGCTCTTTCTTGTGCAACAACGCGTACATCGTGTTTTAACTAGGGTATTCCAATAGTGTTAATTCAGTAATAACTACGCCAGTTATTTTTAAACAACTTATATTTGTCGCTTTCTTCATCCAATCGCTCACAGTTATGAGCCCACACACGAATTTGCGCCACCATCGTCATTTAATATTCGACAAAGATCTGAATATTCCTCGACCAAACGAATATTCCCCGACAACAATGAATATTTTATAACCACTTGCTTATTTTGAAATATTTGCGTATTTTACCCATAACTATCCACATTAATCAAATCCACCCTTACTATTTCAAAATAATAAATAAAGGAAATTCCTTTTTATTTAAAAAATTTCGGGGTCTTACACCAAGGCTCATCAACATGAGACATCCCATGGAGTTTGACATGCTAAACGAGTTTAGCATCAAACAAATATACGTTTCTTCGGTTAAGTCGAGTATCCTCTTAAATCTATCTATATAGATTTGTATCCCCAATTAAGATACTCTACCCAAATTATTCATGGAGGAATGTTCAGCCAACTTTATCTTTATTGATTGTAGCATTAGTATGTCATTCCTTATCCGTAGTATATCAACATATAATACTAGAAATGTCACGACGCTCCCACTTACCCTTTTGTACACACTAGGTTCATTATTGTTTTTGATAAAATCAAACACTTTTGATTATATCATCAAAACGAATGTTCCATTTTTGAGAAGCTTGCTTCAATCCATTTCTCTGACTGTCTACAACTCTTACCTCATTGTATGTAACTGGATCATCATCTTCTGTGATGTGTACCTCATCATCATCATCCATGATGAATCCATACCTCCTGTATCTTGGTGACTATTCCGCCATTTATGATTCGATTGTGGTACAATAGGTCTATCTACAGGTTTCTCTTATTTGACTTAGTGTTTTGTGGTTCTTGAACTCTTTAAGATCTATTATCCTCCCACTAGCCCCTTCAATGATAAACATATTTATCTTAGAAGGTAGCGTGTTTCGCAATAAACACCTTTTGCTAAGTAGGATTATAGAACATATATCCTAAACTTACTTTAGGATGTCCCACAAGTCTGTACTTGTCAAATCTTGTCCCAAGCTTATCCTTTGAAACCTTTTCACATAAGCTAGACAACCCTTATCTTAACATACTTAAGATTAGGAATCATTCCTATCCATAACTCTTATAGAGTCTTGGGGTCGAATTTTGAGGTTGCCTTTTTCGTAGATATACAACCATTTCTAGGACATTATCCCAAAAGGATACTAGAATGTCGGTAAAATCATTATGGACCGTACCATGTTAAACAAGGTACGATTTTTCCTTTCAGATACATCAATCAATTATTGCGTATCAGGCGGCATCCATTATGAGAAAACCATTTGAGATGATCTAGAAACTTATTGCACAAGTATTTATTCCTTAATCTAATCAAAAATTCTTAATACTTTGCCAATTTATTTCACTTTTGAATTTTTTGAACCTTTCAAATAATTCATACTTGTATTTCAGCAAATACATACATTCAACTCTTTGATGATCATCTCTTTTTCCTATACTAGTTTGTTCAATTTGCAAAATTATTTTCACGTAAGTCAAGTATACAAAATCCATTAAGTAATATTCCAGTTCTATACAAAACATTATTATTATAAATAGAACAATAATTGTTCTTAAATATAATACCAAAGATTTCATTATCCAACAACAAAATGGAAATAATGTTTCTAACAAGAACTGGAATACAATAACAACTTATTGACTTAATAGATTTTCCCGTAGGTAATGCTAAACTATAAGTTTCTATGCTAATGCAGCAACCTTTGCTTCATTTCCCACACATAGGATTACTTATCTTTGTTTAGCTTTCTACTTCTGCTTGGTCCCTTCATAAATCTATATTAATGATAACAAAGGTCGGTATCCAATACCCAAGTAGAACCTTGACTTAAAGAAAAATTTATTTTAAATCATGAACAAAATTGTATTTGTAACCAAAACTTCACTAAGCTTCTTTAGTTAGCCTCTGCAAGATGCTTCTCGCAGTTTCTTTCCAGTGTCCAGGTTTATTGCAGTGGAAGCAAACTCCTTTGCTATCTGTATCAGTTTTGTTCTTATTATCCTTTGTTTTTTCCTTTATATTTACCTTCTTTGAATCGTTCTTCTTTTCAGAAGATCCTTTGGCCCCTACCAGTAAGACATGGTCTTTCTTGGTTGGAAAGTGACTCTCAACATTTTTCAACATGTTAAGCAAATCAGCGAGGCTGACATCTAGCTTGTTCATATGAAAAATTCACAATAATTGTGAAAGGAGTTCGGGAGTGAGTTCAAGATCAAATATTGGCTCAACTCTCCATCCATGACAAAACTCGTTGTTCTAATTGTTCAATCAAATTGATAATGAAAAGGACTTTTGTCTGTACTATAGTGTCATTGGTCATTCTAGATCGGAAGAGCTCCTTAGATATCTAATATCTATTAGTCCTACTTTTCTCACCATCAACTACCTGATTTGCAGAAATATAGTAAGAGCATTCATATTTTCATGCTGACGATAAAGCTTGTTACTCATGGATGCGAGCATGATGCATTGAGCCAACTGTGCATCATCTTGCCACTTTCTAAAAGTAGCAATCTCTTCCTCAGAGGTATTATCTACAACCATTACAGGGATAGGCGTATTAAGGACATAAGATAGCTTTTCAGCCGTGAGAACTTTTTTCAATTTCCTTACCCAATCTGTTTAATACGGTCCGATTAATTTAACATCTAATATGCTACGCAATGATAGTAATTTAGACATTATAAAATTCTATAAATAAATTTGTAATTAATAACATTTTAGCATACATTCTTTTATTAATTACCAAAATAAATTAGGTCTTGTTTTAAATTGGTATCTCCCACTATTTTCATCAAACTATATTACCCTCACTTATATAGTTTGGCAAAATCTAATTAAAGATTTGCTAGTGAGAATAAGGATCCCATTTTAAATGTATATAGCCTTACGGTGACACAAAAAACTATATATAAATAAATAGGTAGATAACTCTTGTCAATTATATCAACTATGCAACTCCTTGTATTTTGCCTCTTAGATCATAATGATCAAGTGTGTGCACATTCGAACTAAAATGATTTAAGTTAAGTCTAACCTAGCACTCCATATATTCAAAAAAGAAAAATATTGTCCTTGTGGTGACACAACAAAATAATATTGTTCAATTTTCTTTATAAGCATCAAATGTGATAAAATTAACATCTCAAAGAATTAATATAAGCCTTGTGGGGACACAACAAACTTATAATAATTAATCGATACTCTATTATTTTTATCATGCTAGAAGGTGACGTTTGATATTCCAAATATCTTTGAACACTTAGGACTTAATATAAAAATTTGAGAGGTTTGTATGTAATTAATTTGTCTCATCTTGTTTAAGCATGCATGCATATATATATATAAAATACACGTCATATTAATCAGCATGACGAAGTATGTTTGCATATATATATATATATATATATATATATATATATATATATATATATATATAGTATAAGCATGCACATATAGAATACTATATTCTACCCAGATTGATTATGGACTTTTATTCTAGTTTGGTTCACTAGAGCCACCAAGTGAACCAAAATGTTAAACCCTAGGGGTGCAAGAATTAATATTTAAATATAACTATTTCATTTAAACCCGGGCTCCATTACAAACGGGTCTTCAAGCGCTCCTTACTCCTTGATCTTCAATTCTTCAAAATTAATTCTAACTTATTACAAAACTATTTAAAATAAATAGAAACCTTAATCAACAGTCAAGGGGAAGTACATAGGAGGGAGTTAGAATTTACATTAAGAAAAATTTAGAGAAGACGAGGTACGCAGACCCCATTTAATAAAACTCATACATTCATGCATCCAACTAAAATAAAATCCAATCACATTGGTCAATGGTCCATAATCAATTCCATTTATTATCATACACATCTACATATGCATCAATAAATAATATTCATCTCATGAATAATAAACATTCAATATATATATTGATATCATTTAATGGGAAATTTAGTTAGTATAAAATTTAATTTTGAATCAAAATAAACTCCTTTATTTTAATCCAAATTTAAATCAAAATAAACCTCTTTTATTTTAATTTATCCTATTTTGAATAAAATAAACTATTTTATTTTAATCAAAATCTTTAATCAAAATAAACTTATTTATTTTAATTAATCATGGAATCTAATTCCAAGTAAAAAAAACTCTTTTATTAAAGGAAACACGGATTCTATTTCCTATTCACAAATAAACTCCTTTATTTTGAATAATATGAAATATTATTACATATCTAAATAAACTCCTTTATTTAAGGAAACATGATTCTCTTTCCTATTCATAAATAAACTCCTTTATTTTGAATAATATGAAATCTTATTTCATATCTAAATAAATTCCTTTATTTTAAGAAAACACGGATTCTCTTTCCTATTCACAAATAAACTCCTTTATTTTGAATAATATGAAATCTTATTTCATATCTAAATAAACTTCTTTATTTAAGGAAACATAGAATCCAATTTCAACTCCAATTAGTTATCATGGAATTCAATTACAACTCTAATTAGTTAGCATAAAATTTAATTTTAAAATTAAAATAAATCTTTTATTTTAAAATTAAAATAAACTTTTTATTTTAATTATAAAATAATTAAGATTAATATATATATATATATATATATATATATATATTACGTTAATATATTATATATATATAGTTATAATCACTTTGATCCGTGCATCCTGTAACTTTTTCATATGAAATCAATCTCGATTCACGAATGCATACTAATATATAATATAACGTTTTAAGTAATAAAAGTGTAAAACTACGTGTAAAACTATATATATATATATATATATATATATATATATATATATATACAATTAAACATGCATGCCAATAGCCACGGATCATATATTAACATATATGCAATCTGATACACACGGATCAGCGAAATAAAAAACAAAAGGATCGGGATTACCGATTTTCAAAAAACAATTTTTTTTTTTTATATATATTTTTTAAATCTTATGCATAAAAATTATGCCCAATTAAATTGTTCTAAACACATATCAAATTTGACAATTAATAATTCGCATAAAGGTTTGGCTCTGATGTCACTGTTAGATTTGTAATATTCATAAACACAATCATATTGCACAAAATAAGCGAAAACGTGTAAAAATACAGTTTTAAAATTTTACAAACCATATACCTGGATCATCCTTTATGCACAATTATTAATTAAACGAAAAGATAAAGAACAAGAATCATACCCTTGAAGATTCGAGCTTCCTCAGGTACAATTTCACCTCCAATCTTTTTTGCATTTAACTTGAATCCACCGGGTTTGGTTCCTTCCTTTGATCAATGTTAGCCACCCAAGTGTTTGGCCTCTAGAGGTGATCCACCAAGAAAAAAGAATGATTCAAGAAGATGGGTGGTTGGCTAAACCCTAGTTTTTCTATCTCTCATAGAAAAAGATCGTACTCTCCAACAATTGGAATCACGTATTCTATGAAAACGTCAACCAACCACACCCAAAATAAGACTCCTCTTATTTATAGATGTGGGCAAACCTCCTTAACAGTTAAGGAATTGTATTTTATTTTAATTAATTAAATTTCTTTAATTAATTAGACTCCCAATCTTATTAGATATAATTAATTAAACTCTTTTAATTAATTAGCCTCCTAATCTTATTAAAATATTTTAGAGTACTTTATTAATTAATTCCCAAACTCTTTTAGAAATTAAATAATGGTAATAGTAATAATAATAATAATAAAACTCCTCTTATTAATTTATATTCAATATTTCCAAAATATTAAATAATAAATATTAAGTTATTTAATTTATTCTATCACCATAGATTAAATTAAATATACTTAACTTATTATTTACGATTATGCCATTAACTTCTTCAATAATTATTCTTCGTTTTATGGTGTGACCCTTTAGGTTCTCCATATTAAACCGGTTGTGAATAAATCAATTAGAACAATTCTAATCTTATTTAAATAAATAAATTAAACTATTAATTTATTCAAATAAATAATATTTATTCTATAATAGAGATAAGTCTCCCTAGCGATTAACGACTTTTCAGATAATATAGATTTCAATATTAATCATAAAAGAACCTTTGAGTAAATAGTTACCGTACAATTCAATCCTTCCACCATATAATGTTCCAATTAAATATAAGATATGGAATTACTGTCAAGTCTTATTTTATTTAATTATATGTATTTCGACTCTTAAATGCACAACACCAAATAATGCAAATTAGAAACTCCTTTCTAATTTCATTCTGCCTTGGCCAAGGACTACTGGGTTTTCATTTATCGAATCGCATAGGAAATTTCTCTTCTTTTACTAGAAGTGGTAGATTCTTTATTGATCATACATTATCTCCATGTACAACTTATTATACCCAAGCATAGCCTTTGATATACCTTAAGGGTCTTAAGGAATAAGTCAAAGTATACTCATCATACACAAGATACTATGATGCTCTCAAGTCTAAGGATCACTTGTACTACTATCACTACAGGAATTCCTATTGACAGGCAAGTAACACTCCATTAGGTATTCCTTAGCGAGCCATGTTCCGTGAACTTATTCTCTAATAAGCACCTACATACTTGCTTTAGTGTCTCTACATAAATGATCATGAGATCAATCATCCTCATCCAATGAGCAAGCAACATATGTACCAATTTATCCGGATTCACTAATCCCTAATTTAGTAATCCAACTATTGGGAACTATTTTAGTTTTAAGCTTTCAAAGAATTTAGATCTCATTAGAATGATCATCATCATTATTCTAAAAGCATTGCTTAAAACTATGAGTTTATCAAATATTATAAAACAACATCATGTAGATAATTTAAAGCCTTTAATAAATTAATACTTTTTATTAATAAATAAATAAGATTGTTACAAAGTATATGCTTTATCATCAAACATGATTGGTGATTGGCTTGTGTGCATACTACTTTCATTTATCTCCAAAGACAATAGCAAGACCATCATTCTCTCTAAAATTTAATAGAAGAGGTTTTTTCCCTGTCATATATATGCCTTTAGAATCCACTATCTAGATACCAAATTGAATTAGTGGAGTTGTTATCCTGTAAAAGAACTTAAATTATACTTTGGTACCCAAATTTGGTTGGGTCCTAATAGGTTAGTGCTCTTAGGAACCCAGAAATGCCTAAGTCTAGGCTTCCTATATATATGATAATCATAGAAATCACATATTATAGCAATGTGACCATAATGATGATAGGTATAACATTTAATATGATCCATATTTTTGTGTGTATAGATTCCTTCACTTTGAGGAATATAAAAACTTCAACCTTTCTTCTTGGCTCAAACTCTCTCTGCTTCCATATTGTTTAATGACTGGTTGGTTAATTGGGTGAGTGTGAGATAACTCTATGATCTTTCGTGGCTTGAAGGTAGGTTTAGTTTTACCTTGTGATTTCTTAAATCCTAGACCAGTATGTGATTTATTGTTCTCAAGGATCACAATCTGATCAGTAGAGAAAATAAAACATTGAGTACTTGGTTCAATAACCTGTGTAGATTTCACAAACATAATGCTTCTATGGGAATTAGAAAAAATGTTTTTGCTAGTCTCTAAAGTTGTATCCACACTATGATCTGAGGACAAGTCCGCAAATCCTAAACATGATTGATCTAAGATACATCTTTGACTGGTGATCAAGAAATCCATAAAAGAAGAAGACATGTTCCAAGTAAAGATTGTCTTTTCTTACTTCACAACTTTGAAAATTAGAATTGTCTTTTTTGGTACTTCTTGTATCCTTTAAAATCTTTCTTTGATGTTAGCTCATTTTTCTTGTCTTTCATCAGCTCCTCTCTAAGAGGTTTGTTTCATTTAAAAATATAATTACCTAACTTTTTGCAATTGTAGCACAAATCCTTTGAAGAGTCTCTTTTGTTGTTGTTGTTGTTGTTGTTGTCGTAGTTACTGGTGTATATTTGGTTGTTTATTCTACTGTTCCTCATGAACTTTCCCAACTTTCTGGCTAGCAGAACAATATCTTCAGCGTTGACATCAAATTCATCTTCCATGGGGACTTTGAAAGATTTTTTTGTAGCTTTTAGGGCTACACCCTTATCTCTCTTAGTTGTTGTTATAGTATCTGCTCTATAATTTAATTCAAGTTCATATGTCAAGAGATTCCCATAGATCTTTTGTACTGTCATCTCATGCAGATTATTTGATTCCATTATAACAATAGTTTTAGTATCTCACTTATTTGACAGAGCTCTCATGAATTTGATATTAAGATCCTTATTGGGATAAACCTTACCAAATGCTTTGGGGGAGTTGAAAAATATATTAAAACTTTCAAAAGTGTCAGTAGTTGAAATTAGTATGCCCTCAAGCCAATCACATTGTATATGATTAAAGTTTACTTTGTAATCTTATTTATTTCTTAATAAGAGAATTTATTTAATATAAAAGGCATTCTTTATCCATTTTAATTAGTTGAATTAATAAATGTGATAAACTAATGGTTTTCGAGCAATGCGTTTAGAATCATGATGTTGATCATGCTAATGAGATCTAAATTTTAATATAGCTCAAAACAAAAATGTTCCAAATCATATGGATCACTTATGTATGGTTACTAATTCCGGATAGATTAGTACATACTGTGTTTGCTCTGTTGAAGAGGATGATTGATCTCATAATCATTTTTGTGGAGATACTAAAGCAAGTATGTAGGTGCTTATTAGAGAATAGGTACACTGAACATGACGTGTATAAAGGAACCCTAATGAAGTTTTACTTGTCTGTCAATAGGTGTTTCTAAAGTGATAATAGTTCAAGTAGTCATTGGAGTTGAGATCATCATAGTATCTTATATATACTGAGTTATGTTTTGACATATTACTTAATATTCTAGAAGTATGTCATAGGGTATGCTCAAATATAATAAAGTATATATTGAGATCGGTGAATTATCAACAAAGGATCTACCGCATCCAGTAAAAGGGAGAGAATATCATATGTCATTCGATAAAGTGATAACTAGGAAATCCCAGGCCAGGGTTGAATGGAAATTACAAAGGATTTTCTAATTTACATTAACTTGAGTTGTGCATTTTAGAATCAGAATATATATAATCAAAAAAATAAAAATTAACAATAATTCCATATTTTATATTTGATTGGGACATTATATGGTAGAAGGATTGAATTGTAATGTAATTATTCACGGATTATGTTCTTTTTATTCTTTGTGATAATCCACAGATTAAATGTTGAATTTGTATTATTTGGAGTACTTGCGAGATGGATCAACAGCCGCTGAGGCGAGCTCAACTGAAAGAAGGTGGATCCATCGACTGGCTATAAAGTTCTACCTGAGCGGAGATGCACTCTATAAAAGAGATACATGACTAGGTCTCCTCAGATGTCTGGACAAGGACCAAGCTCAGAGGCTCATGGATGAAATCCATGATGGTGTATGTGGCCCACACATGAGTGGCCCTTTACTTGTTAAAAAGATCCTCAAAACATGGCACTACTGGCTCTCGCTTATGGCTGACTTTGATGACCACATCAAGAGATGCTACCAATGCCAAATTCATGGGAATGCTATCCATGCCCCTCTGAGGGAACTCCACAATATGAGTTCACCTTGGCCCTTCTTAATGTGGGGAATAGACGTGATCGGGCCCATCGAGCCCAAAACCAGTAATGGGCATCGATTTATCTTCACCATGATCGACTACTTCACCAAATGGGTAAAAGCAGCCTCCTTCTCCAGGGTTACCAAAGAAGTCATCATTGCTTTCATCAGAAACAATGTCATTTGTCGATATGGACAACCAGAGATGATTGTGTCAGAAAATGCTAAGAACCTCAACACCAAAATAATGGAGGAGTTATGTAGTCAATTCCACATCAAACACCTTAACTCCGTCATCTATCGTCCAAAGATGAATGGTGCTGTTGAAGCAGATAATAAGAACATCAAGAAGATCATGCAAAAGATGTATGCCAATCACAAAGGATGGCCTGACTTCTTACCTCTGACTCTATTAGCCTAAAGAACTTCAATGCGCACTTCCACTAGGGCAACCCCCTACTCATTAACCTATGGGATGGAAGCAGTACTTCCCATAGAGGTGGAAATGGAATCCCTCAGAGTGTTGATAGACGCTCATCTGGATGAAGACTAATAGTTACAAGACAGATATCACCAATTGTCTCTAATAGACGAAAGGTGAAGTGATGCTATCTTCCATGGTCAATTATAGCAACAAAGGATCGCCAGATCCTACAATAGAAAAGTCTGACTATGATAGTTTAAACAATATGACTTGGTTTTGAAGAAGATCATTGACAACCAAGATCAGTCAAAGGGAAAATTTGCTCCGAACTGGGAAGGCCCATTTATTGTCAAGGAGGTATTGACATGAGGTGCTCTCAGATTACAAGAAAATAGATGGCGATGAATTTCCATAGCTCATCAACTCAGACACCGTGAAATGGTACTATATCTGAAGTTACCATCAAGCAAACACCTTAGTTTTGGATCACAAGATCCCCAGTCATTTTAGGTTTTCTAACCCTTTCTACACATAACCTTTCTTCATACCCAATTGCCCCATCAGGGAAACACACTCTTCAAGACAGCAGCCTGGTTTTGGATCATCAGATCCCTCACTTCATACCTCTTTTACACAACTTTGGTTATCCCACCGTGGATTGAACCCTTTCCCTACAGTTTGTCCTGAACATGGGATTAAAATTTTTGACACCCGTAGTTTATCCTGAACATAAGATCAAACATTTCCTCCGCAGTTTGTCCTGAACATGGGATCAAACTTTTTCGGCTGTAAATCATCCTGAACATGGGGCGAACTACATCGACCTAATCTCCCCGATACCTGGGAGTACATAGGCAACCATTTTATATAGCCCGATCGTAATAAAAAAAATAAAAACATTTCTACACCCTTATCTACAAACAAAAACAACAACAAACATTTATATACCTTTCTACCCCTTCACATTTAGTGTTGAACCTCTTACATCAGGTTTGAACTATGCAGACCTGATCTCCTCTTCAATAGGAGTACGTAGGCAGCCATTTATGGTTTGGTCTAACCCCCTACCAAAACATAAACACTTGTCAACGGTACTGGGATCAAAATTCAATCCACCACATTTCATCGGCTTCAGACCAAAGGGATGGAACTACCTGGCCTCCCCATAAATGGGAGAGTTGGCAACCATCTAAGCTACGGTTGAGTCCTCGAAGAGCAACACCAATCTATAAGAGATGGAGCTAACTGGGCTCCTCTAAAATAGAAGCACTGGCGACCATCTGTGGTGCGGTCAATCTTAGAGAGGAAAGCCACACTCCTCTCTACATCTATATATAGAAACCAGTCCCAAGACACCAAAGAAGGTAGGGATACACATAGATCAATGATCCATTCTGAAAGATCCTGCGATGTCTCAATGTTCGTCCATCAAGGATGATTTCAGAATACATCAATATCATAAGCCCTGAAGAAGCAGGCAAAATATCAAGCAAGTATCCAGGCATAACTAAAAGGGAAGTGAATCAAAATATATTTCCCTGTCATATATAATGTTGTTTGATATATACAATATGAACTGTACATAACCAAATGTCTAAGCTAGTCTGTGCAGGAAAATACAAGTATATCTATAGATCGGTGTGTATACGGGCTATCAGATCTAACATAGCATCTCTCTTAGAGGAATGGGGTAATGTTGTGGTATCCTGCATTAACATATCAACGCGTGCCAACAAATCCGAGGCCAACTGCATGGTGACATGATGCTCATCAATATATGCACTCATATCGACAAGCATGCCAGTAGTAAGGGATCTCAATGTAGTACTATCTGTAATGGCCACATCCCGGGCAGATATGGCAACATTCCTCTCAATAATTAATGCATCTCTAGATGATATAGCCTCAGCCCACTCCTCAATAGCAGTATCTCTCTGAGCTACAACTTCATCTCTCTCCAATAGAGCGGTGTATCTCCCATCAAGAGCTGTCAACATCAAGGCCCTAGCCTGATATCTCTCAAAGGTCATCAGATGAAGACTCTGCTCTAAATATGTCTTGAATTTGAATCACAAGAGCTTTTCATATTTGGGTGACGCCCCCAAATTCAGGTACTTGAAACCCGAATTCAGTGCTTCACAATACCATTTTTTTGAGCGGAATAATAATAATGTCATAAATATCAAACTTAATTTACATATCAGAGTTATCTAAATCCCAGGTACGCGAACTTTAATACATTCATTACATGATAGATAATAAATATCATCATCTTAATTAAGTCTAGCGATTACATAAGATAACACAAACTTAATTCTATCAGCTTTCCTTTCCCTTTGTTCCTGGCAGAGCCTTCAGGTTGATCATACTTAACTAAAAACATTTAAATTAAGTAAGAATGTGCATTTGATTGCCCAGCAACTAATAACAAACAATAAATACTAGCTGGAAGAAGTAAATGTTTTCTTTAAATGACACTTCTACAACGAATCAAGAGTTATGAAGTAAGCTGAAACAATTCTAATCAACATATCAATTCTATTTCAAAAATTTGAAACTACGTACTTACTATAAATAGAGAGCAGTCGACAGACTATGAACATAGTTTTCAGTTTTCAAAAAGGTTAAATAGAACTTCATCTATAAACCGTCATAACTTACAGGCACGGGGGGTGATCAGCCCGTTATGCCCTGTATTGATCAATACTATATACCAGAATGATATTCTCGTTCATCTTATTCGCCTTGGGCGCACAAAAGTTTCCCAGATTCGGGATGTTCATACTTAGCCTGAATCCGAACCAAAATAATTTGGTTGGATATCAATAGGGTTCTATCATGTTCAACGATATTTTTAAATCTGTGTCTAGCCGAGTCAAATAGCTTAGACGACTTTTAATTAAGGTATACATACTAGAAATCAACTAGTATGTATCAACATGTACAATAATTATCCAAGTGGGGACACTTGTATAACCATACTTAGAAGTTAACAAACAGAATATATATATATATATATATATATATATATATCTGAATTTTACAGTAATACTGTATTGATAAACAATTAACGAATAAAGTTCGAGAACTTGCATGAATACGAATATTTGGATACATAATCAATAACAATAGAGTTAATAATCTAGCACAATGATAATATAATTCTGAAACTTTCTTACTCATGCCCATTGCATAAAGTAAATGCAAAGGTTAGGATACTTGCTTGATATGTTGCTTACACAACTTAGTTCTATCTTTAATTCAACAACTTATCATTCATAAGATTGTTCTATCGATTAGAATAACATACCATAACACATCGTACTGTTATTTATAGTCAACACATAACCTAATCGCATTGTCACATACGTTTATCAGTCATTAGGACACAAATAGACACTTATCAGGTCAACCTATATAGGTTCAAATCAATTTTGGTAACATTTTGGTGTACCGACGACTTTATTGGGTAATTATCGAGTTTATTGTTAATAAAATTCTAATCTGTATCTTAAATATTATTCTTGATAATTTAAATATCAATCATATTATTTTTCCATGACTTATAATAATTTTTAATTAATTATTATAATTTATCATGATTTTTCAAACTCTGGAATCATTATTAAATGATTTAATTATTAAATAACTCTATTATCATTAATATTTAAATAATATTAAAATATTAATGAAACTATTGCTTAAAATATCCAAGTTATTTATAATAACTTAAAATATTTTTAAAGTATTAATATTACCCTTAAATAATTTTTAAAACATTTAAAATCATTTTTAAATAATTATCATTATTATTTAAATATTAAGGTATTATTCACTAAAATATTAGAAGTCATTTATAATAATTCAAATATTTTAAAACCATTTATATCCTTTTTAAATGATTTTTAAATCAATAAAACCACTTTTAAACTATTTATTTAATATGATTATTAAATAAATCTAACATCATTAATATTAAATTATTAATGAAATTTACCTTTAAATATTAAAAGTTATATTTTATAACTTCAAATATTTTTAAACTCCTTATTTCCATTTAAAATAATTTTTATAATATTAAAATCATTTTAAAACTAATTTATTTAATATAATCATTAAATAAATCTAATATCATTAATATTAAACTAATTAATGAAATTTGCTTTAAAATATTAAAAGTTACCTTTTATAACTTCAAATATTTTTAAATACCTTATTATCATTCAAAATGATTTTTAATATAATAAAATCATTTTTAATTAATTTATTTAATGTATTTATTAAATAAATTAAATATCAGTAATATTCAAATAAATACTAATATTTATGAAAAATATGCCAAATTATTAAAGGTTAATTTTTATAACTTAAAAATAATTTTTAAAATTAATTTTGTAATTTTCAGAAATTATTTTCTATTTTAAATGATTTTTAGAAATTAAAATAAATAAAATTAATAAGTATGTCGCTATAGCCTTTAGCGACATAAAGTGTTGCCTAAAGTGTTCTTGAGTAAAGAACATTCATAAGCAGTTATCAAGTGACCTACTTTGACCAAGTGTGATGATCAGATCTTAATGTTTCTGGGCAAACTAATGATCATATCTTCTAGAACTATTGTAATACTACAAGATACAACAACAAAAATGATCAAACAGTATAACATGAATGAGATCTGAGCATGCAAAGTGGCTGTCAGAGCTGTTCTTCATTTTCTGGGTTACCCAGAAATAAAGAACAGTTTGTGTAGCCTATTTTGGGCTTCCACAACTTGTTGTTCTTGTATCCTTTTTGTGATCTAATAATTTTAGTATGTAGCCAACATGTAAGAGAACAAATCTAATACATAAAACCAATATAACAATAATACAATCGAAAGATCTATACTGGTCAAACCGTGTCAGAGATCACATTCTTGAGTTTTCTAGGATACCCAAAAAACTCAATCTGTGATCATCTGGCTTGCTTTGACCAGCCATTATGTTCTACCCATTTGATCTTTAGGTGATATACTAGCATAAATCTATATTCTATATAACATACTACAATCTAGATACAATAACTAGAACAAAACAACAAACATATGAAAGATATGTGGCCACAAATATCTTGTCAGAGCTTTTTGGGTAACAATCTGGGTTACCCAGATCGGTTTAGTCATGGTCGGTCAACGTGGTTTGACCACCTATATCTTACAATCTGTACATGATCTGGACTTGATTCAAGTTCCAGATCCAAGCATACATTACATACTACAACTTTAAACCTTTAAAACACCAAAACGATAAACAGAAAAGGATCTATGAGGTCTGACATTCGTTGTCATACAATATTTTCCAACTTTTCTAGATTTTGAAAAACATCAAATTCGAGCCTATAAATGTTATGGATCTAACAAATACCAACCCAGATCAACTATATACACTACATATATATTTAAACATAAAAACTTAACATCTAACATGGAATCAAAGTTCAGATTTCTTGGTTAGGGTTTATACCTTACTTGAGCTATGCTTGAATCTGGCTTTCTAATTTGTTATGAGTGATAGTGGGGACTTGCTAAGGGACTGGTCTAGCAATATATTTCGGAGGTTTGGAGTTAAGAGAGTTTTGGTTGAGTGTTGTGATCAAATGAGGCTTGAATATGACATTTTATCTCTCATAATCTATATATAATACTTGAATACAATGTATTTGTGATGCAAGATGGCTGAGATATTTGATTTATAGGCACATGGCTAGGTTAGAGTTGTTCTAAAACTAAAGTTATGGCAACCTATACAAGTTATCTATTAAATAATGCAAGAAGGGCAATTATGTCATTTGGCTTTTACTTTTAGTGGCAAACTTCGCAACTCACTCCAACCCTTAAGGTTTAACCCTAAGATTTCATAAGTTCATTTTCTAGGATTTTGTAATAAGGGCTAAAATGGAAATTTTAGTTTCTAAAAATGTGAATTAGGGTTCCCTAATTAAATTAGGGTTCCTAATCACTTAGGACTTGTAAATTAGGCTTTATAATTTACTAATTACCATTAAGCTTGCTAAATTAATAATTAGGATTTATAACTTAGCAATTAGGGTTCTAATTTAGTAATTAGGGTTTTTAGATATTAATTAGCATTACCTAATTAACATTAAATCTATAATAATTGTCATTAATTACATAACACAACAACTTAACAAATCTTACAGTCATAATTGACTTCTGTACTAGAGTTTATCAGTAATGCTAGAGTTTGGTACTGTTTTACTATAACTGCTCCACAAATTAACATACACACACATCATACATGTTTATAGCACTAAAATATAAATAATATTATATTATTATTCTCATTCCTTATTCAAAATCCAAAATTAGGGTTTTGAATCCATATCCCATATAACCTTTCATATATACCATTATTAATTAAGTTAAAATAATTAACTTAACTAATATAATAAAATACTTATCCTAATAATCATATCATATATACAATAATCATATTTTCATGGAAAAATAAATAATAAATACTTTTATTACAAAATTAATTTATTATAAGAATATAATCTATAATGATCAATAATTCTTAAAAAGAAATTATTTACAATTATCCATGTAATAAATAAATTTATTTATCACATATATACATATACTTTACATTACACATATTTCCACCTTTATATAAAAAAATTTATACGCAAAATTTCTTATTTAATTATTTTGAAAATATTGGGTTATTACACTGGGAGAATCTGTAAGAGCTGCTGGCAACCCAATGAATAGCTCCTCCTCGGTGGGAATATTAATTTCCTCCATGGGCTCCCCATCATCAAAATTAATCCCCGGCACTGTGGATACTACTGCAGTCGATGTTGTCTCTGTCTCCATCCATACAGAATACTCTGTCGAACAGCCCGGATGGCTAACAAGAAACTTAGCTAGCTCACACTGATCCCAACAGGCATACAACCTGCATCTGTCCTCTGATGACAAGTGGCGGGAGGCCAAACGTTGACTCAATGCCCCCTCAAAAGGATGGAAATCCTAGAATTGGTCAAACTGATACATCAAAGCTAGTGGGTGGTAAGTAGTCATACCCCTCAATCCAGCCAGAGGTAGATAATCCATGCCCAGGGCATGAGTGATGAAGCTATAGGGTGAACTAAGCCCTGTACATGGTAATATATCAAATGGATCTCCAATCCCTGCCAGGAAAACGGACCAAGATGCAGGATCTGTACACTCCGCAGGATGAAAGGAGTACCACATGGCTATCTCATTGGTAAAACAATACCCATACAATCTAAAAGTGCCAATCGGTCTCAAGTGTGACATAAACCATACGTACAAAATTATCGAACTACATGTGAATGCCCCTGCAGGGTAGGTACTGTTATACGTAGCTGATCTCAGCATCTCTGCTACAATCATCGGTACAATGGTGTGACCCTCCCTGAGAGCTCTCACTGCCATAATGACACCAATGTCCAACTCATCCATGTACCGTGGTATGTATACATATGACAATACGCACAGTAGTAGTACATCTACTCTGGCCAAATGCCAATGATCCTCCGGTATGGTAAAATCCCCGGAGTGCTGTGTATAGCTATCCTCTGAGCCAAATTTGTTTATCAGAAAACGTTGGGATACCACGTGGCCGGATGTGATCTCATCCTGCACAACTCTACGCCTCAGCCCAGTAAGGGTCATAAACTGTCGACTTATGTCACCGATAGCCATCCGCGCGCAAGGTCTGTCCAGTTGGAGCGCCGTCAACCATGTATACTCCTCTAAGGTAGGAGTCAACTCATGGAAACCAAACCGAAAGACCTGCCTCTTTGATATCCAATGCTCCAGCATGCCCTCTACAAAGCCTGCGGGAACCTGAAACATCAGGAGAGTCATAGTATGTTGCAATAACTGATCTATAGTCACCATGTCTGGAGGTGACATACTATAATACAACGATTGCAGACGGGATGCCACCAACACTGGTGGGGTATGATCAATGCGGCTAATTGTCGAGGAAGACATCTATGTAGGCTGTATCATAAGACCATCCAGGGTTCAATGCTGAATATCTTTGGACATACATATTTAAGCATAACATAATACATGCATGATAAACAATATATGGCAATATGGTGTAGGGAATGACAGTAAATACATTCGTAAGTATTTCATCATCTAATACGTCTCTTTATAACTAAAAATAGAGGGAAATGGGGCACAACCGCCCAACTACTAACAAAGGCCTATCAAAAGATATAGCGAGAATGGGGCACATCGACCCAGTATCTAACAGAAGCCTATCAAAAGATATAACGAGAATATACATCAGAAGAAGACAATGGTATTGATGTCTACATCATCAATCCTGTCCACCTTATATAACTCCTCCTGAGTCACTGGATCTCCATAACCGGGGATGTCAGGCCTATACAATGGAGGATCTGCACCGACAAAGCCATATGGGCCATCTGAGAGGCCAGCTCCTAAGCTGGAAGGATCAAATGTATTTGCCTCTGTCAGATCTCTGCCTAAGTGCTGGATAAAGAAATGTGATCGGTCCAACCACTGGGTCAAACTATCAATATGTATCAAATGAGTCGGATCTCTGACACAGGCCATCCAATCCATCATCATCACGGATCCATGAACCATATCCCCCATAAACTGAGTGGCGTGGGTCTGAGCTCTGATGGTGTAAGGGGACCACCTGTGATGCCCCCAAATCCGAGTTACCTGACCCCCGAGTTTGGTACTGACAATCCATAATATAATAACATCTAACTACCCATTCATATAAAAATAGTAATACATAAGTCATTAACAGAGATTGTTAATACATTAGTCCTAGGTCGTCTAACCTTAACATTACAAACTTAAACTTTAGATATATAAAAAGGGTTTACAAACATAACATAATAATAATGTTATTCATAACTAATTTATTATAATGCCTTTGCCATTTTCCTTCACATCACCTCCTGCCACTTCGTCCTTAGCTAAAAAAATTTATTTAGCAAGGGTGAGCAACAAATTTGCCCCGCAGGTTAAGACATACAAAGAATGTATAAGAATCAGAACAACAGACTATCTATTATGTTAGAATGAAACCAAAGTTCGGGGAACTTTGAAATAGCTGAACAAAGCTTTAATAATTAACAAGTCTTCTCGCATTCTATGCAACACCATAATCTGATAATGAAAGAGTGCAACACTTTCAAAGTTTCTACGATATTCTAATGAATAACAATTTAGAAATATTCTCCAAGGTGTATACTGAATGATCTTTAAATGATCTTAAAATTATCTTTTCAAGTAACTATCAAAGATTTACTTTGATATACCCAAATAACAATATGAAAATATTTTCCAGAGTTATGCTGAGTGATCCCAAGGATCTAGAACTTACTTGTCGAGCAACTATCAAAGATATACTTTGATATACCTAGGTGTATCAGATAACCATAAAGATTAAGTCATACCCCTCTGCAAGTACTTAGAGCGGCCAACTCCTTGTACCTTATATTATGCATAATACTTACACACGCGTAAAGGCCGAATATACGACCAAAAATGTTCCCTTTATATAAAAGGTTGTTCTTCCTAGTCTCTGAATCAAAAATTGATTTAACAACGAAATACTATGATTTCAATGTCTAAACACTTTCTTGATCTAGCCCAAATAATTGGCATCGATCTGTCAATATTAATTGAATTCTCTTCTCGAACCTATCAAGTTTTAACAATTGTTCGTCCAACCAAAATAATTGGCTAAGACACTTCTCAACACAATTCTACAATAGACATGAATTATCTGTACTATTTACAATCATTAATAGCTTCTACGGATGTGAATATCCAATAACAATTATATATTTTAAGAATTACTAATTCAGTTTGAATTAATAAATATGCACTAACTGCGAATAATCAACAATAAATTATTGGACGTGGTCTAATCAACAATAATTAACCACCATAATAATTAAACAATATTAACTCAAGGTTGCGTTAAAGAAACTTGTCTTTCGCGTTGATTACTGCTACACAATATACTTATTTGCGTTCATAAGACCTATAACCAATAATATCAGTCTCACAATTAGCACAATAATTTACAACACACAATACTGTAATTTACAGTCAATCTTTCTCCTAGACACTTTGCCACATAGTCATATCAGTGTTTATAACCTATATAAACACTCATCAAGTCTAACAAGTTCGGTTTAGTTGGACTCTGGTCTATTCTCGGTGTACTGGTCACCCTATCCGATAATTAACACATTTATTGTCAATTAAACTTGGTCTCTAAGCTTCAATATTATTTTAGATAAGTCATATATCATTTATAATATTTTTCAGAAGCTTTTAATAATTTATAAACAATTAGTATAATTTATAATAATTTTTCAAATACTAGAATCATTTTTAAATGATTTAATTATCAAATATTCTTATCATCATTAATGTTTAATAATATAAAAATATCAATGACACACTTGTCAAAATATTAAAGTTATTATTAATAACTTCAAATATTTTAAATCATCAATATTCTACTTAAATGTATTTTAAAATAATTAAAATAATTTTTAAACCATCACCATTAATATTTAAATATTAATAAAATTCTTATCAAAATATTAAAAGCCATTAATTATAACTTCAAATATTTTTAAATCATTTTCTCATTTTAAATAATTTTTAAATTAATAAAATCATTTTCCCATCATTTATTTATTTTAATAATTAAATAAATATAATATCATTAATATTAATTTATTAATGAGAATTCTCCAAAAATTTAAAATTATATTTTATAATTCACAATATTTTTAAACACTTTATTCTTCTTTAAAATGATTTTTATAATATTAAAATTATTTTTAACTCATTTATTTAATATAATAATTAAATAAATCTAATATCATTAATATTAAATTATTAATGATAATTCTCTAAAAATATTAAAAGTTACATTTTATAACTCAAAATATTTTTAAATACATTATTCTTATTTAAAATTATTTTTATAATATTAAAATTATTTTTCTCTAATTTATTTAGTACACTAATTAAAAAAATTAAATATCATTAATATTCAAATAATTATAAATATTAATGAAAAATATCCCAATTTGTTAAAAGTTATTTTTCACAATTTAAAATAATTTTTAAAACCATTTTTGATAATTTTTATAATTTATTTTCTATTTTTAACTAATTTCCAGAAAATCAGAAATTAAAAATAATTAAAACTTTCGCTATAGGCTATAACGACAGTAACCGTCGCTGTTGGTGTTCTTGAGCTCAAGAACACTGATATCCCAGTTCACAAGGGTCTCGGTTTGACCAACTGTGATTCTCAGATCAGGTATGTTCTTGGCTAGCTAAGACACTGATTTAGTAGTGTGTATGTAACACTACAATTCTCAACTAACATCTTAGTCATACAACATCCAAACAAGTAGATCCATCCTCTCAAAGTCACTGTCAGATCAAATCTGGATTTTCTAGGTAACCCAGAAACCCAGACAGTGTCGACTAGACACTTTCAAGCTCAATTAAGTTTATGTTCCAATCATTGTATTGGTGTTATTAAGGTTCAAAACTATATTACTCATGTCAAGGAACATGTATATACCATGATCTCAGTCTTACATCATAAACTCTAGATTCAATCCATCAAAGTCTGTCAGAACACAAGTTAATTTGATTTCTGGGTTTTCCAGAAACGCTAAATCAGTGCAAGTGGCCTACTTTGACCACCTATTACTTACAATCGGTTGATTGTTTACACGATCTAAGGCAATAAATATCAAGTACATATGTCAGGCTATAGACTGAATACAAAAACATTATCAAATCACTTTATAATTGACAGATCTAGGGCTAACGAAAACTTGTCAGACACTGAAAACGAATTTCTGGGTTACCCAGATTTCGTTTGGTCATGCCCGGTCAACGAGTTTTGACCGATTATAACATACAATCTAGATATCAAATGATTGTTATTTCACTTCCAGAACAACAACCTCATGTCAGACTATGGATCTAACACAACAAACAAGAAAAATCATGCACAAAGAAGAATTTGTGGCTCCTGACATTAGCTTGTCAGACCATAAATAATGTTCTTGGGCAGTTTTGAAAAACTTCAACGTTTAAGGTCTTTGATGCTATGGATCCATGATGGATCATCATAGATCATCTAAAAACATCGTATAACACAAGATTAAACACTTAAACACAAAATTTTTCTTGCCATATAATATCAAATAGGGTTAGGGTTTTTATACCTTTTAGTTCCAAGTTTTGATCTTTGATCTCCAATCTGTTCTTGGGTGATCTAGGAGCTGTTTATGGGAATGAGACACTTTAGAATTTCGGAGGTCTTGGTGAGAGAGAGAGAGAGTTGGTGAGAGCTTGTATGAAAATAACGCAAATACATGCACTTTCTCTCTCTTAGATCTCTTATATAATGTGATATAATGCACATGGTTGATATCTTTGCTAGATTTGTTGGAGATTTTAGGTCATGCAAGTCAACATTAGTAGGTTACCAACTCTTGATATGGTAAGATTTGCAAGTTAGTTCTTAAAAATATACTAAAAGGGCAATTTGGATATTCTCATTGAAATTTTAATGGAATACTAGACTTTTATTCAAACCCTTAGGGTTTTACCTTAGGGTTTTACCCAAAGGTTCTAACCCTTAGGTTTTATAACTTTAGTTTCTAAAAATTTGTAATTAGGGTTTTTAAAATAGGAAATTAAGATAATAAAAATATAATTAGGGTTTCTTAATTATACTAAAGGTTATCAACCATATTAGGGTTTACTAATTAGGAATAGGGTTTCCTAATTAGGGTTTAGAATTCCCAAATTTTAAATTAGGGTTTCTTGGATTTCGTTTAGGGTTCCTAACTGGGCGTTAGGGTTTGTTTAAACCTGAGGTTAGGGTTTCTAATCCCTTATTAGAGTTTATTAATTTTAAACCTTATCCGATCAATCATTGATCAATAATTCTATACAGTACAAACACGTACTTATCAATACAATAAATTTGATTGCATTTTCTATCAAATCCCTATCCAGAATTAGGGTTAGGGTTTCTAAAGCTATTAAGCACAACTCTACTCTTATTTTTCAGTCAATACACAAATTGACCACTACTCGAGACTTGTATCGCAGATACACAACACAATATTAATAGTCAATATTAATTTTAAATAAAAAAAAATTTAATCGTAAAATTCGGATTATTCGAAATCTCGAGTTATTACATTCACCCCTCCTTAAAAGGATTCCGTCCTCGGAATCACCGCTTTCTTATTCACTACAATCTTTTAAATTTGTATCATCAATTCATTATTATCAACACAATATTAATTTGTGTCTCATATTCTAACCTGTGATTTGGATCCATAAAAGAAAACAATTCATAGTAATATCTAACCAAGATTACTCACGTAATTAAATTTCTAAACGAAATTGTTACCTGTCACCACCTCCTGAGTGGCCACTACATCTTGCGCCGTCATGTTGAATGTACGGGCCGTTGGTCTTCCTGGCTGTGCATGTCCTCGAATCGCCAAGGTTCCGCTACCGGGTCCCTTGTTGACACTTTCCTTCTCCCCGTTCCTCTTTGGACAGTTTCGAACCAGATGATCAGTTGATCCACATGCAAAACAACCTTGAATCTTCTTCGGACTGGGACAATTGGGTAACAGATGTCCCTCTTGACTGCAGTTATAGCAAACTCCCTTCTTCTTCAAACAAACTCCCAAATGGTTCTTTCCACTTGTCACACATGGCTCCCTCCCTTTCTTATTCCCTTCTATATTATTACCCGACTAGGTATTCTCGCTCCACTTCCTTTTGTTCGAATTACTTCCACCACTACTTCCTCCGTCATTTGTCTTCTTCTTCTTCTCTTAATGAAATCGAGATGCAGCTTCGTTCCCTCCTTCAAGAATTAACGCTTTCTCTAACGAAGCCATGAATATATTGATCTGCAACAAAGCTACTTTGTTGTATATTCCTGGCTTCAATCGATTCTCAAATCTTCTCTCTTTTCTTACTTCTGTGTCCACCCGATGAGGTGCAAATCTTGCTAATTCGTTGAATTTGGCAGCATACTCCGAAACTGACATGTTCTCCTATTTCAGTTCTAAGAACTTAACTTTCATTCGAACTTGCATACTCGATGAAAAGTATTTCTCAAAGAACAACTCCTTGAATCTTGTCCAAGTCACCACTGATGTACCAACTCTCACTTGATTAGTCTCCCACCAGTAATTGGCTTCCCCCTTCATCAAGTATGTTGCAAAAGCCGTCTTCTGCTCTTCTGCCACTCGCGTAATAATGAATGCTTTCTCCATTTCTTTTACCCAAGTTTGTGCTTCAATCGGATCTGTGGTTCCCTTGAATTCAGGTGGTCCTACCGTTTTAAAGTCTTTGAAGTTAGCCAATCTATCGGCTGACTGATTTCTCGCTCTTCCTCTTGCTGCTGGAACTCTATTTCCCATAGCTTGGGCTAGCATATCCATGAAATTCTACATCGGGTCATCTTGACATATTTCATTATTCAGCGACTGCTCTTCTCTTTGATTTTGATTCTGTCGTTTAGGCGGCATGATCTGATTTAAATAAAAATCTTACATTAATTCTCTTTCTCTACACAAATTCTTAATACAATAAGAATTTAACACATATTTCTCATATAATCGCATATTTATTTCAAATAGCACATAGTACATTTAGTACTTAACACATATTAATATCCCTTTTTAAATAATTTTAGGATTAACATGCACAACTTTACACAAAAAGTTGTAATACTCCATTCACAACTCTTCCCAGTTCGTCAAACTTACCACACTTATGAGTTCAGAACTTACCACAATTATATGAGTGTATGAACTTATCCTAGTCAGACTTTTGGCATCCATTCACTCAAGGGTTCAGAAACATTTCATATAATTATGAGTCATGAACTTACCATAAGTATGAGTTTTAAGAACTCACGAATTAATCTTAATCTTATATTCATATAGAAAATAGAGATTTCATTCATATAAACATATATATTTACATATGTTCACACATCATTCTCGATATTACAATAATTAATATCATATATCCTACTATCAAAAGATACTACAGCTTATACTAGGCTATCTACCGTCCACTCCCTTCACCAGTCTTTTTATTGGGACACTTGTTGAATCCGTGAACCCGTTCTCCCACAAGAAAAACACTTCCTCATATTTGGTTTAGGACAATGTAGGGAAATATGTCCTTCCTGCTTACAATTAAAGCACACGTTCTTCCACATCATGCATTCTCCCGCGTGAGTCTTTCCACACTTACTGCATACTTACTTCTTCTTCGTGTTTGAATTTTTAGAATTGTCGATATCGCTGTCGCTGTCGTTGTCCCTTTTTCTCTTATTCTTGCCTTTCTTCTGCTTGATTGTTCCTTCAGACGATCCACCACCTTCAGTCTTCATCCTTTCCACCTGTGCCTTCAACTCGTTCCGTTCTTCAGTCATTTTGCGTAATGCTCGCTCCGTCTTCCACAACTCCTCCAAGAGAAATACTTTACTTCGGAGATCCTGGACTTCTGCAGATACTTGATATTTCTCTCCAACTTTGTTCTTATTCCCTTTCTCCATCTTAGCTTCTTCAGGCTCCGCCTCCTCATCACCACTCAGATACATCTCGGGATAATCATCATGATCATTCCCAAGATTAACCATAGGTTCATCTTTTCCCACCTTCTCAACTGACTCGCATTGCACTACCACCTCGGCTACTGGCACTGGTGCAACAACCACTAAAATCTCTATACTCATCTCATCTTCTCCCGACATCCTACAATCAGTTTAAACAACTTGATTAGTACTTCACCAATACAAAATTCTCACACTATGTGTCCACATATCTCAGTATTAATGCACTTCAACAATCCCTCACTTAGTACTCTAAATGAGTATTCTCTATCTCGCTTATGGTTATATCCTAGGTTTTTCCCCACCCACTTAAGGTTTATAACCTATAGCTTTGATACCAACCTATGACACCACCAAATTCGGGTTACCTGACCCCCGAGTTTGGTGTTCACAATCCACAATATAATAACATCTAACTACCCATTCATATAGAAATAGTAATACATAAGTCATTAACAGAGATTGTTAATACATTAGTCCCAGGTCGTCTAACCTTAACATTACAAACTTAAACTTTAGATATACAAAAAGGGTTTACAAACATAACATAATAATAATGTTATTCATAACTAATTTATTACAATGCCTATGACACCCCCAAATCTAGGTACTTCATTCCCACAAGACTTGGTGTTCACTTTTCAATCGTTCATATCTATCTACCCAATATAATAAAATTAAATCATAAATCCTCCCTTAAAATAGGGTTACATCATTTAATCCAAAAACATCCCAGGTTGTCTAACCTTAACATCATATAAGTGCGGAAATAAAATTATTACATCACATCATTAAATATATGTCTATCATCAAATTCAAAGTCAACATCATAACAATAATCAAAATTACAAGTCTTCATCACTTGTACATTTTTCCCCTTCCTTTGCTAGTTGTAGGTTCTTCTACCTTTCTCAACTTTAGCTGCAATAATAATTTTTAAGCAAGAGTGAGCAAAATAATTGCTCACTAGATATAGCAATAAATCAACAAGAATGTAATAACTGCCAATGAATAGGCTCATCAAAACTGAATAGTACTCTAACAATGATAGCCAAAGACTGGAATCAAAATATGGAATATATATCTGAGGGTCGTAAGACCACGAAATATGTCCACAATTGCGAGTAATCTTTTAACTCCAACTTTAACAGTCATAAGACTATAAGGACTCCTCGTACTTAGGGGGATCAGCCCTTCGTACAATGTATTGTGCACAAACATTTGAATGCTAAGCGTAAATTTCCCCTAATAATAGGGTTGTTCATCTCAGTATTTAGAGTACAAGTCTGCACCAAAGAAAGTTTGGTTTGGATAAGCTTTCAAGGGTAATTTGAAGTTTAACGATAAATAACTAGAGGACTAGTTGAATCAATAGTGTTTGATAACACAACAGTTGATCAATAGTAACATAATATGGAACAATGAATAAGTGTAAGCGAACTAACTATATTTTGAACACATGCTTAGAAACAACTACAAAACATAAGTATTGAATGGCAATAAACCTTCCTTGAATAATATTAAGTGAAGACTATGAATTATTGAATATACATTAGGTAATAGCAAGCTGAAAAGTAAAGCTTGTTCATTATAAGAATAGCTTATGTCAAGTAAATGAACTAAGATAGTTCAACATTAGAAATTAAAATTCAAGAAAATTGCATTCATAGTACCTGAAGGACAATAAAGAAACTTCTCTAACAATAAACAAGTTAGAATACATCAATAAATATTGGAATTCAAAACTTGTTCGAATAAAGATAAGATCAAAACTAGCTTGTTCAAATAATGATTAGGACTACAAGAGTTCGCTTAATGAAACTTTAAAGTAAGAAACTTGCTTAACGTAAATGTAGAGTTAGAAAACTTGCCTCTGTAACGACCCCAAAATTCATACAATTTAATTATTAACTTCGGTCGTTAATAACACATCTACCTTCTGATTTTACATCATTATTCAATGATAAACTTTATATAATGTGGAATAATTTAAACTTTTATGTCTTCTTACTTTAATTCCCTGAATCAAAACCTTTATCATCTATATGTCTTTGAATCAATCTTATTTTATGATTCACTTTATCACTGTTATTATAAAATTTTACATTTCAATCGATAACCTTTTATATCGGATAACTCTAACATTAGCTTTACAACTCAACATAAAACTATACATCATAAAATATTTAGTACATCTCATGAGTCTTAATCATGGTATAAAGAATTAACAACTTTAGCTAAAATATTAATCTTCGTGTATTATTTCTGATCCACGTCATTCAAGTAGCACATAGTGTTACCTTTAATCCTTAACCTGCAAAAATGGTTATTTGCAAGGTTGAGCTTGATGACCAAAGAAAATCTACGGTTTTCATGCATCACGTAACACATAGTAACATGCTCAACATATATCTCATAAACATTGGACTAACATAATATACATGTTACAGTTCATATAACAAGTATAAAGATTGAGGTATTCCTTACTCAATCAGCATGCTTTACTCAATCAACGTAGTCATAAGTTGACTTTAACATTTCATACATTCAATATATATATAACACAACATGCTCTTTGCAATAATGATTTAAAACGGTTAATCACTAAGTTCACATATCAAATAGGAACTGAAAGACTTGCCTTGATCGTTGTTTACCAATAACAGTTTAATCAGCTTATAGTTATCTGCACTTCAGGTGCCCTACACAATTATATAATCATGCACATCAACTATTAGTCACATAGCAACGCATTGTAGTTGTAATGTAAAATTTAATTTATGTCTCATAACCCTTCCTATCATAAATACATAATGTTCAATTTGATTATGCTAGCTTTCCACTTATATCTCACTGTATTTCATATTTGAAGTTTATTCAAGTGTTTAAGTCTTGCTAGGAATCATTATTGGTCTTATATTAACACTATTCAATATCTTATTATTTTTATTTCATTTGATTTAAAACACTTTTTACGTTCATTATCACTTATCACGGCGTTTCAACGTTTATTCGTCACACGCTCAATTTGTCTCTCTTGTGTGTGCTTAGTATGCGTATATAACTTATCTAATATATCATTTATTAATGTTAAGCATCATTATACTTCATAATATTCATGTTCATTAACTTAGAACAACATCTATTATCGTCAATATCACTATACTTGTGTATGTGCATGTCTGACGCCCTTCGATTGCCTCAGAATACGCATCAGTCAAAACGATGACCATTTTGACTAATGTTCCCGAACTTAAATTGAACAACTTAAAATATAAAAGTTGTAGGTCTACTCGTTCTCGTTCTGGATCATCTTGAATCACCTCAATCGGAGTTCGTATGAAAACGTTATGTCTATTTTACTAAAACAGGTCAAAGTAGTCATACTTGACATACTTTAGGCTTGACTACGCCTAATTAAGCCTTGGGCTTTGGGCACAAGCAGTCTGCGCCCTCTGAAAGTAGTGTGTGCCCTACAAATAAGTTATTGTGCCTTATAGCACAGCTATGCCCCAAATGACCTAGGGCACAACGCAGCTTATTCTGCTAGCGTAAGCAACAGGACCAAGCTCTTTGTTCTTCACGATTTTTGACCCTTTTTCTCCAACTAATCTTCATAACTTGAGTTATACACATCCAAATTAGTCCGTTTTTGATTCTATGGATTCGTAATTCATAGAACTACAACATACTAGGATTCTAACAATTTATAAAAATATTAACCAACCTAAAATTTGACCCAAAATACATGTTCATACTCTATTTTCATGTTTTAACACATTTAGCGAATTTGATCGCCACGACTTCGTTACTTAACCGATTAACATGATTTAAACTACGCCGCTTTTGTTTCTTAACATACTAACATAATCTAACATCAATTTACAGATTATCACACATATTAAACATGGAATTTTGTACTTTCTAAAGCTAATTTTATATAACATACACTGTTATTTACTTTTCTCCATATAAACCCAAATTTCATGTATTTAACAAGCAAGTAACAATCATATATGATGATTAACAGATTTTGCAAGAGTATACATACATAACAACAACCTCTTGTACAATAATTCAACAAACCCCAACTTTAGAGAATAGAAAATTACAAGACTGAGAATTAGAATTAGGGATAAATTATACCTAAATCCTTTGATTGTATGATAGAAAAGTATAGCAATCCTTTTCCAAAACCCTTCTTCTCCAACTCTCAATATCACTATGTTTCTTCTCTTTTCTTCCAAGCTCTCTCTCTAATTTCTCATATCTACCTAGCCTTAAGGCAAAGAAATAGAATGCGTAGAAAATAAAATGGCCTCTCTCACCCCCACGTATCGCCAAAGTCAAAACCCCAAAGGTTTGCGTCAGTTAAATTAGACCAAAGGCCACAAGGCCTTGTTTGGCCACGCACTAATTCCCCCAACTAGATTATTTTAATAATCTTTATAGTTTCATGTCACACCATTAAATTAATTTAATTAACTCATACTTATAATTAAAATAATTATAATTCCCATTGTAATATACTTAATAAATCTTTACATATCTAATTTAATTAATAAATTATATCAAAACAACATTTTATTTATTTAATTATTTTTCTTAAATATTAAGCTATTGATTTAATTTAATTATTTCCTTAAATTAAATCCTTCAAATAAAATTAACATTATTCAATTTAATTTACATTAATCAATTTAGTTACTAAATTAATTCACCACAATTTTATCAACCATTTATTTATCTCAATAAATAAATAAATTTAAAATATTTATTTAATTCAATAAATATTTAAAATTAATTACTAAATTCATTTAATTCCTTCAATAGTTAACTCAACTATTAAACCTCACTCTTCCAATATATGAATACATATTTCTCTTCACACCAGATCATATATTTCAACATATATAACACGTACATATACGTACTCAAACTCAAAACATCTCATAATAAGAATTTTAATTATTAAATTCTTACTTTAATAATTTATAAAAATTCAGGTTGTCACATCCTCAAGCATAAGCTATAATATTAAAACTCACGTTCACCTATACATAATATTAAAACTACAACATCTATTAGACATACGAATATTCACTTCCAACATAACACAAATTTCTAGTTAGACTTGTTATTTTAGTACAAGTCTTACATTACCATTCACATTTCAGAAATTCCAAGTGTTGACTTCACAACACTTGTCTAACATTCATTGTGTATACTAATTTATCACATAACGCGTTAGTAACATACTAATAATTTTTATAACTTTGAATTTACTAACCACACATAGCATGACTCTGTTTTATCCTTGTTGTTACATGGTTCTCACATTAACATAACATTAAGCTAAGTTACATTGAATGTCCAAAGTCTGCAGAAGTAGTAGACTTCAACATCTGCGTGATTGACTACTGCATGGGGCGCACCAGATTATTACAATTGAATTATAAGCGCGCACACTTGCATTTGAAACGCCGCGTGTTGGGTACAAGGCTTGCCGCTTATGCACTAGTTCCAGTTTTGCAAAACATGAATACGGCAGTATTCATAAGCCAACTAACCCGAATTTAACCCACCAAACAGTGAAATTAACATACACAATTGGTATAGAACTATCATAAACATGTTTCCTCACATATACAACCCCTTAGAGCAATTTAACAACAACTTTAGCTAATTTAAATACTTAAATTTCATGTTTTCATACAAAAACTTCATACATCCTTCACAAAATTCATCACTATAAAACCAATTCTTGTCCAAATTGCTTCGTTCAAATTACATTATCTTCGTTTCTTAATGAACTAGCATAAACAATACTCAATTTGCATATTAACATAAAACTTGACCACTAAAAATTTGTATTTCATAAGCCATATGAGAAAACATACATTGTAAAAAAATTTCTATTGTTATCCAAAATTGGCATGTAATTTCCTTGTTTAAACATAAACTCTAGCATCATAAACACATATACTCACAATTACCAGTTATTTATATCAACAATTCAATAATTTGAATTCACAGAGGATATAAAGTTGTGTCATGAAACCAATACATGCATAATAAGGTTATAGAACATACCTTTTGTTGCTTAAAAGAAATCCTTGCTAAACATACTAGAATTGCTGGAAATTGCTTAAGTTATCTCTCAATTCTCCTAACTCTCTCTGTCAATCTCTCAGTGTTCTTCTAAGCCTTAACAATTAGACTATACATAAAACAACATATAACTCCAGCCAACGCACGTTTTCAAATGTCTAAAAAAAATCGATGTCTACTAAATAACCCTACTAAATCATCAGTTATAAATATTTATGTATGTTATTTATTTTATTTATATTATTATAATTCCAAAAATCAAAAATCCAAAAGCCATAAGGCTTTGTTAGGCAAAATCCTTTAAATATTAAAGACTTGATATACTTAAACCTTGTTTGACAAAACCACATTAAACTCCATTAATTTATTTTAATAATCAATTTAGTTTATAATTTATAATTACATTTTATTTATTTGGATTTCCATACCAAACATTAATCAAATAATTTAATTATACACACTATGTTTTAAATAAATATACCATTTAAACAACTAACACAAAATTATAATTTCATTATAATTTTATTTAATAATTTAACATACCATTTTAAATTATTAATCAACAACATAACACCTCATGTCATATTACAACTCTCTAAATTATAAATTAATTTAATTTAGAATATTATCTAATAAATTTAGATTCATAAATATTTATTAACAACCATCACATCATAAATATTTATTCTACAATAAACACCTCAAATAATTATTTATAATTCTATAAATATTTAAAATTATAACATGAAATTTTGGATTGTTACATCTTCCCTCCTTACAAGGATTATGTCCCCAGAATCACAACTCAAACAATCAAATCGTTACATTCTTCCCTCCTTACAAAGATTATATCCCTAGAATCTAAGACAAAAACTAAACAAATAACTCAGGATAATTCTTCATCATTTCAGCTTCGAGTTCCCACGTAGCCTCTTCGACATTGTGGTTCCTCCATATCACCTTTACAGAAGGTATCACTTTATTCCTGAGCACTTGTTCTTTCCTGTATACTACCTGGATAGGAATCTCTTTCTAAGATAAATATTTACTGAACTGCAATGGCTCATACTCGATCACATGCTTGTAATCGGGTTTATACGGTCGCAAAACTAACACATGAAACACGTTATGCACATGTTCTAACTCTGGAGGTAAAGCTACCTCATAAGCTACTTCTCCCACTCTGCGTAGTATTTTGAAAGGTCCAATAAGCCTTGGGCTTAACTTTCCCTTCTTGCCGAAATGAATTTTTCCCTTCCAAGGAGAAACTTTTAGGAACACGAAATTTCCTGCTTCAAATTCACGATTCTGCATGTGTTGATCAGCATACTTTTTCTGTCGATCTTTAGCAGCTACCAATCTTGCTCTGATGAGTTTGATAATTTTCAATGATCTCACTGCATGCGATTACGGTCCTAGCAGTTGACGTTCTCCAACTTCATCCCAGCATAGTGGAGTTCTGCATTTCCTACCGTATAATGCCTCGTATGGCGGTATACTAATGCTGGCATGGTAACTGTTGTTGTATGCGAACTCTGAATACAAGCACAGTTTATGAGAAATGAGGTATTGATGTATTTCAGGTCTCAAACCTCGTAGAAACATTCGTGTCACTCTCTCCTCATTATCAACCAAATGAGATGCAAACCAGGACAACTCGGTAAACTTAGCCTCGTACTGCGACACAGTCATATTGTTTTGCTCCAACTTGATAAACTCCACCTCCTTCATGTGACGAATACTTTCAGGAAAGTACTTGTCTTTGAACATCTCTTAGAACTTCTCCCAAGACATCTTGAGTGCGGCAGGCTGGGTACGTTTTACGGATTTCCACTAGTAATCTGCTTCTCCTCACAACATGAAGGTGGTAAAGGGAACCTTTTTCTCCTCGGAGCATCCCAAGATATCAAATATCTTGGTGATCTACTTTATCCACGTCTCTGCCTTAAGTGGTTTTGGATCTCCCCAAAACACCGATGGTCCCAGCTCCTTAAATTGTTTAGTGGTGACCATCTGTGAGTTGCCAGTGTGTCCACCTGCATTTTGAACAGGAGCCGCTCTCGCCTGATGTTGCATGAATTACATGAAGCCTCTAAACATCCCATCATTCATCATTTGATCAGTGTTGTTATTTACCTGAGGATTATTGTCTTCCTGTTGCACATTATCCTGGGTATTGATCGTTGGTTACTCAACGGTCTCATGTGCTTCATTTCTTATCTCTACATTTTTAGATGTCATTTTCAAATACTGCCACAAAACAAGGGTTAATTGGCATGCCACATATTATCCCTATACTCTGACCGACCAATTAAATACCAAATAAACTTAGGTAGGTCATACTAGAGAAGGAATTCCCTGTCTCTCCCCTCCTAGTTCTTATCTCACATCTCAGTCAGGGATCATATCCTTAAGCTTTGATACCAATTGTGACGCCCCCAAAATAGGTATACATCACCCATTTTGGGTCGCCAAATACATAGTACTAAATACAAATACAAACTTAATTATACAACATGAGCTGAGAGTTTTTACACGAATATTGTCATCTAGACAATATCCAAACTCAAATAGAGTCCCCATTACATTTATTGGCACACTATTTTATAGAATAGTGAGGACTACTATAACACCATCTCGGGCCATCACTCCCGCTCCCCGACTAGTTAAAAGGCCACGTTCTCATTTCTCAAGAGAACAATGGAAGTAAAAGGGTGAGCTCAACTAGCTCAGTAAAAAATATTATGACTAAGATAATGCAGAATAAGTTATTATTAGCCTTCAACAATGTTAAACTGATAGAATATAATAGACAAAAAGTTTAACTGCAGTGGAATAAGAAATCAATTAGAAGAGTCAAGTAGAGCATGATATCTACTATCTTCTATGATTTAAAAAGTTTATCATTAGCTTTATTGCTGGGACTCAGCTTAATAAATAGATCACATCATCGAATCATCCTTGCACTACGGGCCAAGGATATTCATTAGTATCATGTCCACAAATTATTCTTGCACTACGGGACAAGAATTATTCGTGTAATCATCAATGGTCATGACTATACCAAATTATCCCTAGTCATAATCATACCAATCAACAGTCCATCTATGCACGTAAGCCAAAGATGACTTTTAACACAATATAAGCATGAGGATGATGACAATGATATATTAACTTGATTAAAAGAAAGTAAAGGATAAATTTTTGAAGATTTATAATTTAATTTATCCAGAATTCAACAATGTCCAAATTTTCAACATGATACTGCTTTGTGGAGTAAAATTCAAGAATAATATCCATGTATCAAAAATAATTTGGACAGAAAAGAAATAAATTTTTTGATGAATAGTACCCCGTAAATAGTACCCTATGAATAGTACTTCGGGAATAGTACTCTGTGAATAGTGCCTGACATGAAAAGTGCCCCAAATACACGAGTGAACAATATTTGAGTGAATAGTAATCGGGTGAATAGTAACCCGTGAATAGTAACTCGTGAATAGTATCCCAGCATAAAAAGTGCCCCAAATACCCGAGTGAATAATATTATAGTGAATAATAACTGGGTAAATAGTAACCCGTGAATAGTACCCCAGGTGAATATATTGATATTTAATAATAAAGTTCAGATCAATATTCCAATAAAATGATACTGGATGAAGCGCAAAACTCAAGGATATTCCACTAATTTCAAGGATTATAGAAGCAATACTTACCATAGTAAGTTTGGATTTAAGAATATGAAAAGAAATAACATACAAAATTGCAAATGGATTTTCACAATAAATAAGACGTAATCCGCGTAGACAGGTTATTCCGACATATTAAAGAATGAATACGAAAAATAGTATTCATTATGAATACGAAATAAATAATATCCCTTACCTTAGTAGAAAGATGGATACTACAAAAGTGAAGTAGCAGAATACTCTTCATCTTGTTCTTTATAGTTTCTCTCTCTATAGTGTCTCTTGTGAATCTCAGTGAATTGGTGAGAATGAAAACAAAATTAAGCTACTATTTATAGGAGAATAGACTAAATAGTAACTAATTCACGAACGGTCCAGATTGATTCACTATTAGAACGGACGGTCCATATTGATTATTATTAAAACCACAACCGACGGTCCAGATTGATTTTCTTTTAAAACCACCACCGACGGTCCAGATTGATTTACTTTTAAAACCACCACCGACGGTCCAGATTAATTTACTTTTAAAACCACCACCGACGGTCCAGATTGATTTACTTTTAAAACCATTATCAATGGTCCAGATTGATTTACTATTAAAACCACGATCAATGGTCCAGATTAATTTACTATTAAAACCACCACCAATAGTCCAAGTTGATTTAACTTATTACACTTTAGTACCCCTAAAGTTTTCCAAGTTTTCATTATTCCCCTCTAACTTTTGTAATTCACTTATCTTCAATAAACACATTCTTAATACTTCAACAATTATTCATCATTAATATTATAACTCACAATATTTAACAACCAGATCGTTCCCAGGAAAGAGGGGGCTTTCTAATAAGGATTTCTCCCTATTGGCGTGCAATTACGTGACCAAACCTCTCCTCGACAGAACTTTCTAGACATTATCAATATTGCAAATAATAATATGAATAACTTTGTTGTCTCAATTATTGATTTAATAATATAAAATATTATGCAGATGATAATGTGACAATAATTGAATCAAATAACGTGAGATACTATGCAACAATTACTATAGTAATAATTGAGTATAACTGAGTGACTTCTCACGTAAGCATCAATAATCAATACCGTGTGCTACTATGCAACCACACGTATTACTGTACTTTTACCACTGGGTAGTTTAACAGTTTAACGGTAAAACTTCCGCTGTTATTTTTATAAAAAGATATTTCTGTCGTTTTCTAACTACGACAATACTTCCGTTGTGGGATCCACCAATGATTGTGCCATCGTACGAATATTCCCTGTTAAAACAATTATCCCCCGACCAATCGAATATTCTCTAACACAACAAATATTTTATATCAACTTGCTTACTTCGCAAAAATTTCCAAATATTACCTACAACTATAACATTATATCATATCCCCACCATAATATTCAAAAATATATTTTGAGAAAAAAAATATTCTTTATTCAAAAAAGTTGGGGTCTTACACCTACATTTTGGAAAAAAAATTCCATAGTCCCCTTTGTAAATAAGACTATCCACATGCACATAGGCATGACTATGCATTAATACGTCAAAGTGACAATCCTTAAGGGTAGCCTAATTATCGGGATTACTTTGCTTTTTCACCTTAGCTCATTTGTCCTCAAATAGGATAGGAAATAGCAGAAAAAGGTGCCAATTTGACTGTTTTAAAAGTTAAATTTTTTCACATCATTATGTTCAACATAGTTTAATACTACCATTTGCTATATTGGACATTTTTTATCACATCATATGGGCATGCATACTCACTACTATGTGTTTAGACGTATTTCATATAATAAGTCATTTTCCAACGGATAAAAACTAGAAAAGAAGACATACATACGTTACCAAGACAGTGTAGAACACTTGTATGGTGACAGAATTTGTAGAAAGACGCCCAAACTTAGCAAATCTGAAGAAGAGCTCTCGAATTTCCTTCGCGACGCAACGTGAAATGACTTGAGAAGGCAACTTACGATTCTAAAACCATCCACGGTACCGGGTGCGGGTGTACTGCGCAGTCCCCCTGGTGGGGTCCACCCCTTGACTTGGTCGATTCGAGTTCTGAAGGAATTCTCCCAAGCTGAAAAGGCCAAATCAAGAATAAAAACGCTACGCGATTGAATAGAATATCCTGAAATCCTGGTTTTCATAGGTCAAGTTGTGGCTTTACATATCACTCATTGGTTTTCGTCCAAACATAGGCTTTACATATCACAACTGCTACAAAATACATCCGACAATACCGCAAAAAGGTCTGATGCCGTCAATTCGGGGTTGTAACCCCAAAACCATTCTCCCTAACAGAAACCCTAATTAATTCAGCCATTGATACACATATGAATAAGGGTCATTCAACCTTGACATTATCTCCATCAAGGATCTCATTTATTGATGTACACATCGACGAAGGTCAGCGACCTTGACATCAATCGTTGATGATTAAAACCAACGAAGCATTTGAAATGATCCAATGACAGTGTCTGTTGATGCACATGTCAGCAAAGGTCAGACAATCTTGACAACACAGACAGTTGGCAGTAACTTTGACATAACACCCTCATCAGGGAGGAATGATGATGAAATATATTATACACATCCATAATAGATAAAACACATCCCCACAGATCTCTTGTACATGAGAGATACATCCTCAATGGAAAGTCTGTACCAAGGATTAAAGACTTTGGTGATAACCCCAACGTCATCATCCTGGAAGTTTCTTGGTAGCTTTGGATCGTACGTCCAAGTAGTTAATCATGGTGGTGAATGATAACTCTAGTTCTGGTAGTCTCGGTAGAGGTCAAGGGGAGCCGACAATCATCCCACCATGTTGGAGAACAATCCAACAAACCACATACATTTGCATCATGTTGTTGTACATTGCATCATGATCATCTTGTTGCATTTCAAGTGTCTATTATTCTTTATCCTATCCATGCTAATGCATTGCATGGATATAATAAAGAGGGGCATCTGTAGACACTCGAAATTTTTTGCATACATTACTTAACATTACGAGGCGAGGCGTAATCGTCGTTAGAGATAACCACAGGGGAGAGCTCATTTCAATCCTTAAATAATAAGGGAGTTTCAAATTACCATCTCGGAGATAACCTCGAGACATCAATTTCAGTCTCGGATATAACACCGGGAGTGTCAGTTTCAACCTCAGAGATAACGCCGATGAATGCAGTTCAAATACCGGAAATCAAACCGGAGAAGACTGTTTCATCTCGGAGATAACCCCGAGATACTCAATCTCAGTCCTGGAAATAACACCGGGAAAGACAGTGTCAACCTCGGAGATAACCCTGAGGAATGCAGTTACAGTTTCAGAGATAACCCCAGAGATGCTCATTTCAACCTATGCAATCAACTTCAACCGCGGAAACCACACCGAGGCACTCAGCTCCAGTCCCAGAGATAACCCCGGGAGATCAGGCACACCTCAGAGATAACCCTGAGGACATTCAGCACTTGTAGCACTCCCATCTCGGAGATAACCCTGAGCAACATACGCTTATCGTATCCCAAACAGAGATAACCGGTGAGGGGCAAGATCATCATTTTCCCACCTCAATCCCACATGCGCACCGTCTCAACACATTTCAACATAAATTCTACACAACAATGTCCCACAAGAACAAAGGAGTTCCAATCCCGAGTGACTACTACGCACGGCAGCACACCAGATAGAATTTGAAGCCTAAAGACCAAGGGCATGGTCCCATCTTATTAACTTCGTACAACCTCTAATCCCATGTCATTACGTATCTCTCGACAATAGCAGTCCAAAAAAAATCTTATACACCTCAATCGGATGCCTGGATTGAAATTCTAAAAGCTCGAGCAGACATCACGTTACACGCGCGTGAATGTGCCGAGGCGGTGAGACCGATGGATCCGGGGCACCCGAGCGGTAAGTAGTTGCATCTCATGGCTACCGCAGCAGTGTACTGCTGGCTCCCCTCTATAAAAAGAGGGCTTGGGGTGGCCATTTTGTAAGAGAAAACGGTGAGGAAGCCCTATCCAATTTTCTCTGTATACACCCTAAACTGAGTGCTTTCTCATTCTAAACACTTGTGAGCTTATATTCAGTTATGTTTTTACTAGCGGGAGCTGAGTGTTCATCCATTTAAAGTTATTGAAGTCTTCTTTGGTAGTCCACTGTAAGAACCCAACTTTTATGAATAAAGAATAATTTTCTCAAAATATATTTTTGAATATAATGGTGTTGATTTGATACAATATTATAGTTGTGGGTAATATTTATAAATTTTGCAAAGTAAGCACGTGGTTATATAATATTCGATTAGTCGGGGAATATTCGTTTTAATTGGAAATATTCGTATGACGGCACAATCATTGGTGGACCCCACAATAGAAGTATTGTCATAGTAAGAAAACGACAGAATTATCTTTTTATAAAAATAACGGCGGAAGTATTACCATTAAAACTATTGAACTACTCGGTAGTAAAAATACGATGAATACGATGTGGTTGCATAGTAACTACGGTATTGATTATTGATGCTTACGTGAGAAGTCACTCAGTTATACTCAATTATTGCTACAGTAATTGCTGCATCATATCTCTTATATTATTGATTCGATTATTGTCACAGTATAATCTGCATAATATGATATATTATTAAATCAATAATTGAGACGACAAAGTTATTCATATTATTAAATTACAATATTTACAATGTCTAAAAGTTCTGTCAAGGAGAGGTTTGATCATCTAATTGCTTGGCATGATAAGGAGAAATCCTTATCGAAAGCCCCCTTTCTGGAGGAGCGACACGGTTGTTAAATATTGTGAGTTATAATATTAATGATGAATAAGTTCGTGTTGATTAAAGAGGATATTAATAGTTCCATTGTGTTGGAATTATTAGTGTTAGTGGAAATCAACATTTATTTTGATATTAATTGATGTCTGGAAGTTATACTGACCAGTCGGGTAATTAATCAGATAAATGAGCAATTAATTGCTATTAATTCACATGATCATAACTATTTGTTCACATGTGTGTACTATTGATTCACATTTTTGTACTACTAGGGGAGTTGGTGCAAGATTGGTAATACTTACATGACTAAGTTAAAAATGGAGGTATAAATGGAGGTACTATACTGAAATTCGTATTTTCACATGATTATAACTATTGATTCACATGATTGAACTATTGATTCACATTATTTACTATTAAGGGAGGTGGTGCAAGTTTGATAATACTTGCAGTACTAAATTAAAAATGAAGAAAAAGAGGGAGGTATTATACTGTAATATTTTGAGCCCCAAAATGTGCAATTATTGAAACTATATTTTCCTATAAATAGAAGCTCATTCTTCCTTCATTTCTCACTAATTCACTAAAGCTATAGAGCAATTATTATAGAGAGAAAGAAGAAGAGAGGTCTTCTACCTCTCTACTCCAGTATCTAGTTTCTTTCTAAGGTAAGGGGTATTATTTCTTTCGTATTCATGAAGAGAACTTCTGTTATTCCATTCTTTATTATTATGTTGGAATAACCTGTCTAAGCGAAATACTGCATACGTGGTGAAATTCTTCTATTATTCCATTCTTTATTATTATGTTGGAATAACTTGTCTATGCATAGTACCGCATACATGGTGAAATTCTTCTATTATTCCATTCTTTATTATTCTGTTGGAATATCCTGTCTGTGCGGATTACGCATGACCTGGTTCCATTCTTTATTATTTTGTTGGAATATCATGTCTGTACGTATTACACATGACCTGGTTCCATTCCTTATTATTCTGTTGGAATATCCTATCTGTGCGGATTACACATGACCTAGTTCCATTCTTTATTATTCTGTTGGAATAACCTGTCTACGCGGTCTATCACATGCATGGTGAATTCTTCTGTTATTCCATTTTTTATTATTTTGTTGGAATAACTTGTGTATGTGGATTACCACATGCATGGTGAATTCTTCTGTTATTCCATTCTTTATTATTCTGTTGGAATAACATGTCTATGTGGATTACCGCATGCATGGTGAATGATCCTTTGTATTCATTCCTTATTAAATTATGGAAATGATCTATCTACGTGGATTATTGCATAGCAGGCAAAAATCCATTTGCAGTTTCATATATTCTCTTATACTCAGTTGGTTTAAGCTTTGGCTTCTATACTCCATGAAATTAGTGGAATATCCTTGATATTTACGCTTCATCCAGTATCTTTTCAAGGAAATATTCTTCTAAGCATTCTTGAATTTTACTCTACAAAGCAATATCATGTTGACAATTTTGACGTTATTGATTTCTGGTTAAATTAAATTATAAATCTTAAAAATTTATCCTTGAACTTGTTTTATTGAATTATTATGTCATTGTCATCATCCTCGTGCTTATATTATGATTAAAGTCATCTTTGGCTTATGTGCATAGATGGACTTCGTATGATTATGACCAGGGATTATTCGGTATAATCATGACCGTAATGTGACGAATGATGTGGTAAAAGTCCTCATTGGCCTGTAGTTCATTGATGGACAGTTGTTGGTAAGATTATGACCAGGGATTATTCGGTATAATCATGACCATTGATGATTACATGAATATCCTTGGTCGTGGTGCAGGGATGATGTGGTTTATTTATTAAGCTGAGTTTCAGCAATAAAGTTGATAAAAATCTTTTTAAATCATAGAAGATAGTAGATTTTATGCTCTACTTGAATCTTCTAATGAATTGCTTGTTCCGCTGTAATTAAACTTGTTGTCTATTATATTCTATCAGTTTAACATTGTTGAAGGCTAATGATAATTTATTCTGCATTATCTTAGTCATAATATTTCTTATTGGGCTAGTTGAGCTCACCCTTTGATTTCGTTATTCTCTTCAGGAAATGAGAATATAGCTGGGACTAGTCGGGGAACGGAGTGACGGTCCAGATGATAGCATTAGTAGTCCTCACTATTCTGTTAAATAGTGTGATAATAAATGTAATGAGGACTCCATTGGGTGTGGATATTGTACAGATGATGATATTCTTATTAAAACTCTTAGATTATGTTTTGTCGTATTTTTTACTGCAGTTGTTGTATAATTAAGTTGTATTTGAATTTTGTACCATGTATTTGGTGACTCAAGATGAGTGATGTATACCTATTTTGGGGGCGTCACGGTTGGTATCAAAGCTTAGGATATGATCCTGGTGAGATGTGAGACAAGAACTAGGAGGGAGAGATGGGGAATTCCTTCGCTAGTATGACCTAGCTAAGTTTATTTGGTATTTAATTGGTTGGTCAGAGTATATGGATAATATGTGACATGTCAATTAACCCTTGTTTTATGGCAGTATTTAAAAATGGCATCCGAAAATGTGGAGATAAGCAATGATGCACATGAGACCGTGGGGTCACCACATATTAATACCCAGGATAATGTGCAACAGGAGGACAATAATCCTCAGGTAAACAACAATGATCAAATGATGAACGATGGGACGTTCAGAGGCTTTATGCAATTTATGCAACATCCAGCGAGGGCGACTCCTGTCCAAAATATAGGTGGAAACACTGACAACTCTTAGACGGTCACCGCTAAGCAGTTCAAGGAGCTGGGACCACCGGAGTTTTTTGGAGAGCCAAAACTACTTAAGGTATAGACGTGGATAAAGCAGATCAACAAGATATTTGATGTCTTAGGATGCTCCGAGGAGCAAAAGGTTCCCTTCGCCACCTTCGTATTGATAGGCGGCGGTCTTGGTGGGAATCATAAAGCGTACTCAACCTACCGCACTCAAAATGTCTTGGGAGAAGTTCCAAGAGCTGTTCAACGACAAGTACTTTCCTGAAAGTATTGTCACATGAAGGAGGAAGAGTTCATCAAGCTTGAGCAAAATAATATGACCGTGGCGCAGTACGAAGCTAAGTTTATTGAGTTGTCTCAGTTTGCATCCCAATTGGTTGATAATGAGGAGAGAATGACGCGGATATTTCTAAGAGGTTTAAAACCCAAGATACGTCAATACCTAATTTCTCAAAAACTTTGTTTGTAAAAAAATGTTGTGAATAGGGCTCAGTTATTGGAGCGCGATAATGAGTCAACCCAACCAAGAGAGAGCAACCGATATGTTGATAATACCAGTGGTAGCAGTCATCGAAGCGGTGACAACAAACGTGGAAGGAATCATCATACCAGAAATGATAATCACTTCGGTGGTAATCATGGCCATGACAATAAGTGTGGACATTTCAAGAAATGGAGATTTAACAAGGATGGAAAGACGTCAGCACCAGCACCTGTTGTTAAGGAAGGAAAACGACCACCGATCGTATGTTACAAATGCGGAGGGGAGGGACATATCAGTCCAAACTACGTGATGCAGTCCGAAGCATGTTATAATTGTGGAAAAGAAGGTCACCTAGCCTGATTTTGTCGTGCATCAAAGTCGAAGCCAATTTGGGATGGAGGCATCAAAGGTGTGTCCAGACAGAAAAAGCCGGTAGAGTTCAAGAGGAGGCGTTTGTTGTAACCTCCCAAAAAGTGAGGAATCCGAACGAGGTGATCACGAGTAAGTTAATCATAAACTCTAGCAAAGTTAATACTTTATTTGATACCGGTTCTACCCATTCTTTTATTTCTCCTACTTGCGCTCAACGTTTAAATTTGACTTCGGAGAAATTAGAATTTGACTTATCTGTTGAAACTCCATTGGGAGAAACCTTCACTACATCCACGATTTATAAGTCTTGTTTGATTTAAATTGGTAACCGTACGTTACCTGTAGATCTTATTTCCTTGAAAATACTTGCATTCGATGTGATTTTAGGGATTGATTGGTTAACTACTCATCATGCTAAAATCGATTGTTTTAAATAAGGTTGTTAGCTTTCATATTCCTAACCAACCTATTATACAATTTAAGCAACCAAACCACTAAAGTCAATCTTTGTCATATCAAGTCATAAAGCTATTCGTTTATTGAAAAATGGATGTCAAGCTTTCTTAGCCCATGTCACGGATTTAAATAAAAATACGTCAGATTTGAATGATATGTCTATTGTTAATAAATTTCCTGACGTATTCCACGAAGAACTTTACAGCCTACCCCAGGCGTGAAATTGAATTTTGTATCGACCTTGAATCTGGTACAAAACCCATTTCCAAAGTCCCATATCGAATGGCTCCTATTGAACTTCAGGAGTTAAAAACCTAACTACAGGAATTGTTAGACATCGGTTTCATTCGTCCTAGTACGTCTCCTTGGGTTGCTCCTGTTCTATTCGTGAAGAAGAAAGATGGAAGTATGCGACTTTGTATTGATTATCGGGAGTTGAATCATGTCACCATCAAAAATAGGTACCCGTTACCTCGCATTGAAGACCTGTTTGACCAGTTGCAAGGAGCCAAATTCTTTTCAAATATTGATCTTCGTTCTGGATATCATCAGTTGAAGATTAAAACGGATGACATTTTAAAGACTACTTTCAGAACTCGGTACGGGCATTATGAATTCCTAGACATGTCTTTTGGATTGACTAATGCTCCTGCTGCCTTCATGGACATGATGAACCGAGTATTCAGGGAATATTTGGATCACTTTGTGGTCGTCTTTATTGATGACATCCTCATATACTCCAAAACCCGTGAAGACCATGAAAACCACTTGAGGCTGATACTTCAAAAGCTTCGTGAAAACAAGCTTTATGCCAAGTTGAAGAAATGTGAGTTCTGGCTTGAGGAAGTTACATTCCTTGGGCACGTGATATCAAATCATGGAATATCTTTTGACCCGACAAAGATTGAAGCAATTCAAAGCTGGGAGCAACCAAAGTCAGTGACTGAAGTACGTAGCTTTCTCGGCTTAGCTGATTATTATTGGAGATTCGTGGAAGGATTTTCTTGAATCGCTACTCTATTAACTCAGCTGACTCGAAAAGATATAAAATTTGGTTGGAGCGAGGAATGTGAGAAGAGTTTTCAAGAACTCAAGAGGAGACTCATTTTAGCATCTGTTCTGACAATACCATCTAGCTCGGAGGGATTTGTCATCTATAGTGATTCTTCGGGCAAAGGGTTAGGATGTTTTCTCATGCAACATGGGAAAGTCATATCATATGCCTCACGATAACTCAAAGAATATGAGAGGAATTATCCTATTCATGATCTAGAGTTGGCAGCAGTCGTTTTTGCGCTTAAGATTTGGAGGCATTACTTGTATGGAGAGAAGGTGGAGATCTATACGGATCATAAAAGCCTCAAATATTTCTTTACTCAAAAGGAACTCAACATGGGACAACGACGATGGCTTGAGCTGTTGAAAGATTATGATCATACCATCAATACCATCCCGAAAAGCGAGCGTAGTGGGCGTGGCGCATTGAGTAAAAGATCATATACGACACGAGTGCAATATTGTCAATCAAAGGCCCATTTTGTATGACTTGGAAAGGATGGAAATAGAGTTAAAGACTCGAGGGACCCATATGATGATGGCGAATATCTGAGTGGAACCGAGCTTTAATAGATAAAGTTAAAAAGTTGCTCAAGCTCTGGACACGGAGGCGATACGCATTATGAGGAAGAAAGTACAAGAAGGTGCTATTCCGAAGCAAGAATCGATGAAGAAGGAATACTTGAGTCAAATCCAAATTTGTGTTCTAACAATTTCGACTTGAAGTATAAAATCATGATGGGCGCTTTAACACACCGTTTGCAATCCATCCTAAGAGTACCAAAATGTATTGTGATCTTGATATGCATTTCTTTGGAGAAATATGAAGAGAGATATCGGGGTTTATCTCAAGGTGTCTAACTTGTCGGCGAGTCGGTAGACATCAGTGCCAAAAGTTCCATTACAACAACTTGAAATTACAGAATGGAAGTGGGAGCACATTACCATGGATTTTGTTACTGGTCTTCCTAAGGTTTCTCAAGGTATAGATGCGATTTGGGTCATTATTGATAGATTGACCAAGTCCGCTCATTTCTTCTGAAATCTGAGAAACTTATACACTTGAACGTCTTGCTAGTATGTATATAAACGAGATTGTAAAATTGCATGGTATGCCAGTATCTATAGTTTCTAATCGAGACCCAAGATTCACTTCATGATTTTGGGTTAGTTTGTAAAAAGCTATGGGCACAGATTTGCGATTTAGTTCGGCATATCATCCTCAAACGGATGGGCAGTCGGAGAGGACTATTCAAACTCTTAAAGATTTATTAAGACTTTGTGTCCTTGACTTCAAGGGAAGTTGGGACAAGTTCTTACCATTGGTGGAGTTTTTCTATAACAATAATTATCAAGCAAGTATTGGCATGGCTCCATTTGAGTTGTTGTATGGAAGAAAGTGTCGTTCTCCAGTATGATGGGATGAGGTGGGTGAAGCAACATTGTTGGAACCAGATTTGGTACGTATGACTACGGAAAAGATTTAAACGATCCGATAACGTAAAAAAACCTCACAAGATCGACAAAAGAGCTATGATGATCTTCATCGAAAGGACATGGAATTCAATATTGGAGTTCATGTGTTGTTACGTATTACTCCATGGAAAGGAGTTACGAGATTTGGAAAGAGAGGAAAGCTCAATCCTCGATTCATTGGCCTATTTTTAATCCTCGATCGAGTAGGAACTGTGGCTTATAGACTCGCCTTACCGCTAAGTATGTCTCGTGTTCATAACGTTTTTCACATATCTATGTTATGTAAATATGTGAAAGACCCGGACCATATTATTGAACTTGAATCAGATGAGATAGAGGAAGATTTAAGATATGAAGAGTTACCTATTAAAATCTTGAATAAGAAGGATCATATTCTACACTCCAAGGTTATACCTCAAGTCAAAGTTTTGTGGAGAAACCACGATGTGGAATAAATGACCTGGGAGTTAGAATCTGAGAAGAAATCAAGATATCCTCGCCTCTTTCATATACTAGGTACGTACCCTAATTTCAAGGATGAAATTTCATAAGAAGGGGACGTTGTATGACCCCAACTTTTATGAATAAAGAATAGTTTTCTCGAAATATATTTTTGAATATTATGGTGTGGATTTGATATAATGTTATAGTTGTGGGTAATATTTACAAATTTTGCAAAGTAAGCAAGGGGTTATATAATATTCGATTGGTGGGGAATATTCGTTTTAACAGAAATATTAAATACTGACGGCACAATCATTAGTGGACCCCTAGCGAAAGTATTGTCGTAGTAAGAAAGCGACGTAATTATCTTTTATAAAAATAACTGGCGGAAGTGTTACCGTTAAAAGCTGCCTACCTTGAGAAAAGAAATGCGATGTCTGGCGTGGTTGCATAGTAGCACATGGTATTGATTATTGATGCTTGCATGAGAAGTCACTCAGTTAAACTCAATTATTGCTCTGATAATTCTTGCATCATATCTCTCATATTATTGATTCGATTATTATCACGGTATCATCTGCATACTATGATATATTATTAAATCAATAATTGAGACGATAAAGTTATTCATATTATTAAATTGAAATATTTACAATGTCTAGAAGTTCTGTCAATGAGAGGTTTGGTCATCTAATATATGCTTGATAAGGAAAAATCCTTATCGAAAAACCCCTTTTTCACAGGAGCGACACATTTTGTTAAATATTGTGAGTTATAATATTAATGATGAATAAGTTTGTGTTGATTAAAGATGATATTGATAGTTCCATTATGTTGGAATTATTAGTGTTAGTGGAAATCGACATTTATTTCAATATTAATTGATGTCTGGAAGTTATACTGATCATTCGGGTAATTAATCGGATAAATGAGCAATTAATTGCTATTAATTCACATGATTATAACTATTTGTTCACATGTGTGTACTATTGATTCACATTCTTATACTATTAGGGAGTTAGTGCGAGGATTGATAATATTTGCATGACTAAGTTAAAAATGGAGGCGAAGATGGATGTCTTATCTTTGTAATTCATATTTTCACATGATTATAACTATTGATTCACATGATTAAACTATTGATTCACATTATTTACTATTAGAGGAGGTGGTGCAAGTTTGATAATACTTGCAGGACTAAATTAAAAATGAAGAAAAAGAGGGAGGTAATATACTGTAATATTTTGAGCCCCAAAACGTGCAATTATTGAAACTATATTTTTTTATAAATAGAAGCTCATTCTTCCTTCATTTCTCACCAATTCACTAAAGCTATAGAACAATTATTATAGTGAGAAAGAAGAAGAGAAGTTTGTTACCTCTCTACTCCAGTATCCAGTTTCTTTCTAAAGTAAGGGGTATTATTTCTTTCGTATTCATGAAGAGAGCTTATGTTATTCCATTCTTTATTATTATGTTGGAATAACCTGTCTATGCGACGTATCGTATACATGGTAAAATTCTTCTATTATTCCATTCTTTATTATTATGTTGGAATAACCTGTCTATGAAAAGTACCGCATACATGGTGAAATTCTTCTGTTATTCCATTCTTTATTATTCTGTTGGAATATCTTGTCTGTGCGAATTACGCATGACCTGGTTCTGTTCTTTATTATTCTATTGGAATATCCTGTATGTGCGTATTACGCATGACTTGGTTCCGTTCTTTATTATTCTGTTAGAATATCCTATCTGTGCGGATTACGCATGACCTTGTTCCATTCTTTATTATTCTGTTGGATTAACCTGTCTGTGCGGTCTATCGCATGCATGGTGAATCTTTTGTTATTTCATTCTTTATTATTCTATTGGAATAACCTGTCTATGTGGATTACCACATGCATGGTGAATTCTTCTATTATTCCATTCTTTATTATTCTGTTGGAATAACCTGTCTATGTGGATTATCGCATGCATGGTGAATGATCCTTTGTATTCATTCCTTATTAAATTATGGAAATGATCTATCTACGTGGATTACCGCATGGCAGATGAAAATCCATTTGCAGTTTCATATATTCTCTTATACTCAGTTGGTTTAAGCTTTGGCTTCTATACTCCATGAAATTAGTGGAATATCCTTGATATTTGCGCTTCATCCAGTATCTTTTCATGGAAATATTCTTCTGAGCATTCTTAAATTTTACTCTACAAAGCAGTATCATGTTGACAATTTGGACGTTATTGATTTCTGGATAAATTAAATTATAAATCTTTAAAATTTATCCTTAAACTTGTTTTATCCTCATGCTTATATTATGATTAAAGTCATCTTTGGCTTACGTGCATAGATGGACTTCATATGATTATGACCAGGGATTATTCGGTATAATCATGACCGTAATGTGACGAATGATGTGGTAAAAGTCCTCATTGGCCTGTAGTTCATTGATGGATAGTTGTTGGTAAGATTATGACCAGGGATTATTCGGTATAATCATGACCATTGATGATTACATGAATATCATTGGTCGTGGTGCAGGGATGATGTGGTTTGTTTATTAAGCTGAGTCTCAGCAATAAAGTTGATGAAAATCTTTTTAAATCATAGAAGATAGTAGATTTTATGCTCTACTTGACTCTTCTAATGGATTACTTGTTCCGCTGCAGTTAAACTTGTTGTCTATTATATTCTATCAGTTTAACATTGTTGAAGGCTAATGAGAATTTATTCTGCATTAGCTTAGTCATAATATTTCTTACTGGGCTAGTTGAGCTCACCATTTGCTTTTGTTGTTCTCTTCAGGAAATGAGAATATAGCATGGACTAGTAGGGGGAGCAGTGGCGGTCCGGATGATAGCATTAGTAGTCCTCACTATTACATTAAATAGTGTGATAATAAATGTAATGAGGACTCCATTGAGTGTGGATATTATCAGATGACAATATTCTTATTTAAACTCTTAGATTATGTTTGTCATATTTTACATGACTATTGTATAATTAAGTTGTATTTGAATTTTGTACCATGTATTTGACGACTCAAGATGGGTGATGTATACCTATTTTGGGGGAGTCACATCTACTGTAAGCCTTCTTACACTTTTTAAAGCCTTTTTCTTCTACTATGCACACACTGTTCTTTACAATGAGAGTCCATATATATATATATATATGTGGACTAAAATTATCGAGTTATGCCTCGATTGAGCCTGGACTCACGTCCGGAGCATTTATTTGCTTATATATTTATATACTTATATATATGAACTGTTGTCGAACTCTGTTCGATTAGCCTGGATTTTACATCCGATGCGTTTACTGCTATATATATATATATATATTTACATTTCTATTAGGCCTGGAGTTTAGTTCGTGGCCTTTTATAACTTTCTTTACATTTTGTCAAGTCTGGAGTTTACTTCGTGGCGGTTGATCGTCTTTTACTACTTTATTTATATTTTTGATCCCCCGTGGAGGGGCTTCATGGTGGTTGATCATGTCTCTATATATATATTTACCGCTTTTATATATTTACATTTCGGATCCCCCATAGAGGTTCTTCATGGTGGTTAATCATGTCTGTATATATATATTTACAGCTTTTATATATATAACTGCTTATTGCTTTCATATAAATTGCGGCATCATTTGAGCTTAGGAATCACGTGATCACAGATTCAGTCTACTGAATCTAGATTCAGTTCTCATGATGGACATTTTCAACTGTAAGCAGCTTGTAAATTATTCACGGTGTTTGAATTTCCTCCGATGGCTTTCATGCCCATGAGGAGTTCAGCACTGCTTTGTACATTATTTTCTCAAAGATGCTTCACATCTCAAAAATAAAAGCAATCAAGCCGAACATTTAATAAAATGGAAGTATCAAAGGCCTCAATCACTATTGAGCATAAGGGTTTGAAAAGCCTCATTTACAAAACCTCACAGCTATATCTTGTTTAAAACTGAATTTTTACATAAATTCGAACCCTTTGTATATAGGTGCAAACGAGGCATAGCATTACTTCCAACTAATTGCACATTAACCCATACACACACATTTATATAACATTTTAATTGAAAAGTGGTGGTCACCGTGGTAACACAGATGTCAGGGGGTGCCTAACACCTTCTCTCTGCATAAGAAAGTCCCCGGATCTTAAAGAATCTCGGTTTCACAGACCCGTTTAGTAGTGTCACATCATTGGGTCAATGTGCAAACCTTTTCTCAGTTGCGTTGGTGCAACATTTTAAAAACACCAACTGGCGACTCTTACAATCCAATCGTCGACATATAAATGTCAGACCTTTTCATAACTTGTTTTTTCAAACAAATCTCACCTAACATGAGAACACCAAAAGACAAGAACAAAAAGGGACAAATAAAAATCCCGACGTCGGCAACTAGATTATTACAAATGATTCTTCTTTAAACCTAGAATAGATGATATGAATCTTCTTCCTTCTTTGATTCTCAAAACCTTCTCAATTTATAGAGAATTTCTTCTCTTTCTCTCTCAATTTCTCTCTTCCTCTCTCAATTTCTCTCTTCCTCTCTTCTCCTCTATATTTTAACTCCTAGCCTTAGGAATATTGTAATACCCCCAGATTAGTTCATCAAACTTACTACACATTGGAAGTTCAGGACTTGCCACAATAATATGAGTTTAAGAACTTATCCTAGTCAGACCATAGGCGTCCATTCGCTAAGGGGTTCAAAACATACCATATTATTATGAGTCACGAAGTTACTATATGCATTAGTTTTAAGAATCGCACCTAATCTTAATAATATCTGACTAATCTTAATAGTTTCTAACTATCAAATATACATATGAGAAAAGAATCACCTTTTCACCACATATACATTGATAGCGCAACACCAACATTCCAATGATTATCAATGTGATAAACTGAGTGCTAGCACAAAACCCTCGCCCATACAAAGGTTTGTACAACTCAGCCATCACATGAGTCCTCAATTAAAATCCCACCTAAATCTATCTTGTTTATAACTTGCTCTTTGCTCAATACAAATTTTTCGTACCTCATCATCTATAACTCCTTATGAGTTATCTCGTACTATTTCATAGTACATTATCTTCATAGCATCCAGCTATAATTATTCAAACGTTATAGACCATCTTTCTTTTATAACTTAAACAGATCATGTCGTGATCTTATTCTATAATCATCTCCCTTAAAAGTCTTTTCTTAACTCGTCATCGTTTTGTTTTACAATCCTCTTTCTTTCCTTTTTCATCATTTATGATTTCATTTATGCTTTTAATCTTACAGACTTTGTCTATTAATCACTATTCATTATATTGGCTATTGGAGTTAGGTAACTCCCAATTCTTATCTACATATCTCTTCAAGATTCTTCTTGTTTATTTATTAACTCTTCCTTCAAGAATTTAATATAATTCACGTTACTCAATATTTTATTCGAGTTTTATCCCTCGCCATTCTAATATTCTTTTTATAACATTTCTAGGACTAAACTCATCATATACATCTACGTATGTGAAAAGAGTCACCTTTTCATTATATGTAACTTAAACTTAACTTCTTATTCTTTTAACCTAAGGTCATAGCCTAAGGTACTCTTACCTAAGGTGTATAACCTATCAGCTTTGATACCAACTGTAACGTCCCCAGATCCGGGTCCCAAATCACTATGGATCTGGTATACTATTTCTATAACTATTACGGAAGATATAAACATAAATTGTTTATATATTAAACATTACACACTATCCCCAAGGTCGAGAACCTTCACATAATACCTAAATCAATATCCTATCAGACATACATAGTTATTATCATACATTACTGTTACAAATTTAGCTGCACATATAATCCAAAGCTGACTTGTCTTTAACTTTTCTTGTATCCGACGTATTCGTCCTAATCTGCAATGTTTATCATGATATAGCAAGGGTGAGCAACAATTTTTTCCAGCAAGTATAATTTCAATTAAGGATATATCATGATTGAAAGAATTGAACAATAAGCTAGTTAAGTTTCTACAATATATACATTGTGAAAGTGCATGAATAAATTTTCATAGCTAAACGAATAATGAACATGTATAAATCAACTGGACCAAATGGTAATGAAGGTGATCAGCCTTTCAAACCTGCTGAATACATGAAATGTGCATAGAGTGAGAATCAATAATTCATAGATATGGTATAATCTGTAATGATTAACCCCAAGCATATTTCAAAAATATCAACTCGAGATCGAGTTAGAGAACTTGCATGTACCATTAATTACCGTTACGCAACCTATATCGCTTTGTCTGAAGACCTAATATAGATAATATCGATCTCCAAATATTAGAATAATATCATCATAGTATAGTACTGTTAAATACAGTTATAATATAACCTAACAAATTACCACATAATCCTATTAGTCTATAAAATATCTAAAATTAAATTGATCAAGTCAAACTATTTGATTTGAGTTGAATTTAAGTACAATTTTGACATCCCGCTCGATCAATCGGATAATTCGTGAGTCTAATTTCCATAAGGCTTTGCCTAAATGCTTTACATTTACCTTAGATAATTTCATTTTCAGCCAAAATATTTTTCAATGACTTATAATAATTTTTAAATAATTATTATCATTTATCATAATTTTTCAATCATTAATATCATATTAATATGAATTAAATACTACTTAATTCCATTTTCATTAATATTTATTTCATATCAAATATTAATGAAATACATATCATAATATTATAATATATTTATAATATTTCAAAGTATTTTAATACCATAAAATCATATTTATATAATTTTAAGCGATTAAATCCATTATCCGATAATTGTCATTAATATTAAAATATTAGATTTTTCATGACAAAATATCAAAAGTTATATTTTATAATTTCAAATATTTTTTAACCCTTCAATTATTTTTATATGATTTTTAAAATATTAATTCTAATTTTCCATATTTTATTTAAAATATTTATTAAATAAATCAATTATCATTAATATTAATTTATTAATGAAATTCATCACAAAATATTAAAATTCATTAAAATAACTTAAAATATTTTCTTACACTTTAATATAATTTCAAATAATTTTAAAGTATTAAAATCATTTTTAATTAATTTATTTAATATAATAATTAAATAAATTAACTATCATTAATATTTAAAAATATTAAAATATTAATGACATATATTCCAAATTATTAAAACCCATTTTTAGGCTTTAAAATAATTTTTACAAATTTATTATGAATTTCTAATATTTATTTTCTATTTATTCTATAATTTTCGTTTAAAGTTGGGGTCCTCCACAGAAACACTTGTAGACGGTAATCTACAAGTCTAATTTGGGCCCACTTAGTATCTTTAGAACCGTGACTTCCCGAGCTACATTTTAGGCTCAAGAAACGGTCCATTTGGCCCAGTATGGCACCCTCAAAATAGGCCACTACCGACTGACCACTACATGCCTTGTAAACATTTTCAGTTCTGGAGTCTTTTATAGAAACGATTGTATTACGAGATCCACGAATCCGATTGAGGCCCAATCAAACTCTTTGGATCCGTATCTTCTTGAACTACAGTTTTCATTTATCAAACACCAAATTCCAATCTGTATAGGTGCCGGAAATCAGGCCCAAAGGACTGGTCAACAAGGTTTTCTTCAATAGTTGGTTCATTTTTTAGATTTGGGATCCTTAACAGAAACGCTTATAAAACAAAATCTACAAATTGAATTTAGGTCCAATAGGTATCGTTGGATTCATATTTTCCCGAACTACAGTTTCCATGTATCAAACATCCATTTTGGTTCTATTTTCATCCCAGAAAAATGGACAGAAGTGACTGATCAGTAGCTTGTGTTTAGCAGTTAGGGTAGTTTGGGATTTAATTCATAACTTGTTCATTTCTTAACATATTTGAGTGATTCCAAAGGGGTTTTTCCCTTAACTCACGTATCTAGCATTCTAACATGTTTTAAACCACTAATCACATGAACCCAAAGAATCTAACATAAAAATATATATAGCATACAAAGGAAAGCTTTTTCTTAAACCTTTTGGTACAAAACTTGATTTTCTAACTATGGATATACTTTTGATTTCAAAAATACTTTGATACACATATAAAATACCAATAATCATGTAAATCATGAGTTTTTAATGATCCAAAACAAAAGTTGTTTGGTTCATAAAGATCTAACAAAAAATAGCACAAAAATTGAAAATTTTCAATTTCTTACTTTTTTTCTTCTTGCAAGCCTTCTTGATCCTTCAAAGTAGCTTATGATTTTATGTTGTATGAAGATCCAAGACCCCTCTTAGACTCCCTATAACTACCAAAATCTGCAGCCCCCTTTCTCTCTCTATCGTTCTTAGTTTAAACTTAGGTTTAGAAAACTAACATAACTTAGTGTATATACAATATACAAATAACACATATAATTATAGAATATGTAAATCCCAATATAATTACATATACTAATTATCAATTTAATATATAAGTTATAAAATTAGAATTTTAAAAGCCCTAAGGCTTGTTTGGCAAAACCATATTATTTTAAAATTTATGTTTTAATAGTTAAGGTCTTGTTTGGGTAAAACAGGTTTAAAACAAAAGTAGGGCCTTGTTTGGGAAAACGGTTTTAAAAACTTTTTTAACTCTTTTAATAGATCATTTAACACATATTCTTAATGTTATCCTTTAATTAATTAAATCTTAATATTAATTTAATTAATTAAAAGTTTAACATCAATTAATCATTTAAAATTGTCACATTATAATTACTCGCTAATTATAACTTCATGTAACAATTACCACATCACTACATTATCTCAATTAAATTAGAACTATAACATAGAATCATTACATATTAATTAAATATTAAATAATCATTTAATTAATATAATACACTTAATTACATTACTCCATATTAATCACATAATCTCAATAAATAATTTAATTAAAATATTTATTTACTTGATAAATATTAAATTAACATTTAAATTCTCTTCACACCAATTCACATATTTTACAATATATAACACATATACACATACTCGTACTTAAACATCTTAAAATAAGAATTTTATTTATTAAATTCTCATTTATTAATTCTTAAAAAAAATCTAGGATGTCACATCCTTCCCTCCTTATAAGGATTCCGTCCTCGGAATCAACGAAACCTCCTTTTCTCAGTTTTCGCAAAATCTCTTTCACAATTATTGTTGAATAACTTCAACACATTAATTTAGCAAAAAGTTTTATATTATATATATATATATATATATATATATATATATATATATATATATACTTCATTCATTTCTTCAACAACTTTTAGGTTTTATTACATAACCTTCAATTAAACACAGTCATATATCAAATATTATATATTCTTTAACCCATTCATTTCCTTTTCTAAGGATCGTTATCATAAACACTCGGGATATTACATTCATCATTTCTTCTAAGAATTTCGTCCTCAAAATTTTATTTATTAATCTTCATTCATTCAATCTATCAAAATAGATTTTACGTTAATCCCTATTCACTGGATTAAAGCGTTTTACAACTACTTCTTTCTAAGGGCTATTCTTCTCGCTACATTCTCCATCAGAATAATAAGAATCTTCCACAATTGCTCAATAATTGGGAAGCGATATGAATAACTCAAGAATTTAAAAGATTCCAATAATGTTGAGTGATCGCAAGACCTTAAACTTCTTTCTAGGTTTAATAGTGCTTCACCCCCGTTACTTCACACTATAAACCGCATCGGTACTCTAGGTGGCTAGCCTATCGTACCCCTACGTCGGGCCCAAATATAGTACATCGTAACGACTATATGCGTTATATTCGGAACTATTGTCTCCGATAACATGTCCCCTTTTATAGGGTTATTCACCTCAACTTTTTAACATCTGAATCCGCACCAAAACAATTTGGTTTGACATAGTTTGACCAAAAACGCTCGAATTCCATAAACATCTTTCAATATTTTTCTAGCTGAAACAAGTAGCATAGACTTTTAGCAAAAATTCGGACATCAATCGAAATAATTCTATCCAACTCATATCGCATATCTTTCTTAGTTTAAAGAAAACCAAAAATCCTTTTATGATGACATGATACTGTACTATCTTGATAGTACATTGAGGATTCGGTCATTATATGACTTTGTCATGCTACATTATACCATAGTGGGTTGACGATCTTATGATCACATCCAACACCAAGTTTAATTGCATTGATGACTTCCTCATTTGTCAAATCAACATCATATTTAGTGATGCCTTAATGACTACGAAAAAACAAAACAAAATACATTTTGATATTTTTAAATCATTTTTGTCTAGCCGAAACAATTAGCATAGACATACGAATAACGGTTGTAAAACCCCGACTTTTATAAAATAAAAGTCTAGTTAAATTTATGATCATTATTCTAAAATTGTAAAATATTAAATTGATAAATTAATTAAATAGAGAATTAAATGAGTAATTGAGTTAATAAATGAGAAGAAGGAATTAAATTAGCTAGCGTGGGAATAAGAGGGCTGCTGAATTTAGAATTGGGAGGAGAGAGAAAATTTAATCTTGGGCAAAATGAGGAAACAGCCCGTAAGATTAGGAAGTGGGTTTCCTCATTTTCCATATACTTCCAATTCATTCTTTATTTTCTCACCTACCTCTCCGCTAATTGGTTGCTTGGTTAATTTTCTATAGAAAGGGATGGTATAAGAGCTTCTAATTGAGTGGAGAATGTTGGAATTCATTTCCCACATACTTCCAAATCATTTCCCAATTCCCTCACCTAACTAGCTTGTAATTGGTTAAGGAAATGAGATGGGGCATGGATGATTGACTTAATAATTTAGCCTAATAAAGCAAAATATCAGCTCTCTCCTTTATTATATACTCCCTCCCGTAACCAAAGTTCAGAAAAAGATTAGAGAGAGAGAGAGAGAGACTTTGTAGAAGAAAGAAGAATGAGAAGAAACAAGGGTATGTTTTAATTTATATTTTGATTTTCATATATATTGTTAAGTTTTATGAAATTTATGGAAAGGGTTTATGTTATGCTTATAAATTTGTGATGGATTAAACTTTCATAAACATGAATCAAAGGAAAGAAATCAAGAAATTAAAAGAAGAACAGAATCTGAAAATTTTAGAAAAATTAGTTTACTACTTGATTTTGTAAAATGCATAACTCTTTGTGTATAATGACTTAGAAGATGAACCGATATATCAAAAGAAATCCCTAGAAGTAAGCTAAACGGAGAAATTGGAATCACCCAAAAATTATTTGTAGATTTTTTGTGGTGATAGTTTGAGTGAAACTTGTCCGAAGGACTTATAGTCTGAAAAATCAGTTTTATTAAGCTATATTGCGTGAGTTATAATTTTTAATCCAACCGTTGGATCGTTATAATTTTTGGATATGTTTTACATATATAAGTTGAGTATATGTCCAAAACCTTTGAACCATTAAAGATTAACGAATGATTTGTTATGAATTTTGTGAGGTGGCTGGTTCGGAATTTTTCAAGCAGAAATTTTAGCAACAAACATTAAGTTTTAAAAAGGTATAACTTGATGATTTTAAATCCGATTTGGGTGATTTTTGATGCTAAATTGGATTATTTGAAGTCTAGTTTCTGCTAAAATTAATTAAATTAATAGTTAAGTTTTGGTTAATGGTGATAATACCATAACAGTGGACTGATGTTTTTAAAATGAATTGTCATATGTGGATTTCTTTAGTTTTGTTATTCATTTATAAATGTTGGAATATAATGTGATAAATAAAGATAACTTGAATGAATAATGAATTATTAGTTGGTTTATATGTTATTCGAGGTGAATACGTTTTAGTGTTGACCTCGACTTGTAATATAATTTAAATTGTTTATTATAAGGTGTTGATTTAATAAATGTTTATATATTTAGATTTTTGTATTTTATCATCGCTTGAGGTGGTGGCTTTGTGGTGGGAAGCCGAACATAAGTCCCCATTGCCATGGGTTCGAGTCTTGGTAAACTCCTCTATGCTCAAGTGGTCTCATGCCCTAAATTTATTCAGGGATAAGTTGAGCCCTGGATTTATTCGGGGGAAAGTTGAGTTGTGCCGACGAAGATACCACTGAGGCCTCCAAATTTTTTTGTTATCATACACTTATTGCATGTAATTATTTAGAACGAATATTCGTTTGGTCGAGAAATATTCTTTTTGTCGGGGAATATTCATACGACGACGCCGAATTAATAAATCATTGGTGGGCCTTATAACAGAATAACTGGCGAATACGGAAAGCAACAGAAATAACCTTTTTAAAAATTGGCAACAAAACTTTTACAGTTAACTATTGAAATTCCTGTGATAAAGATACTGTAATACGTGTGATTCCACAGTAGTACACGGTATTCTTCAGTAGCACACGGTAATGTAAAGTGATTCATATTATTGATTCTTACATAAGAAGTCACTTAGTATTTTATTAAATAATTACCACAGTAGTTATTGCACAGTAACTCATATTATTTAATATGATTAAGCCAGTTGGAAGTATTGTGAGTCTTTGTTAATAATTGTGAATAATTGTTGAAAGATTAAAAATGTGTGAATAATTGATGAATAAAAGGTGTTGATTAAAGATAAGTACGATATATAGACGTTTGTTCAAATATTTTCTTTTTACAAAAGTAAGTTTGGCAGGACTTGCTGACACTCTTTTTCTAAAGTAGTATGGACCACAACTCTATTATTGAACAAATTTTGTTAAAACGTGTACAAGTTGGTTTAATTTTCTTGGCGAGACCATTAATTCACTACCATTATTATATACCTCATTTAGTTATTTTGTCAAAGTAGGTGTGCTAGTTGTTTACTAAATTTTTAGTATAAATAGGTTGCTCGGTTGAGTAACTAAAGACACACCTTTATTACACTACAAATATAGAATTTTTATACTACAATATTGTGAGTACTATAATATTTTGAGTATTTCTATTGAGTGTAATGTTACTCCAAGTGTAGATAAGGAATGCAAGCATTGTTTAAGTTGATCAGTTTCATAGAAGGCAAAATCAAGTCACATGCTAAGGTAAGGGATATCATTATTGTGGTAAGAGAGTATCATTTTCGTTCATACTCCATATTATGGTAAGATATTATTATGCGTTTAATCAGTTTATTATTAAATGGTGAAAAATCCTGAAAGGATTAGAATATCCTTAATAGTTTGTGCTTCATCTAATATTATGTTAGCAAGTTGAACTCTGGATAATTAAGTTGAAAATCACTAAGATCTATGTTATCTTATTATTCTGATTATTTATGTTTATTCATTATATACATCATTGTCATCATCCTCATGCTTATATTGTCATGAAAGTTATTTTTGGCACGTAGTGCATAGATGGACTTGGTATGATTATGACCAGGGATTACTCGATATAATCATGACCGTAATGTTGCAAACGATGTGGTAAAAGTCATCTTTGGCCCATAGTGCACAGATGGACTCGGTATGATTATGACCAGGGATTATTCGGTATAATCATGACCGTAATATTATAAATGACGTGGTAAAAGTCATCTTTGGCCAGTTGTGCAGAGATGGACTGTTGATTGGCATGATTATGACCAGGGATTATTCGATATAATCATGTTAATTGTTGAAAACACGAATATCCTTGGCCCGTAGTGCATGGAAAATTCGTGGTAGTGATACTATTAAGCTGAGTCTCAACATTATTTGTTTTACAGTTATATATCTTTGGCATGTAGTGTAAAGATGGACTGTTGATTTACCTGATTATAAATATGAATTGTGATTTATTTATAATCTGTGGTGGTTCAAGTGAAGACAGGTGATGAGAGTTCTCTTTGTCTTGGGTATAATAAAGAACTGTTGATGAGTGTTATAGGAATAAAATATTAACGATGGACTTTTAATCTACAGGGGATAGTAGACATTATGTTCTACTTAACTCTTCTAATGGATTGTTGATTCCGCTGCTATTATGGTTGAAAACTTTTATCTTTTACCATATGTTCTAAATATCTTAATTGTTTTGATAATTTAATTATCTTAAGTCATGATATTCTTTACTGGGCTATCTGTGCTCACCCTTTTACTTCACCACCACTTTCAGGTAATAAAAGTGTAGCTGGGACTAGCATAGAGAACATAGGTATAAAGTGGTGATACAAATTAATCACAAGCCTAATCAAATTATGAAACATTGTGGCATAATAATTGTACTGAGAACTTAAAATGTGTGTGACATGTTTTATACATTATTTGATATTTAATTTTGGTGAACTATAATAGGGTGAGGCGAATCAGAATTTGGAAACGTCAAAGGTGCACTCCATTAGAATGAGGAGAACAGAAATCTTCTCGTGTTCCTTCGGGGACTTGATATAATTTGTCAGGAATAAGCATATGAATGATATTCCTATTTACATATGATTTGATTATGATATATATATATATATATATATATATATATGAATAAATATGCAAGTATGCTTTCATTAAGAAAAGCTGTAAAGTTCTTTGATAGATAATAGAAACATATGTACAAGGACTTAGAATGAATTGATCAAATGTGTTAGGTTGATCCTACATAAGCAAAACAACTTTGTAAAGTCCTTAAAAAGAAATGATGTACAAGGACTATAAATATAGAAAGATCAAGCATGTTAGGTTGATCTTATGATGTAATAGATAGGCATGCGATCGTCGAGCTTCGCACCGAAATCGTGATGCGCCGGAGAGTCGAGGATAACTCGAGAGCTATCGAGGAAAAATCGTAGTCTGCAAGATAGTAGATCTCGAGTTAAGTAGAGGCGCGAGAGAGACGAGGAAGAATCGAGTGTAAAACTTCCTGGGTAGTAGTAGTATCTTGAGGAAGTCATGTTGAGAATCGTAGAGACATCACGCCACTGAGCCCGGTAGAGTATCTCGCCAAAGCCAAGTCAAGAATTGCAGACTACACTCAGAGTCGTAGAGTCTACTAATCATACCAGAGGCAGAGATTGTAGTCGAGCAAGATTAGATGAAGACAACAAGCACAACGACAGAAATCGTAGAGTGTTAAGATCTGATCTCGGAGTCGTAGTGTCTGCACAGCCAAAGCTGAATCATAGAGTGCAGAACTAAGACCTCAACAGATGTGCTCACAATGCCAAGGCAGAATTGTAGAGCAAATACGATTCTCAATGAATGAGCACTCCTAGAATATCACAAGGAATGAAGCCTCTGGTTGGCACTGTATAGATACGTCCCACCTGAAGGAAACCAGAGAGCACTCAACGAATGGCATGCAAGCTAACAGAAGATCTAAGCACCAACCCAATCAGCATCAAGATTGAGTTGTGAATCCATTCGAGATGAAGTCATCCACAAGGAAATCAGAAGAAGACTTCTGTAACTGACTAAGGAAAGTCAGCAAGTGCAGTAGCTGTCAAGCAGACAGAAGACAACGATCTTGGAAGTTACAAGAATCATAGTGTTTGCCAAACAAAGAAAGAACTGATGGAGTGCATACATAGATACTGGACAACTTCTGAAGAACAAGGCTAAAGTGATTAAGCATTGGGTCAGTCCATTGATGATAAGTGAATGGGAGATCACAATGGAAAGCGAGCTGGACACGCCACAAATCTGAAGTGTCTTGCTATTCAAAAGGGGCTAGAACAAAGAAATCAAGCCATCGATTCGAGAAGGCTGAGGAAAATGAAGTGTTGAAGCACTGCACAAAAGATGAAAGAGGTGTTCTACATTGAAGATCCAATCAACACTCTTCAAGATCGTAGTGTTGTCTCTACCAGTCAACAAGATACTACAATCAGGTCCATGAAGACATGCATCAGAATCGTAGAGTTCGAATAGCTGAAGACTGAAGCATTGGCAACGGTTCAATCTGAAGGGTAATATTCGGACAAGAGCTTATTGAGAGCATCGATGCAAAAGGGCAACCTCTGATCGAGAAATCAGAAGGAGGAAATAAAGTCTTTGACCTGCCAAGACAGTAAAGTGACATCTCTGATGGGGTAGGTGAAACAGTAGACTGTAGTGTCACAAAAGTATGACATGTCACATCTACAGTCTACCTCAGTCAACTAGAGATCTGTGTAGATATTTGAATAGCTTTCAATGGATACTTTCTAATGGAAGGATTGGGAAGGAGTATAAACCAACAAGAGCTTCAAAGATCAAGGGTTGCTGGAGTTGCTAAGTTTGGAAAAGTGGTGGACTGATCTAGCCAACGTAAAATAGTGAGTGACCAATTAAGGTCCGAAGGCTCACTCTACGATCCACCAAGAACACTTAGAGACCAATAAAGAAAGAAGTAAAAGTGAGAGTTTTACAATGTGGAAGTGAGAGTTCTACTACAAGAAGAGTGTTCTGAACTGCCGAGAAAAAGAAGAGCATCGTGTCATCTTGATGTCCATCATGGGAAGACTCTAAGTACCAGAGAGAAGAGCCTACATTCATCTTAGCAAGTCCATCATGAGAAGGCATCAAGTATCAAGAAAGAAGATCACCAATGCCATCATGGTGTCAAGCATGAGAAAGTTTCTAAGTACCTAGTAGAAGAGCTTACAGTCATCTTAAAAACCCATCATGTGTGCATCCATCAAGTATCAAGAAGAATAATCTTCAAGGCAGTTCATCAAGGAATCATCAGAAATGGTTGAGTAATTGAAGAAGCTGAGCATCATGCAACACTCAATTACACTTCAAGTATGATCACGCCAAGCTGCTAAGTATAGAAGATGTTTAGAGCTTAAAGACATCTTAGCAGCTCAGCACCAACTTCAACAAACAAACAAACAACTCAACAACAAGAAGCCAGGGCCTGAGGGATCCTTGTTCGGAGGGACTAAATGAGATTCCAAGTCTGCTGGGCTTGAAGAGTTCCTAGAGAACTAGAGAAGTTCCAAGGCTACTGGCCTTGAAGAGTTATTAGTGAACTGAAGTCCCAAGGCTACTGGCCTTAAAGGAATCTTAGTGATTCAGTGTGCTGCCCTTCCTTTGTGGAAATCCTGCTAGTTGAAAGCAGAAGAGTGGATGAGGAGCTTGAGTCTCTGAACCACTTAAAACCCCTTGTGTATTTTACTTTATGTCATTTACTTTATGTACATTAACTGCTATAACTGCTATGAATGTTTTAACTACTTACCATTGAACTAACTCTATGAACAATGTATGCACGATTATGAATATATCAATGAAGGGGATCTTTTACATATTCCGTTGTGCTTGAAAAGATTCTTATGTTTATCACATGCTAAATTATTAGCAATACAGAATAAACTAGAAAAGAATTTGAAACGAAAAAGGATCTATTCAACCCCCCCCTCGTCTTTCTAGATCTATTGTGCCTACTGGTAACTAATAATTGGTATCAGAGCAGGTGCTCATGCTATATTCAAAAGCTAATCGCTTTGAGCCTGATCCTAGGCACAAACATTGTTCTAAACTTAGTTTAGTAGTAAGTCACTTGTTATATGCAGATGAGCTCACATGTTAGAAATATTGTGTACAGGTAAATGTGTATATACACCTGAAGCTGCTCAGATTGGTCCATGCTCTTGATTGTCATATCTACAAGACCAATTCTTGCCCGCGGTCAATCTTTTAGTCTGAAGACCAGGCTAGGAAGCTCTAGAGACATCAACAGAAAAGAGTTAAACAACCACCAGGCTGAAAAGATGAAAAGGCCATACATGCAAAGAAATGCTCATCCAGAGAAGAAAGAAGAACTCCTCAAACATGTGTCTAGCCAACCAACAGCTGGATGTAAACCTTGTTAACTCAAGGATGTCAAAGAATTGAAGATGTTGAGATTCTCTTAGCTTTCATCCTCAAGACCACGACTGATTGATTGAAGGTCAACTAGAGCAACAAGCTATCAGGAGAAAATGAGAAACTATACACATCAATGCCTAATCTCAGTATGTCAAAGTTAAATGACTGTTAAGGAACTAACGGTAGAAAGGTACGGTTCCTCACTAGTATAACTGTGTACATCATGTTGCACCTCCTTATGAACTATAACAGTATTCTTTCATGTAATCATAATTTACCTAAAAAGGTGAAGAGAGAAAGTACACTGAGGGTAGAAACTCAAATACCTATAAACTTTCTCTCCATCCAAGTTTTAGGTTTAAGATGTCATTGTGAAAGAAATCTGAAATGGGTCATAAGAGCATCACAGGTTAAATTAATTTTATATGAAGTAATCTTTGTTGATGGGTTAGTATGTATGTACAACCTATGTTCTAAGTGTTTAATAACACATAGAGTGTGATCAGTTCTACAAGAGTATCTTGAAGATTCGTAGAAACTGATCACCTCCATGAATCAACCAAATACAAATAAATCGTAGAGTTGATTCCCACTCTGAACATTTAAACCCTGTGAACATAACCTAGCAAATGATGAAACCATCAAAGAAAAAGAGTGTTTTATTAAAATAGCAAATCTTACACACACTCGCCATTATGCATCTCAAATTGTATTATCTAAATTAATTACATGCATGAATATGACTGTTGGTGATCAATATGATGATTATCCAAATAGATGAGGAACATGGGTTTAGAAAACTAACCTTGCAGGACCCATCTAACAATGGTTACCAAAAATAAAAATTCATAACCTGCAGGTACTTGGTCTATCTGGCCACACTAAGGAATACTGAAGTAGAAGACTTCAGTCAAGAAGATTCAACCAGCAGAAGGCTTAAGACTGTTCAGAAATGAGTCTGATAAAACTCCTATATGTCAAAGACTATCCTTGAAGACCTGCTGAGCTGATCTGAATAAAGCTCACATGGCTGCTGATCTTTATATAGAAGCAGGCCATTCAACCAAAGATGAAAAATGGTCTTAGATGCTCAATCATGCAAAGCATGTCATAATAAAAGAATCCTCACGAAGCTCACCACAGAGGATCATCGAGCATCAAACATGAGGAACTCATTATGGGAGCAAAACTCCACAAGTACAAACTGTAAAAGAAGACTACATTCGTAGTGCTGTCAAATGATCGTAGAATGATCAGTCCTGGAGATATCCTTGTCTATGATGTAAACAGATTTGACTGTCAGTGGTAATTCCAGTCAGAAGGAGATATGCAGGGATGCTTCCTAATGCACGTGAAGAAAAAGAAATCACACCTCACTGAGAAGATAGTATAAACATGGGGAAGCAGTGATCTGATAAGAACCAACAGAACTGGGATATACTATGAAGTAGTGTACCAGCTACAGAGTCCCAAAATTTTATAGCTGATGAACCAAATGAAGATCCATAGTCAGTAGGAACGTCTCAAAACATACTACTGATAACCTTTCAGCCACCCAACTCAAAACTGTGGAGAGCCTACGATCAAACATCTGATCGTAGTGTAAGAGCAAGAGGACACCACGATTACAGCAAATGTAATTGTCTAAAGTTGGTAGAGGACCTCACCACCAGAAAAGGTCAAATAAGATATCAATGCAAATCACTTCTAAAGTATTTCATCTGGAAAGCGCCTCAGGGACAAACCTAACCCTTAGCTCACTCTAAGAGGTTGGCCCTTCCTGAGCTACCTTAACCCAGAAGAATTGCTTAATCAAGTTCATCTCAAGGACAAAGTCAGTCAACGATCATAGAGTAGAGGTTGAAGAGAACTCCAAGATCGTCGTGCAACCTCAACGATCGTAAAAGCAGACTCGACGATCGCAGTCCTACTAGAGGATACTCTAGCTCATGAGGAGCTCGGAAGAATTGGACAATTACCCAACCATTCAAATTGTGAGGAGATAAGTTTGAATGCTGGTTGGAAAGATGTCCTGCTAAAGAAAAGTGCCTAAGCCTTCATAAAGTACATCAGTAGTTGAGCTATGTAGTTTCAACATGAGGAGAAATGTCAAAACCATCCACTGCAGCATCTCTCAAAAGATGATCATTGAGTCAACAAATGAAAACGTAGAGTCCATAGCTGCCTTATCATGCTACTCTACGAACCAAAATGGTCAACGGTCAATCCACATCATTGACGCCAGTTTGTTTCAAAAAGGGACATTAAACTAAAGAGTTAATGGGGGAGTTACAGCTCATTACTGGGCATCATGCAACCAATGGTTGGTTGACACATCAGAGAGTATGCAGACTTAGAAGGAACTGCCATAAAGGAAAATTGAAATTAGCAAATAGTTATCAGAAGCTATCGAACCTCTCTCCCTCCCATTTTCAAACCCTAAAATCCTCTCAAAAGCCAAAATTAATTAACCCTCCAGAGCATTGTCCAAAGCACAATCAGCCATCTCTCATAAACTTCTCTAAATCAAATACCCATATTCCTCGAACTATTCAAATGGAAGATTTGCGGGTAATCACTGGCATTCAGCTCGAAACCAAGTCGTTTGAAAAATCTGAAAAGAAGTTCAGAGACATTCTCGAACTTGTGAAGAAAGCTGGATTCTCAGAATGTCTTGAGGCTAGCACTCGAGTATACATTGAACTGATCAGGGAATTCTACTCAAATGCATCCATAAATGCCAGAACCCTTTCAACCAAGGTTAAAGGTCAGTCTCTTAAAGTCTGAAATCATCCGATATCAATCAATGCTTAGGTTTCCACGACTGGGGTGAGAAACCTTGATGAGATTAACACTGAGAAAGCAAAGGAGATTATGGGGTACTAAAGAAACCCCAGTCTAAAGGATATGAAGAAAAAGGAGTTCCCTGAGAAATTCGAGTTCCTTCTTTGAAATAGTAGGAAAATGCATACTATCTTGAGGACCAACACACGACACGGTGCTTGATCAGCGATTAAAGATCATATGCTTTCTGGTCTTAAAGAAGCGAATTAACTTTGGAGTTATCCTGCTTGATCAAATATCCAAATGGGTAGAGAAAATTTGAATTGAAGAAGTCTACGGAAAAACCACTTACAAAAGTGTTTCATGGAATACTTCTTTTGAGCATTGTCTTTGAAGAAGAAATTGGGAAACAAAATCAAGGATGATGAGGGAGAACCTCTGAATGTTTACAAAGTAATGTCTCCACAATTGTTTGTGAATTGGAAGAAAACCCAAAGGAAAGGAGAGCGGAAATAATTTGGGAGGCGATGTGAAGGCCTCTACAAAGAAGAGGAAGGCAAAAGAGGTAGAAAGCTCTGAGTCCGATGACCCTGTACCAGCAGCAACCACACCAGCCAGACAAAAATCTAAAGGTGTGAGGAAAACTAGGGCTCCTCCAAGAAGTCTATCCACAGAAGACAAGGTTGAAGATGAAAAGGTCTCAACTGTAGAGACCACTAAGAGGAGATGTAATGATTACTTGAGGGCCATCCAAGAAGAAAGCTAAGATGGTAAATAGTCCGATCTTAACTTACTAAGATATTACGTCGGCGAAGAAAAGGACGTGAAGTCGAAGAAGAAGAAGGCAACTGATAATCCCAATTTGAGCCCCATGGACCAAATCCATCGGTGAAGGTGAAATTTGGATTAATGGAAGAAAATCTTTGTAAGACCAGAAATTTTTTAAATAAAAAGGAATTTCCTTTATTTATTATTTTGAAATAGTAAGGGTTGATTTGATTAATGTGGATAGTTAAGGGTTAAATCATAAATATTTCAAAATAAGCAAGTGGTTATAAAATATTCATTTTTGTGGGGAATATTCGTTTGGTCGTGGAATATTAAATCTTTGTCGGGGAATATTAAATGCGACGAAGCATGACCATGTGTGGGGCCCATGTGAAAGCGATTGGATGAAGAAAGCGACAAATATAAGTTGGTTAAAAATAATGGCGTAGTTATTCACAATTAAGGCTGTTGGAATACCCGGTGGTTAAAATCTGATGTCTGGCGTGGTTGCCGCGATAGCTACGGTATTGCAGTATTGTTGAATTATTGATTAAATACGTAAGATGGCACTACTCAATAATTTTCACGGTAATTCTTATTGATATTTTATTTTATTGATTGATAATTCTTTGCGTTGGTATTTTATATTATTCTTTGTTTTGATAATTGTCCTTTTACGATATTTCCCATTATCGGATCAATAATTCATATTATTTGAATAATATTATTAGATAACATTATTGGCAATGTCTAGAAAGTTACATCTAAGGAGAGGTTTGGTCACCTAATTGCTTGCGTCGATGAGGAGAGATCCTTATTGGAAAGCCCCTCTTTCTGAGGAGCGACTGGTTATCATAAATGTGATTACGTAATATTATTTGTGAATAATTAATTATTGATTCATATGATAAGGAAATATTTATTTTATATGGATATAAATGATGGATTTATTTATGTGGTTATAAATGAAGAAATTATGCTGAGATGTTTTATTTGTATTTTATCGGATTGGAGGTATTAAAAATTAAATCAGGGGTTTTGAGATATATTACGGGGTTATAATTTTTAATCCAAATAGTTGGATTGTGGTAATTTTTGGGTATGTTATACATACATAAGTTGAGTATATGTCCACAAATTTTGAGCGAATTAAAAATTCACGAATGATTTGTTATGAATTTTAAGAGGTGTCGATTAGGAAATTAGGGTTATAATTGATTTTGGTGGAAAATTCTAGAATTGAGTGGGCCCCACTTGTGGTTGGTGAAGAAATGTGCTGAATTTTATTTCAAATGTGGTGGGTGGCAATAGTAGCGAGGTAAAGCCATCGGGTAGCTTGGTAAAGTGCCTTGGTGGGCTAACATTTTCTATAAATAGAGGGCTAAGTTAGAATTGAAAATCACACGAAACAAAGTTTTCTCTCTTTCTCTCTCTATATTATTGGCGTATTTTGTGAGTATTTAGATACTTTGAGAGTTGTTATTCGGTACAAGTTTCATTCGACATCACTTGAGCCTTTCCTTCCGGAAATCTTGATTCTTTGAGGTAAGGGATGTTATTTTCTTCTCAAATGATATTAATTCTTGATATCATTATCTTTGAAATATTGGTTGGTACTTTTTATCAAAGTTGGAACTTTTTCATGTCGGGGTTACTATTCATGAGTTCTTATTCACGAGTTACTATTCATGAGTTACTATTCACGAGTTCTTATTCACGAGTACTATTAAATGAAGCGTGAAGATGTTTTTGTGGAATTTCTATCTTTTGGTGTCGAGATTCTATTCACGTATCGGCACTATTATTCACGTATCTGACACTATTCACGAATCGGCACTATTCATAGAAAAAATGAAAATTTTTCTTTTCGTCTAAAATATCTATTACGGATACTAGCTTTGATTGTATCCATGTTTTGATCATTCTTGAATTTTACACCACTATGATTATTTTTGAGGTATTGTTGGACATGGATAAAACAAAGTACGAATCCTTAATCCTTAATCCTTGTCATTTTGTTTCCTTTGGATTCGTTCTTTAAAAATATTTTCATCATCCTCGGTCTTAAATGATGATATTATTGAATATCTTTGGCTGTAGTGCAAGAAGATGAATGATTCGAAGAATATCTTTGGCTGTAGTGCAAAGATGAATGATTTCTGAAGAATATCTTTGGCTAGTGCAAAGATGAGCAGTGTTTAAATGAACATGATTGGTGATGATGAATATCTTTGGCCTTTAGTGCAAAGATGAGCAGTGTTGAGATGAACATGGACCGATTGATGAATATCTTTGGCCTTTAGTGCAAAGATGAGCAGTGTTGAGATGAACATGTGGATTGATGAATATCTTTGGCTTTGTAGTGCAAAGATGAATATTTGATTTGAGATGAATATTGATTGATGTTACGAGGATAAAATATTGATGATGGATTTATTAAATTCATAGATTATAGTAGATTTCATTCTCTACGTAACTCTTACATGAATTATTATTTCATTGCGAATATTGATCCGAAACTTGTTATCTATTGTATTCTATCAGTTTTTCCTGTTGGAGACTAACGATAATTTGTTGTATATTATCTTAGTCGTAACATTCTTCTTCTTTGGGCTAGTTGAGCTCACCCTTTTCCTTGTTGTTCATTTTTCTTCTTCCGGGAGGCGAGAATGTAGCGAGTCTAGTGAGGGGGTATGGAATGAAGGTTCTAGAGAGAGTTGTTTAGTAGTCCTCACCATTATTGTAAAATAATGTATCGATAAATGTGATGAGGATTTATTTGAGTATAAATATTATCAGAAGATAATATTTGTATTTAAACTCTGATTTTATTGTTGTGATAATAAAGTTGTAGTTGTTTACGTACCATGTATTTGGCGACTCGAGAATGGGTTGGATGGAATGGACCTATTTTGGGACACGAGTTACGACACGGTTGGTATCGAGCTTAGGGATATGATCTCTGGCGGAGATGGGGAATAGAACTAGGAGGGGGAGGCGAGTAAATCCTTTGCTAGTGTGTGTCTACCTAAGCTTATTTGTTAGTTGGTCGGTATATAGGGATATTATGTGATATATTGATTTCCTTAATTAACCCTTATTTTATTATGATGATAATTGAGAATGTCATTGAGAATATTAATAGTGGTGTAAATGAGGCCGAGTGGAGATGCTGTGCTTACCAGCGAGGAGAGCGTGCAGCACAGTGGCAATGTACCTCTGTGAATAACACCTTTGAGCGAGATGATGAGCGAGGGATGTTTAGAAGTTTTTTGCAGTTCATGCAAAATCGAGACGAGGAGACTTCGTGTTCAAAATCTGAGGAGGAGATGATAGCAATTCACGGGTGGTCACATGACCAAGCGGTTCAAAGAAGTTGGGACCACGAGTGCAGGGAAAGCGGATCCGATCATGGCGGAAACATGGGTCAAAGCAAATTACCAAGATATTCGATGTCTTGGGATGCGCGAAGAAAAGAAAGTTCCATTCGCTACTTTTATGTTAAAAGTGGCGAGGCGGCGATTCTTGGTGGGAATACGTGAAGCGTACCCATCATTTGCATTTTCGGCATATCGTGGGAGAGCGTTTGAAGCAGTTCAATGACAAGTACTTCCACGAAAGTATTCGTCGTATGAAGGAAGTGGAGTTTATTAGATTGGAAGCGAGAATAACATGGCGGTGTCCCGATGCGGCGAAGTTTGCGGAGTTATCGAGTTTGCACCTCATTTGGTGGAGAATGAGGAGCGTATGGCGGATGTTTCGAGAGGTTTGAAACCCGGCATACGTCGATATCTCATTTCTCATAAATTTTCTCTCTATTCAGGATGTTGTAAGCGAGAGGCTCGGTTGTTAGGCGAGATAACGAATACGTTCAACCGAGGGACCATAACGAGGATCATACCAAAAGATATCGATCATCGAATAACGATAACCGGTGGAGAAAGAAGAATATGGACAAAGGCGGTAACCACTCGGTGGTAATCGTGGCCATGAAAATAGAAGAAGCGAGTTGGGAGGAGATTTTAAAAGAGGAGATTCAACAACGACCATGTGAAAGCGCGTCGGTGCCGTGTGGCAACCTGGTTCAAGGGGAGAAAGACCATCGATTCGTCGTATGTTACAAATCGGAAGAGGGACATATCATATCAAGCGCCTACAAGTTTAAGGTATGCTATAATTGTGGAAAAGAAGGACATATCGCTCGAGTTATGCGATATCGAAACCTAGTGCGGTGAATGGTGACTCAAAAGGATGTCGAGAAAAGTCAAAGTCAGCGATTCTGGAAGAGCGTTTGTCGTGGCCGGTCAAAATCGAGGAAACGACGAAGTTATGCGGGTTAGTTAATTATAAATTCTTGCGAAGTTTATACCTTACTAGAATCTAGGTTCTACCCATTCTTTTATCTCTCTTGCTTGCGCTTTCAGCGTTTGAACTTGACTACGGAGAAATTAGACTTTGACTTATTTATGGAGACTCGATTAGGAGAAACTTTCATTACATCCGTTGTTTAAAAATCTTGCTTGATTCGGAGTTGGCACTATCGCATTACTTGTTAACCTTATTTCTATAGAGATATTTGCTTTTGATGTGATTTTAAGGTTAACTACTCATCATGCCAAATTGATTGCTTTTGTAAGGTTGTTAGTTTTCATATTCTAAGCAACTTTGTTATTGAATTCAAGCAATCAAACCATTGTAGTCAAACATTTTCATATCAAGCCATGAAGTCATTCGTTTATTACGGATGTCAAGTTTTCTTAGTCCATGTTATGGATTTGAATAAAGACACGTCGATTTGAATAATATTCTTGTTGTTATTGATTTTTCTGACGTATTTTTCTGAAGAATTTCTTGAAACTTACTCCAAAGCACGATATTAAATTTTGTATCGACTTTGAAACCGGTACAAAACTCATTTCTAAAATCTTATATCGAATGGCTCTATTGAACTTGAGAGTTAAAAATTCAACTATAAATTTGGTACTGAGCCTTTATCTTATGACTTCCTTTGTGGAATTCACCTAAGCGGACTCTCTGTAGGGGGCGTCGTATTCGATGCGATAGTAAAAGCGATAGGTGTCATTGTGACGTCTTTATCAAGGTTGGGATATGAGTCGCGATTGAGAGAAGCAACCTAAGTCGATGTCGAAATACGTAGCTTTCTGAAGCTTAGTTGGTTATTATCGAATTCGTTGAGGATATTCTCGAATTGCTATTCCATTAACGTGGTGACTCATAGAGATACAAAATTCAAATGGAGCGAGGAATGTGGGAAGAGCTTGAAGAACTCGAGAGGAGACTCATTTAAACATATGTTACGACCATACCATCTGGAAAAGCGAGCGTGGTAGGCGGCGTGTTGAGTAGAAGATCGTATACAAATGCAGTACAATATTGTCAAAGACTCATTTAAGTATAATATACAAATAATAGAGATGGAGATGAAAACTCTAGGTACCCAGCGTGATGATATCTGATGCGTGATGATATCTGAGTATAATCGACTTTAATCGATAAAGTTAAAAGCATTCAAGCTACACACCGGGTGATGAATTTGAAGAAGGAGGTGCAAGAAGTTGTTATTTTAAAAGCGAGAATCGGTGAGGTGAGGAAAGCTCGAACCTTGATTTATTAATCCATTTGAAATTCTCGATCGAATAGGAAGCGTGGCCTATAGACTCGTTTTACCACCAAGTATAATGGCGTGTTCATGCGCGTTTTTCCGCGTATCGATGTTACGTAAATATGTGGACGACCCGAAACACGTCATTGAGTTAGAAGCCGGACGAGATAGTAGAAGACTTAACGTATGAGGAGGTACTGTCAAGATTTTGTAGAGGAAAGAACATGACCTATGTGTCTGAGGTTATACCATAAGTTAAAGTTTTGTGGAGAAACCATCTTTATTGAGAAATGACACGGGAGTTGGAAGCGAAAATGAAAGCGAGGTATCTTTACCTTTTGAAAACACGAGTCGTCGTCGATTTCGAGGACGAAATTTCATAAGGAGGGAGGTTGTAAGACCGAAATTTTTTAAATAAAAGGAATTTCCTTTATTTATTATTTTGAAATAGTAAGGGTTGATTTGATTAATGTGGATAGTTAAGGGTTAAATACATAAATATTTCAAAATAAGCAAGTGGTTATAAAATATTCATTTTTGTCGGGGAATATTCGTTTGGTGCGTGGAATATTAAATGCTGTCGGGGAATATTAAATGCTGGCGGTATGAGATGACCATGTGTGGGCCCCATGTGAAGCGATTGGATGAAAAAAGCGACAAATATAAGTTGGTTAAAAATAACTTGGCGTAGTTATTCTGAATTAAGGCATTGGAATACCGATTGGTTAAAATCTGATGTCTGGCGTGGTTGCTTGCGATGCGCTGCGGTATTACCTGATATTATTGAATTATTGATTCTTACGTAAGATGGCCTTTACTCAATAATTTTTCACGATGAATTCTTGTTGATATTTTATTTTATTGATTGATAATTCTTTGCGTTGGTATTTTATATTATTCTTTGTTTTGATAATTGTCCTTTACTTTTGATATTTCCCATTATCGGATCAATAATTCATATTATTTGAATAATATTATTAGATAACATTATTGGCAATGTCTAGAAAGTTACATCTAAGGAGAGGTTTGGTCACCTAATTGCTTGCGCTTCGATGAGGAGAGATCCTTATTGGAAAGCCCCTCTTTCACAGGAGCACACTGGTTGTCATAAATGTGATTACGTAATATTATTTGTGAATAATTAATTATTGATTCATATGATAAGAAATATTTATTTTATGTGGATATAAATGATGGATTTATTTATGTGGTTATAAATGAAGAAATTATGTTGAGATGTTTTATTTGTATTTTATCGGATTGGAGGTATTAAAAATTAAATCGGGGTTTTGAGATATATTACGGGGTTATAATTTTAATCAAAATAGTTGGATTGTGGTAATTTTGGGTATGTTATACATACATAAGTTGAGTATATGTCCACAAATTTTGAGCGAATTAAAAATTGCGAATGATTTGTTATGAATTTTAAGAGGTGTCGATTAGGAAATTAGGGTTATAATTGATTTTGGTGGAAAATTCTAGAATTGAGTGGGCCCCACTTGTGGTTGGTGAAGAAATGTGCTGAATTTTATTTCAAATGTGGTGGGTGGAAATAGTAGCGAGTAAAGTAAAGCCATCGGTGTTGAGTCAAGTCTGCTTGGTAGGCTAACATTTTCCTATAAATAGAGGCTAAGTTAGAATTGAAAATCACACACGAAACAAAGTTTTCTCTCTTTCTCTCTCTATATTATTGGCGTATTTTTGAGTATTTAGATACTTTGAGAGTTGTTGTTCGGTACAAGTTTCATTCAAACATCACTTGAGCCTTTCCTTAGAAATCTTGATTCTTTGAGGTAAGGGATGTTATTTTCTTCTCAAATGATATTAATTCTTGATATCATTATCTTTGAAATATTGGTTGGTACTTTTTATCAAAGTTGGAACTTTTTCATGTCGGGGTTACTATTCATGAGTTACTATTCACGAGTTCTATTCATGAGTTCTTATTCACGATTCTTATTCACGAGTACTATTAAATGAAGCGTGAAGATGTTTTTTGTGGAATTTCTATCTTTTGGTGTGTGAGTTACTATTCACGTATCATGCCTTTATTCACGTATCTGACACTTTATTCACGAATACGGCACTATTCATAGAAAAATGAAAATTTTTCTTTTAAGTCTAAAATATCTATTACGGATACTAGCTTTGATTGTATCCATGTTTTGATCATTCTTGAATTTTACACCACTATGATTATTTTTGAGGTATTGTTGGACATGGATAAAACAAAAAGTACGAATCCTTAATCCTTAATCCTTGTCATTTTTGTTTCTTTGGATTCGTTCTTTAAAATATTTTCATCATCCTCGGTCTTAAATGATGATATTATTGAATATCTTTGGCTTTTTGTAGTGCAAAGATGAATGATTTCTGAAGAATATCTTTGGCTGTAGTGCAAAGATGAATGATTTCTAAAGAATATCTTTGGCTGAATAGTGCAAAGATGAGCAGGTGTTTAAATGAACATGGACCGATCGATGAATATCTTTGGCCTTTAGTGCAAAGATGAGCAGTGTTGAGATGAACATAATGGGATTGATGAATATCTTTGGCCTTTAGTGCAAAGATGAGCAGTGTTGAGATGAACATAATTAGATTGATGAATATCTTTGGCTGTATGAGTGCAAAGATGAATATTTGATTTGAGATGAATATTGATTGATGTTCTGAGGGGATAAAATATTGATGATGAATTTATTAAATTCATAGATTATAGTAGATTTCATTCTCTACGTAACTCTTCTATGAATTATTATTTCAGCTGCGAATATTGATACGAAACTTGTTGTCTATTGTATTCTATCGATTTTTCCTGTTGGAGACTAACGATAATTTGTTGTATATTATCTTAGTCATAACATTCTTCTTGGGCTAGTTGAGCTCACCCTTTTCCTTGTTGTTCCATTTTTCTTCTCGGGAGGCGAGAATGTAGCGAGTACTAGTCGGGGTATGGAATGAAGGTTCTAGAGAGAGTTGTTTTAGTAGTCCTCACCATTATTGTAAAATAATGTATCAATAAATGTGATGAGGATTTATTTGAGTATAAATATTGTCTAGAAGATAATATTTGTATTTAAACTCACAGATTTTATTGTTGTGATAATAAAGTTGTAGTTGTTTACATACCATGTATTTGGCGACTCGAGAATGGGTTGGATGGAATGGACCTATTTTGGGGTAAATCACAAATCGACATCTGGCGATGAAGAAAAATGCATGCAAGCCCCAGAGCATTTAACTCGATGATAAAGACAATATACAAGTTTACCCAACTGCGACTCAAATGCAAATGCTCCAACCAAATTTTAGATGATGGATCAAATGATGCCGATTAGAAGGAAATGCCCCCACTATTATTTGCTGACGTCAAGAAAGTCATGACGATGATCAGAAGCTTCGACGACGAAGAGAGAGTCTGAAACTCCTATAGTTGAACATCCAACAAGAAGAAAGAGCTACTGATTACTTGCTCAAATTGCCTCCAAACGAAAAAATGATCACTCTAATCTTTGTCATTGAATTAAGTGATGATGAGTCTGTATCACAGGAAGTAAGTGCTGAGGATGGAACTAGTGATGAAGAAGATGAATCAGAGGAAGATCTTGCTGAAGAAGGTTCTGAAAATGAAATGAAGCAAGAAGGATTCATTGATGGAAACGATCAAAATGTTTCAGGCTCCGAAAGAGAAGAAATGGAGAATGATTTCAACTCTGCAAATTAGGAATTAGAGGATCCAGCAGACTATCGAATCCTCTCTCCTACAAGAATCACTAGAAGAGTTGTGGTAGAAGTCCTTAATGAACCAGAAGAACTCCCAGCTGAAAGATGGGTAAAATATGGAAACGAACAGCTCAAAGTTGTAATGATGACTGCACAAGATATATTCAAAAACAAGAACAACATGGAGCTAGACTGCACGACCATCCTCTACAATCCTGATGACCTGCTAATGAGATGGTTCTTCCAATGGATGCCTTGGCTAAAGGCACATACTGAAAAGGATGCAAGTTACTTCACCTGGTGCTACTCTCATTTTCCAAGCATGGAGCTGGTGGCACAAAACTTCCCAAGGGTGAAGAGTTTTGCCACAATGATCATCACAAACCAACCTCACTACAAGGTCTACAGACATGTCGGCAACCACTATATCCCCTACGATCGTAGGATAGACTCAGAAGGAAGAAGGATCATAACCAAGGAAATAATCGTAGAGTCAGTTCACTCTACTACTGATGGTATCCAAGTACAAATTAAGAAGCTTCCATCTGCTCAAGCATTACTGACAGACATTCCTTTATCCTCAACCAGTGAATGGAACTCAACGATTCTTCAGATTTTTAACACCTTCAAAAATCTGTCCAAGGAAGCAGATAGTAGATTCCAATCTGATGCTCAACAAAGGTCGCCCCAACGGATGATCAAATATACGTGGAGAAGGAGTCGATGAAAATTACGATGAACTGATTGAGAAAATATCTCTATTCATTGAAGAGTCAAAGAAGCTGACAACAACAGAAGATAACTCAGTTCAAGAGAGACTCCAAGCAACGATGGTTGATGTATCTCTCAAAATCAGAGAAAGAGATCACATCTATCTGAAGGCCATGAATGATCAGAAGGCAGATGCACTACAAGCGAAAAAGGCAAATAAAGAACAACTCCAAGTCCTCTCTGACAAGATTGACAACATGAATCAGTCTTTCTCAGTGTAACTTGAGCTAGGACAACAAGACCTCAAGTGTGAAGTTGCTAACTCCTCCTACCTGATGGAGCAGCTTATGTCCAACATAGAGTAGCTCTCCCAAATGATTACTGACAAAAAGGGGGAGAAAAAGAGGCATAGAAAGGGGAAGAATAAGAGGCACTCTAGAAAGAGCAAGGAGAGAAAAAGGAAAGAAAAGAAGAAGACAACACTAGGGGGAGCTGAATCATCATCTAAGGGGGAGCTAAAGGATGATGAGCCTAAGGCTGAGGGGGAGCCAGAGCCAGAACTAGAAGAAGAAGAAATGAATACCTCCACATCCCTGGGGGAGAAGGAGCAAAGGAATCAAACAGATGAATAGCTGATCAACAGACATCTTGGAAAAATACATGGAACCAAAGAGGTACATCTCTAACTAGTTAGGTATGTTCTGGATCCAGGATGTAAAATGTCAGTGTGTTAAATTTTACATCATTATAAATGACATTCATGATTATCTATTTTAGAAATACAGCTGCTCACTGTATATAAGATTCATTCATAACATGCATATGCACTTATTGTTTTTGTCATAATCAAATAGGAGGAGATTGTCAGGAATAAGCATGAGAATGATATTCCTATTTACATATATATATATATATATATATTTATATATATAAATGAATATGCAAGTATGCTTGGATTAAGAAAAGTTGTAAAGTCCTTTGATTGATAATAGAAACATATGTACAAGGACTTAGAATGAATTGATCAAATGTGTTAGGTTGATCCTACATAACCAAAACAGCTTTATAAAGTCCTAAAAAAGAAATGATGTACAAGGAATATAAATATAGAAAGATCAAGTATGTTAGGTTGATCTTATGATGTAATAGATGAAACATCTCGATCGTGAACCTTTTGTAAATCGTGATCTGCAAGAAGAGTCAAGGATAACTCGAGAGCTATCAAGGCAGAATTGTAGTCTGCAAGATAGTAGATCTCGGAGTTCGTAGACTTCCAGGAGAGACGAGGAAGGATCGTAGTGTAAAGCTTACTCGGAGCCGTAGTCTACTGAGGAAGTCATGTTTAGAATCGTAGAGACAGCCTTCCTACGAGCCAACCGAGTATCTGCCAAAGCCAAGTCAAGAATCGTAGACTACACTTAGAGTCGTAGAGTCTACTAATCATACAAGAGGCAGAGATCGTAGTTGAGCAAGATCAGATGAAGACAACAAGCACAACGAAGAAATCGTAGATTATCAAGATCTGATCTCAGAGTTGTAGTGTCTGCATAGCCAAAGCCAAATCGTAGAATGTAGAACTAAGACCTTAACAGATGTGCTCACAATGCCAAGGCAGAATCGTAGAGCAAATACGATTCTCAATGAATGAGCACTCCCAGAATATCCAAAGGAATGAAGCCTCTGGTTGGCCTTTGTATAGATATCGTCCCACTGAAGGAAAAGCAGGAGAGCACTCAACGAATGGCATGCAAGCTAACAAAAGATCTAAGCACCAACCCAATCAACATCAAGATTGAGTTGTGAAGCCATTCGAGATGAAGTCTTCCACAAGGAAATCTGAAGAAGACTTTTTTAACTGACTAAGGAAAGTCAGCAAGTGCAGTAGTTGTCAAGCAGACAGAAGACAACGATCTTGGAAGTTATAAGAATCATAGTGTTTGCCAAACAAAGAAAGAACTGATGGAGTGCATACAGAGATACTGGATAACTTCTGAAGAACAAGGCTAAAGTGATTAAGCATTGGGTCAGTCCATTGATGATAAGTGAATGGGAGATCACAAGGAGAAAGCGAGCTGGACATGCCATAAATCTGAAGCGTCTTACTATTCAAATGGGTCTAGAACAAAGAAGTCAAGCCATCAGTACCTTAGAGCCGCTGAGGCAAACAAAAGTGTTGAAGCACTGCACAAAAGAAGGAAGAGGTGTTCTACATTGAAGATCCAATCAACACTCTTCAAGATCATAGTGTTGTCTCTACCAGTCAATAAGACACTACGATCAGGTCCATGAAGACATGCATCAAAATCGTAGAGTTTGAATAGCTGAAGACTGAAGCATTGGCAACGTTTCAATCTAAAGGGTAATATTCGGACAAGAGCTTATTGAGAGCATCGATGCAAAAGGACAACCTCTGATCGAGAAATCTGAATGAGGAAATAAAGTCTTTGACCTGCCCAAGACATTAATGTGACATCTCTAACGGGGTAGGTGAAACAGTAGACTGTAGTGCTTGAAAAGTATGACATGTCACATTTGCAGTCTACCTCAGTCAACTCGAGATCTGTGAAGATATTTGAATAGCTTTCAACGACTACTTTCCAACGGAAGGATTGGGAAGGAATATAAATCAACAAGAGCTTCAAAGATTAAGGGTTGCTGGAGTTGTTGAGTTTGGAGAAGTGGTGGACTAATCTAGCTACCGTAAAATAGTGAGTGACCAATGATGGTCCGAAGGCTAACTCTACGATCCACCAAGAACACTTAGAGACAGATAAAGAAAGAAGTAGAAGTGAGAGTTCTACAATATAGAAGTGAGAGTTCTACTACAAGAAGAGTGTTCTGAACTGCCGAGAAAAAGAAGAGCATCATGTCATTTTGATGACCATCATGGGAAGACTCTAAGTACCAAAGAGAAGAGCCTACAGTCATCTTAGCAAGTCCATCATGAGAAGCCATCAAGTATCAAGAAAGAAGATCACCAGCGCTTAACATGGTGTCAAGCATGAGAAATTTTCTAAGTACCTAGTAGAAGAGCTTACACTCATCTTAGAAATCCATCATGTGCAGTCATCAAGTATCAAGAAGAATGATCTTCAAGGCAGTTCATCAAGGAATCATTAGAAGTGGTTGAGTAACTGAAGAAGCTGAGCATCATGCAACACTCAACTGCACTTCAAGGGTGATCATGTCAAGCTACTAAGTATAGAAGATGTTTAGAGCTTAAAGACATCTTAGTAGCTCAGTACCAACTCCAACAAACAAACAAACAACCCAACAACAAGAAGCAAGGGCCTGAGGGGTTCTTGTTCAGAAGGACTAAATGAGATTCCAAGTCTGCTGGGCTTGAAGAGTTCCTAGGGAACTAGAGAAGTTCCAAGGCTACTGGCTTTGATGAGTTATTAGTGAACTGAAGTCCTAAGGCTGCTGGCCTTGAAGGAATCTTAGTGATTCATGGTGCTGCCCTTCCTTAGTGCAAATCTTTCTAGTTGATAGCAGAAGAGTGGATTAGGAGCTTGAGTCTCTGAACCACTTAAAACCCCTTGTGTCTTTTATTTTATGTTATTTACTTTATGTACATTAACTGCTATAACTGCTATGAATGTTTTAACTGCTTACCACTGAACTAACTCTACAAAAAATGTATGCACGATTATGAATATATCAATGAAGGGGATCTTTTACATATTCCACTGTGCTTGAAAATATTGTTATTTTTGTCACATGCTAAATTATTAGCAATACAAAATAAACTAGAAAAGAATTTGAAACGAAAAAGGATCCATTCAACCCCCCCCTTCAGATCTATTCATGCATCTTTGGGAACTAACATAATTGCTGCTGTACTTTATCTAACATTATAATAATTTAATTATGAATATTGTCGAATTATATACGTAACAATATTTGTATTGAAAGTCGATATATGATTAAAGTAAGTATTTTGCGGTGACGGTTATATAAATGGAGTTGTAAGTAGTGTATTTTCTGGCAACCCAAGATGGGTGATGTATACCTATTTTGGGGGCATCACATTTGGTATCAAAGCTTAGGGATATGATCCCTGGCTGAGATTTGAGACTAGAACTAGGAGGGGAGAGACGGGTAATTCCTTCGCTAGAATGACCTACCTAAGTTTATTTGTTACTTAGTTAGTCGGTCAGAGTATAGAGATAATATGTGGCATGTCAATTAACCCTTGTTTTGAAACTGTATTCTATAATGATATCTGAAATATAGGAATTGAGCAATGGATGAACTATGAGACAAAGAAAGTAGCCTGGGAGCTAGAATTTGAAATTCTTATTTCTTCGGAATTTGAGGTACGTTCGTAAATTTCGAGGGTGAAATTTCATAAGGTGGGGTGATTGTAAAACCACGACTTTTATAAAATAAAAGTCTAGTTAAATTTATGATCATTATTCTAAAATTATAAAATATTAAATTGATAAATTAGTTAAATAGAGAATTAAATGAGTAATTGAGTTAATAAATGAGAAGAAGGAATTACATATGCTAGCATGGGCATAAGAGGGCTATTGAATTTAGAATTGGGAGGAGAGAGAAAATTTAATCTTGGGCAAAAGGAGGAAACAACCCGTAAGATTAGGAAGTCGGTTTCTTTATTTTCCATATACTTCCAATTCATTCTTTATTTTCCCACCTACCTCTCCTCTAATTGGTTTCTTGGTTAATTTTCTATAGAAAGGGATGGTATAAGAGCTTCTAATTGAGTAGAGAATGTTGGAATTCATTTCCCACATACTTCCAAATCATTTCCTAATTCCCTCACCTAACTAGCTTGTAATTGGCTAAGGAAATGAGATGGGGCATGGATGATTGACTTCATAATTTAGCCTAATAAAGCAAATGATCAGCTCTCTCCTTTATTATATACTCCCTCCCGTAGCCAAAGTTCAGAAAAAGAAAAGAGAGAAAGAGAGAGAGAGACTTTGCAGAAGAAAGAAGAATGAGAAGAAACAAGGGTATGTTTTAATTTATATTTTGATTTTCATATATATTGTTAAGTTTTATGAAATTTATGGAAAGATTTTATGTTATTCTTATTAATTTGTGATGGATTAAACATGCATAAACATGAATCAAAGGAAAGAAATCAAGAAATTAAAAGAAGAACAGAATCTAAAAATTTTAGAAAAATTAGTTTACTACTTGATTTTGTTAAATGCATAACTCTTTGTGTATAATGAGTTATGAGCCATATATCAAAAGAAATCCCTAGAAGTAAGCTAAACGGAGAAATTGGAATCACCCAAAAATTATTTGTAGATTTTTTGTGGTGACAATTTGAGTGAAACTTGTCCGAAGGACTTATAGTCTAAAAAATCAGTTTTATTAAGCTATATTGCGTGAGTTATAATTTTTAATCCAACCGTTGGATCGTTGTAATTTTTGGATATGTTGTACATATATAAGTTGAGTATATGTCCAAAACTTTTGAACCGTTACAGATTAACGAATGATTTGTTATGAATTTTGTGAGGTGGCTGGTTCGGAATTTTTCAAGCAGAAACTTTAGCAACAAACATTAAGTTTTAAAAAGGTATAACTTAATGAATTTAAATCCGATTTGGGTGATTTTTGATGCTAAATTGGATTATTTGAAGTCTAGTTTCTGTTAAAATTAATTAAATTAATAGTTAAGTTTTGGTTAATGGTGATAATACCATAACAGTGGACTGATGTTTTTAAAATGAATTGTCGTATGTGGATTTCTTTAGTTTTGTTATTCATTTATAAATGTTGGAATATAATGTGATAAATAAAGACAACTTGAATGAATAATGAATTATTAGTTGGTTTATATGTTATTCGAGGTGAATACGTTTTAGTGTTGACCTCGACTTGTAATATAATTTAAATTGTTTATTATAAGGTGTTGATTTAATAAATGTTTATATATTTAGATTGTTGTATTTTATCATCGCTTGAGGTGGTGGCTTTGTGGTGGGAAGCCGAACATAAGTCCCCATTGCCATGGGTTCGAGTCTTGGTAAACTCCTCTATGCTCAAGTGGTCTCACGCCCTGAATTTATTCGGTGGTAAGTTGAGCCCTGGATTTATTCGGGGGAAAGTTGAGTTGTGCCGATGAAGACACCACTAAGGCCTCCAAATTTTTTTGGTTATCATACACTTATTGCATGTAATTATTTAGTACGAATATTCATTTGGTCGAGAAATATTCTTTTTGTCGGGGAATATTCGTACGACGACGCCGAATTAACAAATCATTGGTGGGCCTTATAACAGAATAACTGTCAGATAGGGAAAGTGAGAGAAATAACCTTTTTAAAAATTGGCGACAAAACTTTTATAGTTAACTATTGAAATACCTGTGATAAAGATACAGTAATACGCGTGATTCCATAGTAGTACACGGTATTCCTCAATAGCACACGGTATTGTAAAATGATTCTTATTATTGATTCTTACGTAAGAAGTCACTTAGTATTTTATTAAATAATTACCAAAGTATTTATTGTACAGTAACTTATATTATTTAATATGATTAAGCCAGTTGGAAGTATTGTGAGTCTTTGTTAATAATTGTGAATAATTGTTGAAAGATTGAAAATATGTGAATAATTGATGAATAAAAGGTGTTGATTAAAGATAAGTACGATATACAGACGTTTGTTCAATTATTTTCTTTTTACAAAAGTAAGTTTGGCGACTTAGCGACACTCTTTTCTAAAGTAGTATGGACCACAACTCTATTATTGAACAAATTTTGTTAAAACGTGTACAAGTTGGTTTAATTTTCTCGGCGTGACCATAAATTCACTACCATTATTATATACCTCATTTGGTTATTTTGTCAAACCAGGTGTGCTAGTTGTTTACTAAATTTTTAGTATAAATAGGTTGCTCGGTTGAGTAACTAAAGACACACCTTTATTACACTACAAATATAGATTTTTTTTACTACAATATTATGAGTACTATAATATTGTGAGTATTTCTATTGAGTGTAATGTTACTCCAAGTGTAGATAAGGAATGCAAGCATTGTTTAAGTTGATCAATTTCACAGAAAGAAAAATCAAGTCACATGCTAAGGTAAGGGATATCATTATTGTGGTAAGAGAGTATCATTTTATGGTAAAATGAATATCATTTTCGTTCATACTCCATATTATGGTAAGATATTATTATGCGTTTATTCAGTTTATTATTAAAAGGTGAAAAGTCCTGAAAGGATTAGAATATCCTTAATAGTTTGTGCTTCATCTAATATTATGTTAGCAACTTGAACTCTGGATAATTAAGTTGAAAATCACTAAGATCTATGTTATCTTATTATTCTAATTATTTATGTTTATTCATTATATATATCATTGTCATCATCTTCATGCTTATATTGTTATGAAAGTTATCTTTGGCGCGTAGTGCATAGATGGACTTGGTATGATTATGACCAGGGATTATTCGGTATAATCATGACCGTAATGTTATAAATAACGTGGTAAAAGTCATCTTTGGCTAGTTGTACAGAGATGGACTATTGATTGGCATGATTATGACAAGGGATTATTCGGTATAATCATGTCAATTATTGAAAACACAAATATCCTTGGCCTGTAGTGCATGGATAATTCGTGGTCGTGATACTATTAAGCTGAGTCTCAGCATTATTGGTTTTATAGTTGTATATCTTTGACCTGTAGTGTAAAGATGGACTGTTGATTTACCTGATTATAAATATGAATTGTGATTTAATTATAATCTGTGGTGGTTCAGGTGAAGACAGGTGATGAGAGTTCTCTTTGTCGTGGGTATAACAAAGAACTGTTGATGAGTGTTACATGAATGAAATATTAACGATGGACTTTTAATCTAGAGGGGATAGTAGACATTGTATTCTACTTGACTCTTCTAATAGATTGTTGATTCCGCTGCTATTATGGTTGAAAACTTTTATCTTCTACCATATGTTCTAAATATCTGAATTGTTTTGATAATTTAATAATCTTAAGTAATGATATTCTTTACTGGGCTATTTCTGCTCACCCTTTTACTTCACCACCACTTTCAGGTAATAAAAGTGTAGCTGGGACTAGCAGAGAGAACATGGGTATAAAGTGGTGATACAAATTAGTCACAAGCCTAATCAAATTATGAAATGGTGTGGCATAATAATTGTACTGAGAACTTAAAATGTGTGTGAAATATTTTATACATCATTTGATATTTAATTTTGGTGAACTATAATAGGGTGAGGCGAATCAGAATTTGGAAACGTCAAAGGTGCACTCCATTAGAATGAGGAGAACAGAAATCTTCTCGTGCTCCTTCGGGGACTTGATATAATTGCTATTGTACTTTATATGGCATTGTAATAATTTAAATATGAATATTGTCATATTATATATATAACAATATTTGTATTGAAACTCGGTATATGAGTCATCGTATTTTGTACGACAGTGGTATAAATGGAGTTGTAAGTAGTGTATTTTCTGGCAACCCAAGATGGGTGATGTATACCTATTTTGGGGGCGTCACAACGGTATTATTTTTAAAACTCATTGGTTCCATCATTTAATCCAACGTTTTTCAAGAAAAATAGAAGTGCAAACATCAGCACGAATTCAATAAATTTCAAAAATCTAGCAAAGTTAGAAGATTTTGAATACCTAATTTTCTCCATCAATTTCAATTTTTACGCCATTACCTCATTACTGACTACTTCTTTTATTTCTAGCACCACCAATGTTCTTATACTAAGTATTCTAGTATTTCAACTAACAATTTTCCTATACCCCCAGTATAGTTCATCAAACTTACTACACATTGGGAGTTCAGGACTTGCCACAATAATATGAGTTTAAGAACTTATCCTAGTCAGACCATAGGCGTCCATTCGCTGAGGGGTTCAAAACATACCATATTATTATGAGTCACGAAGTTACCATATGATTTAGTTTTAAGAACCGCACCTAATCTTAATAATATCTGACTAATCTTAATAGTTTCTAACTATCAAATATACACATGAGAAAAGAATCACCTTTTCGCCACATATACATTGATAGCGCGACACCAACATTCCAATGATTATCAATATGATAAACTGAGTGCTAGCACAAAACCCTCACCCATACAAAGGTTTGTACAACTCAGCCATCACATGAGTCCTCAATTAAAATCCCATCTAACTCTATATTTCTTATAACTTGCTCTTTGCTCGATACGAATTTTTCGTACCTCATCATCTATAACTCCTCGTGAGTTATATTGTACTATTTCATAGTACAATATCTTCATAGCATCCATCTATAATTATTCAAACATTACAGACCATCTTTCTTTTATAACTTAAACATATCACGTCGTTATCTTATTCTATAATCATCTCCCTTAAAAGTATTTTCTTAACTCGTGATCGTTTTGTTTTACGATCCTCTTTCTTTCCTTTTTCATCATTTATGATTTCATTTATGCTTTTAATCTTACAGACTTTGTCTATTCATCATTATTCATTATCTTGGTTATTGGAGTTAGGTAACTCCCATTTCTTATCTACATATCTCTTCAAGATTATTCTGTGAATCTCCTTGTTTATTTATTAAATCTTCCTTTAAGAATTTAATATAATTCACGTTACTAAATAATTTATTCGAGTTTTATCCCTCGCCATTCTAATATTCTTCTTATAACATTTCTAGGACTAAACTCATCCTATACATCTATGTGTGTGAAAAGAATCACCTTTTCATTATACGTAACTTAAACTTAACTTCTTATTATTTTAACCTAAGGTCATAGCCGAAGGTACTCTTACCTAAGTGTATAACCTATCAGCTTTGATACCAACTGTAACTTCCCCAGATCCGGGTCCCAAATCACTACGGATCTGGTATACTATTTCTATAACTATTACGGAAGATATAAACATAAACTGTTTATATATTAAACATTACACACTATCCCCAAGGTCGAGAACCTTCACATAGTACCTAAATCAATATCCTATCAGACAGACAAAGTTATTATCATACATTACTGTTACAAATTTAGCTGCACATATAATCCAAAGCTGACTTGTCTTTGACTTTTCCTGTATCTGACGTATTCACCCTAATCTACAATGTTTATCATGATATAGGAAGGGTGAGCAACAATTTTGCCCAACAAGTATAATTTCAATTAATGATATATCATGATTGAAAGAATTGAACAATAAGCTAGCTAAGTGTCTACAATATATATATTGTGAAAGGGTATGAATAAATTTTCATAGCTAAACGAATAATGAACATGTATAAATCAACTGGAGCAAATGGTAATGAAGGTGATCAGCCTTTCATACCTGATGAATACATGCAATGTGCACAGAGTGAGAATCAATAATTCATAGACATGGTATAATCAGTAATGATTAACCCCAAGCATATTTCAAAAATATCAACTCGAGATTGAGTTAGAGAACTTGCGTGTACCACCATTGATTACGAATTCTGCAACCTATATCGCTTTGTCTGAAGACCTAATATAGATAATATCGATCTCCAAATATTATAATAATATCATCATAGTATAGTACTGTTAAATACAGTTATAATATAACCTAACAAATTACCACATAATCCTATTAGTCTATAAAATGCCTAAAATTCGGTATCAAGTCAAAGTATTTCAGTCTGAGTTGAATTCGGTACAATTTCTAACATCTCGACGGTCTAGTCGGATAATTCATGAGTCTAATTTCCATAATACTTTGCCTAAATGCGTTACATTTACCTTATGTAATTTCATTTTAAGTCAAAATATTTTTCAATGACTTATAATAATTTTCAGATAATTATTATCATTTACCATGATTTTTCAATCATTAATATCATATTAATATGAATTAAATACTACTTAATTCCATTATCATTAATATTTATTTCATATCAAATATTAATGAAATACATGTCATAATATTATAATATATTTATAATATTTCAAAGTATTTTTAATACCATAAAATCATATTTATATTATTTTAAGCAGATTAAATCCATTATCCAATAATTGCCATTAATATTAAAATATTAGTGTTTTCATGACAAAATATCAAAAGCTATATTTTATAACTTCAAATATTTTTCTAACCATTAAATTATTTTTATATGATTTTTAAAACATTATTTCTAATTTTCCATAATTTATTTAATATATCTATTAAATAAATCCATTATCATTAATATTAATTTATTAATAAAATTCATCACAAAATATTAAAAGTCATTAAAAATAACTTAAAATATTTCCTTACACTTTAATATAATTTCAAATAATTTTTAAAGTATTAAAATCATTTTTAAGTAATTTATTTAATATAATAATTAAATAAATTAAATATCATTAACATTTAAAAATATTAAAATATTAATGAAATATATTCCAAATTATTAAAAACCCATTTTTAGGCTTTAAAATAATTTTTACAAATTTATTATGAATTTCTAATATTTATTTTCTATTTATTCTATAATTTTCATTTAAAGTTGGGGTCCTCCACAGAAACACTTGTAGACGGTAATCTACAAGTCCGATTTGGGCTCACTTGGTATCGTTAGAACCATGACTTCTCGAGCTACGTTTTAGGCTCAAGAAACGGTCCATTTGGCTCAGTATGGCGCCCTCAAAACAGGCCACTACCGACTGACCATTACATGTCTTGTAAACATTTTCAGTTTTGAAGTCTTTTACAGAAACGCTTGTATTACGAGATCCACAAATCCGATTGAGGCCCAATCAAACTCATTGGATCCATATCTTCTTGACCTACAGTATTCAATTATCAAACACCAAATTCCAATCTGTTTAGGTCCCGAAAATCAGGCCCAAAGTGACTGGTCAGCAAGGTTTTCTTCAACAGTTGGTTCATTTTTTAGATTTAGGGTCCTTAACGCAAACGCTTATAAAACAAAATCTACAGATCGGATTTAGGTCCAATAGTTATCGTTGGATTTTTATTTTCTCGAAATACAATTTCCATGTATCAAACATCTATTTTGTTTTACATTTTGATCCCGAAAATGGATGAAGTGAGTGATCGGTAGCTTGTGTTCAAAGTGATTAGGTATTTTGGAATTTAATTCATAACTTGTTCAGTTCTTAACATATTTGAGTGATTCCAAAGGGGTTTTTCCCTTAACTCGTGTATCTAGCCTGCTAACATGTTTTAAACCATTAATCACATGATCCCAAAGAATCTAACATAAAAATATATATAGCATACAAAGGAAAGTTTTTTCTTAAACCTTTTGGTACAAAACTTGATTTTCTCACTTTGGATGTAACTTTTGATTTCAAAAATACTTTGATACACATTTAAAATACCAATACTCATGTAAATCATGAGTTTTTAATGATCCAAAACAAAATTTGCTTTGTTCATAAAGATCTAAAAAAAAAATAGCACAAAAATTGAAAATTTTCAATTTTTACCTTTTTCTTCTTGCAAGCCTTCTTGATCCTTCAAAGTAGCTTATGATTTTAAGTTGTATGAAGATCTAAGACCCCTCTTAGACTCCCTATAACTACCAAAATCTGCAGCCCCCTTTCTCTCTCTATTGTTCTTATTTTAGACTTAGGTTTAGAAAACTAACATAACTTAGTGTATATACATTATACATATAACACATATAATTATAGAATATGTAACTCCTAATATAATTACATATACTAATTATCAATTTAATATATAAGTTACAAAAATTAGAATTTTAAAAGCCCAAAGGCTTGTTTGACAAAACCATATTATTTTAAAATTTAGGTTTTAATAGTTAAGGTCTTGTTTGGGTAAAACAAATTTAAAACAAAAGTAAGGCCTTGTTTGGGAAAACGATTTTAAAAACTCTTTTAATAGATCATTTAACACATATTCTTAATGTTATCCTTTAATTAATTAAATCTTAACATTAATTTAATTAATTAAAAGTCTAACATCAATTAATCACATAAAATTATCACATTATAATTACTCGCTAATTATAACTTCATGTAACAATTACCACATCACTACAATTATCTCAATTAAATTAGAACTATAACATAAAATCATTACATATTAATTAAATATTAAATAATCATTTAATTAATACAATACACTTAATTACATTACTCCATATTAATCACATAATCTCAATAAATAATTCAATTAAAATATTTATTTACTTCAATAAATATTAAATTAATATTTAAATTCTCTTCACACCAATTCACATATTTTATAATATATAATACATATACACATACTCGTACTTAAACATCTTAAAATTAGAATTTTATTTATTAAACTTTCATTTATTAATTCTTAAAAAAATTCGGGATGTCACAAATATAGCGTAAACATAAAATGAACTTCAACTTAAACGTGGCTCGGCCAGTTACACGGCAGTTGCAAATACAAAGGGTCTGTAGGCCATGTTTGGTTAGAACCCTAACAACATCTTACTAATTTATTTTAATAATCCCCTTATCATATAGTTCAAAAATGTCACACTTCATTTTATTTAATCATTGAACCAAAACAATTACAATTTACTTAACAAATCATTACCTTTCTAATTTAATTATTTAATTAAATTAGAATATTTCCATAATTTTCTTCTTTATTGAATATTTATTCAATTCCATAAATATTCCATTAAAATGTTTATTCAATCCCATAAATATTTTTAACTATTAACGAAACTCACAATCTTACTACGTTAACATATTACATTTTATGTAATATATATATTAATCTCCCATTTATTAAAACAAATATAATCACATGATTTCGCTATTTTAATTATGTGAATCACTAACATTATTTATGAAACTTAATTCATAATAATTTCCATCGTCACAATAATAATTAAATTATATTATCTCATAATATAATTTTAACTTAATCAAATTAACTAATATTACTTAGTTAATTTCCTATTCATAACAATTACATTTAGTTTCTTCAATAGTTTAATTAACTATTAAACCTCTTTTTTACAATACATGAATATATATTTATCTTCACACCAAATCATATTTCATAATATATAACATATATATACACATACTCAAAATCAAAACATCTTATAATAAGAATTTTATTTATTAAATTCTTATTTAAATAATTTTTAAAAATTCAGGTTGTCACAGTTGTTGCACCTTCGGGATGTGTATGGTGAGGAAAGTAGGTCTCCTTGATATGAAATATCTAAAGAGCTCTTCGATCTAGAATGACCAATGGCACTTCTGATGCGGATATATATCCTAAAGATGATCAATTTAATTGAGCAATTTGGGATAAGCATGTTTTATCATGGATGGTGAGTTAAGCCAAGATCTGATCTTGCAGTCACTCCCAGACTCTCTCACAATTTTTTGTGAACTTTCACATGAACAAACTTGATGTCATCTTGCCTAAATTGCTTAACATGTTGAAAACTACTAAGAGTTACCTTCCAATGAAGAAAGACCACATCTTGCTCGTACATGTTTTGTCACGCCCCGAAATCCACCACGCGACATCATCATCACATCATCATAATGACATCATCTTTGTGTTTCTTACATCATGCTTGCCTCATCTCTTCTCTTATTTTTCAATTCAAGTTCACATGTATTGGTTTTATTTAGTTAGATTAACTAGGTTTTCTTTCCCTAGTTTGGTTATACTAACTTAGTTACACATAACGTAGTTTGATTCCAACTAATTAGTTAACTTCTTAGTTTCTTCTTAGTCATTTCCCTATTTTGTCTTATTCCCATGAATAGTATTTTTATGCAAATTTTCTCAAAAATTTTGTATTTTTGTCTATAAAATTATTTTACAATCAACTTTAGTTAGTAAATATCATATTTATAAGTTCTATAAATATTCAAGATATTACATTCTCTACTCCTTATAAGAATTACATCTTGAAATTATCTCTATCTTAGTCTTCAATATAATTTTATTAATTCATCTTTACTCACATTATATCTGAATACTTAAATTAAGTAAGAATGTTCAATCTAAAACTTTCCTTACACTAGGTTCTAAAACTTTAATCACACTCAACTTCCAGTCTTATTCTTTAACATCCTACAATGGAAACTTTACTTATTTAATATATAGATGATGTAAACTTTACACAAAAAGGATAACAAACATTTTAGGTTATTTCATGTGTAATTAAGTATTTTACGGACTCAAAGATGATATGTAAGACCCTAAATTTTATAAATAAAGATTAATTTTCTTGAAATATTTTTTTAAATATTAAGGTGTGGATTTAATATAATGTTATAGTTGTGGTTAATATTTATAAATTGGGGAAAGTAAGCAAATGGTTAGAAAATATTCGATTGGTCGAGCAATATTCGTTTTAACAGGGAATATTCATACGGCGGCGCAATCATTGGTGGACCCCACAACGGAATTACTGTCAAAGTGAGAAAACGATAAAAATAACTTTTTATGAAAATAACGGCAAAAATGTTACCATTAAACTGTTAAAATATCCGGTGATAAAAGTATAGTAATACGCGTGGTGGCATAGTAGCATACGGTATTGATTATTGATGCTTACGTGAAAAGTCACTCATTTTTATTTAATTATTGCTACAGTAATTGCTGCATAGTATCTCACGTTATTTGATCCAATTATTGTTGCAATATTTTATATTATTAAATCAATAATTGAGATGAAAAGTTATTCATATTATTATGTGCATAATTAACAATGTCTAGAAAGTTACACGAGGAAATGGGTTTTGTCACCTAATTACGCTAGTATGGAAAAATACTTATCGAAAAGCCCCCTCTTTCCTGGGAACGATCTGGTTGTTAATATTGTGAGTTATAATAATGATGAATAAATGTTGTTAAAAATATTGAGGGTATTTTTATGAAGTATTGTTATAAATTTTGATTATTATATGGACCCCCATTTACCTATTTTTCCAAATAATCGGTAGAAATTTATACATATAATAAGGGTGGGGACCACATGTGCGGCCCACAAGTAGAAAAATGAAGTTGGGAGGAAAGTTTACAGGCACGGGTGGTTTGTTTGTTATGTGTGTGTGTGTGTGTATATATATATATATATATATATATATATATATATTATAACAAGTTTTGTTTTATATGAAAAATAGAATATATTATATTTTATTATGCATAGTATTTGCATAGTGGCTGCATACTGTTTACATAGTAACTCAGAAAATTAAAATTTTCTTATGAATTCGCCGGTATGCGCCCGTGAACTCTTCCCCTTCTGTTCATTCAAATAGTATCCTTTTCCATTCTCCTATAAATAGAATGCTTACTTAGATCATTGAAAATCACACCAGAATCAAATAATTCTTCTTCTATAATATTGAGCATATTTTTTTAGAGTTTAAGGAAGCTTTGAGTGTAGAAAATAGTGAAAGTTTTCTTCAAGAATATATCCATTTTACCAGTCGGAATTTCTCTCTTTTTGAGGTAAGGGGTATTATTTATTTCATATTCGCTTACGATATTATTTTTCGTATTCGTAAAATTTTTTATTTTCGTTCAATATTCATAATGAATATTATTTTCGTTCAATATTCTTAGGGATATTATCTTAGTTCAATATTCGTAAGGAATATTATTTTTCGTTCAACAGTTGTAAGGATATTATTTTTGTTCAGTATTCGTAAAAAATAATATTTTCTTCCATACTCTGTAGTATGTAAGTAATATTATTTCGTTTCAGATTTCAAATGCTACACTCATTTTGTTAATGTTTTGGCTTTTATAATCCATGAAAATAGTAGAATATCCTTAAAATTTGCGTTTCATCCAATATCTTTTTATGAAAATAATATTCTGAGCATTCTTGAAAAGTTTTAACTTTTTCATGTCGGAGTAATATTCACGGGGTACTATTCTCGAATTACTATTCACGAGGTACTATTCGCTCGAGTACTATTCACTTGGGGTACTATTCATGACAAAAATTGATTTCTTTTCGGTCCAAATCATTTTTGATACAATATTATTCTTGAATTTTACTTCACAAAGCAGTATAATGTTGACAATTTGGATATTATTGAAATCTGGACAAATTAAATTGTTAAAGTCTTTAATATTTATCATTGATCTCATTTGATTGAATTTTTATATCATTGTCATCATCATCATGCTTATATTATGATGAAAGTCATATATGGCCGTAGTGCATAGATGGACTTGGTATGATTATAACTAAGGATTATTCTAAGTATAATCATGATCGTAGTATTACAAATGATGTGGTAAAAGTCCTCGTTGGCCGTGTAGTGCATTGATGGACAGTTTTTGGTATGATCATGAACATGGATTCTCTTCGGCCAAGGGTGTAAAGATAAATTATTTTATGGCGTGATCAAGACCGTTGATGAAAACACGAATATCCTTGGCCCGTAGTGCATAGATAATTTGTGGTCATGATACTAATGAATATCCTTGGACCGTAGTGCATGGATAATTCAGTGATGTGGATTATTTATTAAGCTGAGTCTCAGCGATAAAATTGATGATAAACTTTTTAAATCATAGAAGATAGTAGATATCATGCTCTACTTGACTCTTCTAATGCATTGCTTATTCCGCTGCAGTTGTTGATCTAAAATATGTTGTCTATTATATTCTATCAGTTGTTATACTATTGAAGGCTAATGATAATTTATTTTGCATTATCTTAGTCATAATATTTCTTACTGGGCTAGTTGAGCTCACCCTTTTCTTTCATTGTTCTCTTTAGGAAATGAGAATATAGCTGGGACTAGTCGGGGGAATGGATTGATGGTCCAGATGGTTGTTTTAGTAGTCCTCACTATTCTGTGAAATATTGTGATAATAATTGTAATGAGATTGAATTTGAGTGTGGATATTGTCTAGAAGATAATATCCGTGTTAAAACTCTTAGCTATGTTTTGTTGTATTTTACACGACAGTTGTATAATTAAGTTGTAGTTGTATTCTATACCACGTATTTGGCGACCCAAGATGGGTGATGTATACCTATTTTGGGAGCATCACACGATATTTGGTGCTATCTTTAAAGACTATACCAAGTGTAAAGACCGAGAATTTTCAAACAATTATATATATATTTTTACGAATATTTTTTATTTTTATTTTTTTTATTAATTATTATGAATATTGGTATCAAGAATAATATTTTGAATTTTATGCGATATGGATTTAACAGGAAAGTCAATTTAATTTTTAAGTTGAATAAGAATGAAAGTAAAGTCGGATATGGTTCAAAACCCTAATTTTGGGATTTTGAATAAGGAATTTGAAAATTTATGTTATAATAATTATATTTCAGTGCTATAAGTATCTACTGTATGTGTGTATTGATTATATTTGGTCAATTATAGTTTAGCATGACCAAACCCTATCATTAATTTGATAAACCCTAATTTAAAATTTAAATAGAAGTTCAAGACTATTAAGTAATTGTGTTAATATGATTAATGACAAGTGTTATAGATTTTAATGTTAATTATGGAAATCTTAATTATTAAATTAGAAACCATAATTACTAAAAACCCTAATTGCTAAATTAGAAAACCTAACCGTTAATTTAGAAAGCTTAATGTTAATTAGGAAACCTTAATCCTAATTTCCAAGCACTAATGTAATTAGGAAACCCTAATCTTCCATTTAGAAACCTTAATTTTCTATTTTAAACCTTATTAGAAATCCTAAAAATTTATTTTTGTAAAACCCTAAAGGTCAAAACCTAAGGGTCATGTCAAATTGCTTGTATGCCATTAAATTTGAAAGCCAATTAACCAAAATACCCTTTTTGCAATTCTTTAATAGTTGGAGTATAGATCTTGCCATATATGGAGTTGTTCACCAACTCTAGATATTACATATGAGTAAAATCAATTCAAATCATCCATATACATCAGCCATTTACATTTCACCAAGATATATAGATTAAGAGAGAGAAAAATACACAAATAAGCTTCATTTGCTCATATACACTTAACCAAGACCCCCTTTCTCTAAACCCACGAATTTCATTGTTAGACCTATCCCAAATCAAGTCCCTAGTTCACCCATATCAGATTAGGAAGCCAAGAATCAAGATTTGTCAAAGTGAAGTATAAACCCTAATGTAAAATCTGATCATGTATGCTATGTTAGATCTTCTATGTTTGTGTTTTAATATGTTGTATGATATGTTAATAAGTGATTTGGGTTGTTATATTATGGATCTATAATATCTAGATGCACGAAATTAAAGATTTTAAAAATCTGGCAAAACTTGAAAATATTGTCTGACAGTCAAAAGTCAGGCCTCATAGATCGATACCTGTTAATTGTTTTAGTCTTTTAAAGGTTTGTAGTTGTAGTATGCTATGAGGGCTTTGATCTCGAACTGGAATCAGGGTAAGATCATAGATATATTACAAGTTATGGATGGTCAAACTACGTTGACTGACTATGACTTACCCAGCAGTGTCTGACAATGAGTTCATGAACTTACCCAACTGTGTCTCACAATGAGTTCATGAGCCCAGATCTTTCTTGTGTTTGTTGATTTGATTCTGTTGTTGTAATAAGGTTGTAGTATGGTATATGGACTACAGATTCAAGCCTTTAAATCACCTAAATAAAAAATAGATTTAATGTAGTGGATGGTCAAAGTAGCATGAAGGAGCACGATTTCTGTTGTCTGGGTAACCCAGAAAACTTAAGAACGTTAGTTCTGACATGGTTTAACCGGACAATATCTGGTGATTGTGTTATTGTTAGACTGATTTAGTGTAATTGATCTATTCTTTGTCATGTAGACTACAATATGAAACCCTTAAAACACCAAACATTGCATGAAAAGCAAGTTGTGGAAGCCCAAAAGTGGCCACACGAACTGTTCTTATTTTCTGTGTAACCCAGAAAATGAAGAACAACTCTGACAGCTCGTTTGCAAGCTTAGATCTTGCTTGTGTGATGCAATTGGACCATGATTGTTGTTGATACATGTAGTATTACATCAATACTACATGATCTATCATTTAGCTTGCCCAGAAACATCATAGACTGTGAATTATTATTGGTCAAAGTAGGTAACTCAAACATTGACTTTGAATGTTCTTGAGGCTCAAGAACACATTAAGCGACAATTTCTGTCGCTAAATGCTTTAGCGACAGTTATATTAATTTTAATTAATTTAATTTCCACAAATCATTTAAAAATAGAAATTAATTTCTAAAAATTCCAAAAGTAGTTTTAAAAATTATTTAAAGTTATAAAAATTAACATTTAATAATTTGACATACCATTTTAAATTATTAATCAACAACATAACACCTCATGTCATATTACAACTCTCTAAATTATAAATTAATTTAATTTAGAATATTATCTAATAAATTTAGATTCATAAATATTTATTAACAACCATCACATCATAAATATTTATTCAACAATAAACACCTCAAATAATTATTTATAATTCTATAAATATTTAAAATTATAACATGAAATTTTGGATTGTTACATCCTTCCCTCCTTACAAGGATTATGTCCCCAGAATCACAACTCAAACAATCAAATCGTTACATTCTTCCCTCCTTACAAAGATTATATCCCTAGAATTTAAGACAAAAACTAAACAAATAACTCAGGATAATTCTTCATCATTTCAGCTTCGAGTTCCCACGTAGCCTCTTCGACATTGTGGTTCCTCCATATCACCTTTACAGAAGGTATCACTTTATTCATGAGCACTTGTTCTTTCTTATCTACTACCTGGATAGGAATCTCTTTGTAAGACAAATATTTACTGAACTGCAACAGCTCATACTCGATCACATGCTTGTAATCGGGTTTATACGGTCGCAAAACTAACACATGAAACACGTTATGCACATGTTCTAACTCTGGAGGTAAAGCTACCTCATAAGCTACTTCTCCCACTCTGCGTAGTATTTTGAAAGGTCCAATAAACCTTGGGCTTAACTTTCCCTTCTTGCCGAAACGAATTTTTCCCTTCCAAGGAGAAACTTTTAGGAACACGAAATTTCCTGCTTCAAATTCACGATTCTGCATGTGTTGATCAGCATACTCTTTCTATCGATCTTTAGCATTTACCAATCTTGCTCTGATGAGTTTGATAATTTCAATGATTTCATCTTGTATCAATTCGGTCCTAGCAGGTTGGCGTTCTCCAACTTCATCCCAAAGATAGTGGAGTTCGCATTTCTCACCGATAATGCCTCGTATGGCGGTATACTAATGCTTGCATGGTAACTGTTGTTGTATGCGAACTCTGAATACAAACATCTGAATTCAAGCACAGTTTATGAGAAATGAGGTATTGATGTATTTCGGGTCTCAAACCTCGTAGAAACATTTGTGTCATTCTCTCCTCATTATCAACTAAATGAGATGCAAACCAGGACAACTCGGTAAACTTAGCCTCGTACTGCGACACAGTCATATTGTTTTGCTCCAACTTGATAAACTCCACCTCCTTCATGTGACGAATACTTTTAGGAAAGTACTTGTCTTTGAACATCTCTTAGAACTTCTCCCAAGACATCTTCGAAAGCGGCAGTTTGGAGTGCGTTTCTGATTCCCACCGATGTCTGCTTCTCCTCACAACATGAAGGTGGCAAAGGGAACCTTTTTCTCCTCGGAGCATCCCAAGATATCAAATATCTTGGTGATCTACTTTATCCACGTCTCTGCCTTAAGCGGTTTTGGGTCTCCCCAAAACACCGATGGTCCCAGCTCCTTAAATTGTTTAGCGGTGACCATCTGTGAGTTGCCAGTGTGTCCACCTGCATTTTGAACAGGAGCCGCTCTCGGCTGATGTTGCATGAATTACATGAAGCCTCTAAACATCCCATCATTCATCATTTGATTAGTGTTGTTATTTACCTGAGGATTATTGTCTTCTTGTTGCACATTATCCTGGGTATTGATCGTTGGTTACTCAACGGTCTCATGTGCTTCATTTCTTATCTCGACATTTTTAGATGTCATTTTCAAATACTGCCACAAAACAAGGGTTAATTGGCATGCCACATATTATCCCTATACTCTAACTGACCAATTAAATACCAAATAAACTTAGGTAGGTCATACTAGTGAAGGAATTCCCTGTCTCTCCCCTCCTAGTTCTTATCTCACATCTTAGTCAGGGATCATATCCTTAAGCTTTGATACCAATTACGCCCCCAAAATAGGTATACATCACCCATTTTGGGTCGCCAAATACATAGTACTAAATACAAATACAAACTTAATTATACAACATGAGCTGAGAGTTTTTACACGAATATTTTCATCTAGACAATATCCAAACTCAAATAGAGTCCCCATTACATTTATTGGCACACTATTTAATAGAATAGTGAGGACTACTATAACACCATCTCGGGCCATCACTCCGTTCCCCGACTAGTTCCGGCTACGTTCTCATTTCCTGAAGAGAACAATGGAAGTAAAAGGGTGAGCTCAACTAGCTCAGTAAAAAATATTATGACTAAGATAAGGCAGAATAAGTTATCATTAGCCTTCAACAATGTTAAACTGATAGAATATAATAGACAAAACGTTTAACTGCAGTGGAACAAGAAATCAATTAGAAGAGTCAAGTAGAGCATGATATCTACTATCTTCTATGATTTAAAAAGTTTATCATTAACTTTATTGTTGGGACTCATCTTAATAAATAGATCACATCATCGAATCATCCTTGCACTACGGGCCAAAGATATTCATTAGTATCACGTCCACAAATTATTCTTGCACTACGGGACAAGAATTATTCGTGTAATCATCAATGGTCATGACTATACCAAATTATCCCTAGTCATAATCATACCAATCAACAGTCCATCTATGCACGTAAGCCAAAGATGACTTTCAACACAATATAAGCATGAGGATGATGACAATGATATATTAACTCAATTAAAAGAAAGTAAAGGATAAATTTTTAAAGATTTATAATTTAATTTATCCAGAATTCAACAATGTCCAAATTTTCAACATGATACTGCTTTGTGGAGTAAAATTCAAGAATAATATCCATGTATCAAAAATAATTTGGACAGAAAAGAAATAAATTTTTTGATGAATAGTACCCCATAAATTACCTATGAATAGTACTTCGGGAATAGTACTCTGTGAATAGTGCCTGATATGAAAAGTGCCCCAAATACACGAGTGAACAATATTTGAGTGAATAGTAATCGGGTGAATAGTAACCCATGAATAGTAACTCGTGAATAGTATCTCAACATAAAAAGTGCCCCGAATACCCGAGTGAATAATATTATAGTGAATAATAATTGGGTAAATAGTAATCCGTGAATAGTACACCAGGTGAATATATTGATATTTAATAATAAAGTTCAGATCAATATTCCAATAAAATGATACTGGATGAAGCGCAAAACTCAAGGATATTCCACCAATTTCAAGGATTATAGAAGCAATACTTACCATAGTAAGTTTGGATTTAAGAATATGAAAAGAAATAACATACAAAATTGCAAATGGATTTTCACCTGTCATACGGTACGTAATCCGCGTAGACAGGTTATTCCGACATATTAAAGAATGAATACGAAAAATAGTATTCATTATGATTACGAAAGAAATAATATCCCTTACCTTAGTAGAAAGCTGTATACTACAAAAGTGAAGTAGCAGAATACTCTTCATCTTGTTCTTTATAGTTTCTCTCTCTATAGTGTCTCTTGTGAATCTCAGTGAATTGGTAAGAATGAAAACAAAATTAAGCTACTATTTATAGGAGAATAGACTAAATAGTAACTAATTCACGAACGGTCCAGATTGATTCACTATTAGAACGGACGGTCCATATTGATTACTATTAAAACCACAACCGACGGTCCAGATTGATTTTCTTTTAAAACCACCATCGACGGTCCTGATTGATTTACTTTTAAAACCACCACCGACGGTCCAGATTAATTTACTTTTAAAACCACCACCGACGGTCTAAATTGATTTACTTTTAAAACCATTATCAATGGTCCAGATTGATTTACTATTAAAACCACGATCAATGGTCCAGATTAATTTACTATTAAAACCACCACCAATAGTCCAAGTTGATTTAACTTATTACACTTTAGTACCCCTAAAGTTTTCCAAGTTTTCATTATTCCCCTCTAACTTTTGTAAATCACTTATCTTCAATAAACACATTCTTAATACTTCAACAATTATTCATCATTAATATTATAACTCACAATATTTAACAACAAGATCGTTCCCAGGAAAGAGGGGGCTTTCCAATAAGGATTTCTCCCTATTGGCGCTCAATTACGTGACCAAACCTCTCCTCGACAGAACTTTCTAGACATTATCAATATTGAAAATAATAATATGAATAACTTTGTTGTCTCAATTATTGATTTAATAATATAAAATATTATGCAGATGATAATGTGACAATAATTGAATCAAATAACGTGAGATACTATGCAACAATTACTATAGTAATAATTGAGTATAACTGAGTGACTTCTCACGTAAGCATCAATAATCAATACCGTGTGCTACTATGCAACCACACGTATTCTTTGTACTTTTACCCATTGGGTAGTTTAACGGTTTAACGGTAAAACTTCCATTTGTTATTTTTATAAAAGATATTTACATGGTTTTCTAACTACGACAATACTTAGTTAATGGGATCCACCAATGATTGTGCCGCAAATGCGAATATTCCCGTTAAAACAAATATCCCCACCAATCGAATATATTCAACGACACAACAAATATTTTATATCAACTTGCTTACTTCGCAAAAATTTCCAAATATTACCTACAACTATAACATTATATCATATCCCCACCATAATATTCAAAAATATATTTTGAGAAAAAAATTATTCTTTATTCAAAAAAGTTGGGGTCTTACACCTACATTTTGGAAAAAAAATTCCATAGTCCCCTTTGTAAATAAGACTATCCACATGCACATAGGCATGACTATGCATTAATACGTCAAAGTGACAATCCATAAGGGTAGCCTAATTATCGGGATTACTTTGCTTTTTCACCTTAGCTCATTTGTCCTCAAATAGGATAGGAAATAGCAGAAAAAGGTGCCAATTTGACTGTTTCAAAAGTCAAATTTTTTCACATCATTATGTTCAACATAGTTTAATACTACCATTTGCTATATTGGACATTTTTTATCATATCATATGGGCATGCATACTCACTACTATGTGTTTAGATGTATTTCATATAATAAGTCATTTTCCAACGGATAAAAACTAGAAAAGAAGACATACATACGTTACCAAGACAGTGTAGAACACTTGTATGGTGACAGAATTTGTAGAAAGACGCCCAAACTTAGTAAATCTGAAGAAGAGCTCTCGAATTTCCTTCGCTGCGCAACGTGAAATGAATTGAGAAGGCAACTTGCAGCCCTAAAAACCATCCACAGCTGGCCGCAGGTGTACCTGCAGCTCCCCTGGGTGGGGTCCACCCCTTCAGCTTGGTCCAGTTCAAGTTGCAAAGGAGTTCTCCCAAGCTGAAAAGGCCAAATCAGGAATAAAAACACTACGCGATTGAATAGAATATCCTGAAATCCTGGTTTTCATAGGTCAAGTTGTGGCTTTACATATCACTCATTGGTTTTCGTCCAAACATAGGGTACACTATACTGATGATCATAACTGCTATAAAATACATCCGACAATACCGCAATAAGGTCTGATGCCGTCAATTTGGGGTTGTAACCCCAAAACCATTCTCCCTAACAGAAACTCTAATTAATTCAGCCATTGATACACATATGAATAAGGGTCATTCAACCTTGACATTATCTCCATCAAGGATCTCATTTATTGATGTACACATCGACGAAGGTCAAGCAGCCTTGACATCATCAGTCGTTGACAGTTAAAACCAACGAAGCATTTGAAATGGTCCAATGACAGTGTCCGTTGATGCACATGTCAGCAAAGGTCAGACAATCTTAACAACACAGACAGTTGGCAGTAACTTTGACATAACACCCTCATCAGGGAGGACCGATGATGAAATATATTATACACATCCATAATAGACAAAACACATCCCCACAGATCTTTTGTACATGAGAGATACATCCTCAATGGAAAGTTTGTACCAAGGATTAAAGACTTTGGTGATAACCCCAACGTCAACATCCTGGAAGTTTCTTGGTAGCTTTGGATCGTACGTCCAAGTAGTTAATCATGGTGGTGAATGATAACTCTAGTTCTGGTAGTCTCGGTAGAGGTCAAGGGGAGCCGACAATCATCCCACCATGTTGGAGAACAATCCAACAAACCACATACATTTGCATCATGTTGTTGTACATTGCATCATGATCATCTTGTTGCATTTCAAGTGTCTAGTATTCTTTATCCTATCCATGCTAATGCATTGCATGGATATAATAAAGAGGGGCATCTGTAGACACTCGAAATTTTCTGCATACTTGTTACTAACATTACACGAGGGCAGAATCATCTTTTAGAGATAACCCTGGGGGACAGCTCAGCTCAATCCCAGAAATAATACCGGGAGTTTCAGTACCATCTCGGAGATAACCTCGAGACATCAATTTCAGTCCCGGATATAACACCGGGAGTGTCAGTTTCAACCTCAGAGATAACCCCGATGAATGCAGTTCATATACCGGAAATCAAACCGGAGAAGACCGTTTCATCTCAGAGATAACCCCGAGATGCTCAATCTCAGTTCCAGAAACAACACCGGGAAAGACAGTGTCAACCTCGGAGATAACCCCAGAGATGCTCATTTCAACCTATGCAATCAACTTCAACCGCGGAAACCACACCGAGGCACTCAGCTCCAGTCCCAGAGATAACCCCGGGAGGTCAGGCACACCTCAGAGATAACCCTGAGGACATTCAGCACTTGTAGCAGTCCAATCTCGGAGATAACCCTGAGCAACATCTGCTTTATCAGCCCAAATAGGAGATAACCCCGGTGAGGGGCAAGATCATCATTTTCCCACCTCAATCCCACATGCGCACCGTCTCAACACATTTCAACATAAATTCTACACAACAATGTCCCACAAGAACAAAGGAGTTCCAATCCCGAGTGACTACTACGCACAGCAGCACACCAGATAGAATTTGAAGCCTAAAGACCAAGGGCATGGTCCCATCTTATTGACTTCGTACAACCTCTAATCCCATGTCATTGCGTAGCTCTCGATAATAGCAGTCCGAAAAAAATCTTATACACCTCAATCGGATGCCCGGATTGAAATTCTAAAAGCTCGAGCAGACATCACGTTACACGCGTGAATGTACTTCGAGACGGTGAGACCAGTGGATCCCGGGGCACCCCGGGCAGCCGTAGGTGCATCTGCGGCTACAGCAGGTGTACCTGCGGCTCCCCCTCTATAAAAAGAGGGCTTGGGGTGGCCATTTTGTAAGAGAAAACGGTGAGGAAGCCCTATCCAATTTTCTCTGTACACACCCTAAACTGAGTGCTTTCTCATTCTAAACACTTGTGAGCTTATATTCAGTTATATTTTTACTAGCGGGAGCTGAGTGTTCATCCATTTAAAGTTATTGAAGTCTTCTTTGGTAGTCCACTGTAAGAACCCAACTTTTATGAATAAAGAATAATTTTCTCAAAATATATTTTTGAATATTATGGTGTTGATTTGATAAAATGTTATAGTTGTGGGTAATATTTATAAATTTTGCAAAGTAAGCATGTGGTTATATAATATTCGATTGGTCGGAGAATATTCATTTTAACTGGGAATATTCGTATGACGGCACAATCATTGGTGGACCCCACAATAGAAGTATTGTCATAGTAAGAAAACGACAGAATTATCTTTTTATAAAAATAACGACGGAAGTATTACCATTAAAACTGTTGAACTACTCGGTAGTAAAAGTACAATAATACGCGTGGTTGCATAGTAGCACACGGTATTGATTATTGATGCTTATGTGAGAAGTCACTCGGTTATACTCAATTATTGCTACAAGAATTACGTGATCATATCTCTTATATTATTGATTCGATTATTGTCACAAAGATATCTCGCATAATATGATATATTATTAAATCAATAATTGAGACGACAAAGTTATTCATATTATTAAATTACAATATTTACAATGTCTAGAAGTTCTATCAAGGAGAGGTTTGGTCATCTAATTGCGCGCCAATAAGGAGAAATCCTTATCAGAAAGCCCCCTCTTTCCTGGGAACGACCTGGTTGTTAAATATTGTGAGTTATAATATTAATGATGAATAAGTTCGTGTTGATTAAAGAGGATATTAATAGTTCCATTGTGTTTGAATTATTAGTGTTAGTGGAAATCAACATTTATTTTGATATTAATTGATGTCTGGAAGTTATACTGACCAGTCGGGTAATTAATCGGATAAATAAGCAATTAATTGCTATTAATTCACATGATCATAACTATTTGTTCACATGTGTGTACTATTGATTCACATTCTTGTACTACTAGGGGAGTTGGTGCAAGATTGGTAATACTTGCATAACTAAGTTTAAAATGGAGGTATAAATGGAGGTACTATACTGAAATTTGTATTTTCACATGATTATAACTATTGATTCACATGATTGAACTATTGATTCACATTATTTACTATTAAGGGAGGTGGTGCAAGTTTGATAATACTTGCAGGACTAAATTAAAAATGAAGAAAAAGAGGGAGGTATTATACAGTAATATTTTGAGCCCCAAAATGTGCAATTATTGAAACTATATTTTTCTATAAATAGAAGCTCATTCTTCCTTCATTTCTCACCAATTCACTAAAGCTATAGAGCAATTATTATAGAGAGAGAGAGAAAGAAGAGAGAGGTCTTCTACCTCTACTCCAAAGATATCTAGTTTCTTTCTAAGGTAAGGGTATTATTTCTTTTCAGATTCATGAAGAGAACTTCTATTATTCCATTCTTTATTATTATGTTGGAATAACCTGTCTATGCGAAATACTGCATACGTGGTGAAATTCTTCTATTATTCCATTCTTTATTATTATGTTGGAATAACTTGTCTATGCAAAAGTACGCATATACATGGTGAAATTCTTCCGTTATTCCATTCTTTATTATTTCATTGGAATATCTTGTCTGCATGTAATTACGCATTTGATTCGGTTCTGTTATTTATTATTCTATTAGAATATCCTGTCTATGCGTATTACGCATGACTTGGTTCCGTTCTTTATTATTCTGTTAGAATATCCTATCTGTGCGGATTACGCATGACCTGGTTCCATTCTTTATTATTCTGTTGGATTAACCTGTCTGTGCGGTCTATCGCATGCATGGTGAATCTTCTGTTATTCCATTCTTTATTATTCTATTGGAATAACCTGTCTATGTGGATTACCACATGCATGGTGAATTCTTCTGTTATTCCATTCTTTATTATTTTGTTGGAATAACATGTCTATGTGGATTACCGCATGCATGGTGAATGATCCTTTGTATTCATTCCTTATTAAATTATGGAAATGATCTATCTACGTGGATTACCGCATAGCAGGCAAAAATCCATTTGCAGTTTCATATATTCTCTTATACTTAGTTGGTTTAAGCTTTGGCTTCTATACTCCATGAAATTAGTGGAATATCCTTGATATTTGCGCTTCATCCAGTATCTTTTCATGGAAATATTCTTCTGAGCATTCTTGAATTTTACTCTACAAAGCAGTATCATGTTGACAATTTGGACGTTATTGATTTCTGATTAAATTAAATTATAAATCTTAAAAAATTATCCTTGAACTTGTTTTATTGAATTATTATGTCATTGTCATCATCCTCATGCTTATATTATGATTAAAGTCATCTTTGGCTTATGTGCATAGATGGACTTCGTATGATTATGACCAGGGATTATTCGGTATAATCATTACCGTAATGTGACGAATGATGTGGTAAAAGTCCTTATTGGCCTGTAGTTCATTGATGGACAGTTGTTGGTAAGATTATGACCAGGGATTATTCGGTATAATCATGACCATTGATGATTACATGAATATCCTTGGTCGTGGTGCAGGGATGATGTGGTTTATTTATTAAGCTGGGTTTCAGCAATAAAGTTGATAAAAATCTTTTTAAATCATAGAAGATAGTAGATTTTATGCTCTACTTGAATCTTCTAATGAATTGCTTGTTCCGCTGCAATTAAACTTGTTGTCTATTATATTCTATCAGTTTAACATTGTTGAAGGCTAATGATAATTTATTCGCATTATCTTAGTCATAATATTTCTTATCGGGCTAGTTGAGCTCACCCTTTGATTTTCGTTATTCTCTTGTGAAATGAGAATATATTGGGACTAGTCGGGAAGCGGAGTGACGGTCCAGATGATAGCATTAGTAGTCCTCACTATTCATTAAATAGTGTGATAATAAATGTAATGAGGACTCCATTGAGTGTGGATATTGTCTAGATGACAATATTCTTATTAAAACTCTTAGATTATGTTTTGTCGTATTTTACACATCGTTGTATAATTAAGTTGTATTTGAATTTTGTACCATGTATTTGGCGACTCAAGATGGGTGATGTATACCTTTTTGGGGCGCCATGATTGGTATCAAAGCTTAGGGATATGATCCCCGGCCGAGATGTGAGACAAGAACTAGGAGGGGAGATGGGGAATTCCTTCTTCGCTAGTATGACCTACCTAAGTTTATTTGGTATTTAATTGGTTGGTCAGAGTATATGGATAATATGTGACATGTCAATTAACCCTTATTTTATGGCAGTATTTGAAAATGGCATCCGAAAATGTGGAGATAAGCAATGATGCACATGAGACCGTGGGGTCACCACATATTAATACCCAGGATAATGTGCAACAGGAGGACAATAATCCTCAGGTAAACAACAATGATCAAATGATGAACGATGGGATGTTTAGAGGCTTTATGCAATTTATGCAACATCCAGCGAGGGCGGCTCCTATCCAAAATGTAGGTGGAAACACTGACAACTCTCAGACGGTCACCGCTAAGCAGTTCAAGGAGCTGGGACCACCGAAGTTTTTTGGAGAGCCAAAACTACTTTAGGTTTAGACGTGGATAAAGCAGATCAACAAGATATTTGATGTCTTGGGATGCTCCGAGGAGCAAAAGGTTCCCTTCGCCCCCTTCATGTTATGCGAAAGCAAGAGGCAGACATTGGTGGGAATCAGTAAAAGCGTACTCAACCTACCGCACTCAAAATGTCTTGGGAGAAGTTCTAAGAGCTGTTCAACGACAAGTACTTTCCTGAAAGTATTCGTCACATGAAGGAGGAAGAGTTCATCAAGCTTGAGCAAAACAATATGACCGTGGCGCAGTACGAAGCTAAGTTTATTGAGTTGTCTCGGTTTGCGTCCCAATTGGTTGATAATGAGGAGAGAATGACGCAGATATTTCTAAGAGGTTTGAAACCCGAGATACATCAATACCTAATTTCTCAAAAACTGTGTTTGTAAAAAAATGTTGTGAATAGGGCTCAGTTATTGGAGCGCGATAATGAGTCAACCCAACCAAGAGAGAGCAACCGATATGTCGATAATACCAGTGGTAGTAGTCATCGAAGCGGTGACAACAAACGTGGAAGGAATCATCATACCAGAAATGATAATCACTTCGGTGGTAATCATGGCCATGACAATAAGTGTGGACATTTCAAGAAATGGAGATTTAACAAGGATGGAAAGACGTCAGCACCAGCACCTGTTGTTAAGGAAGGAGAACGACCATCGATCGTATGTTACAAATGCGGAGGGGAGGGACATATCAATCCAAACTACGTGATGCAGTCCAAAGCATGTTATAATTGTGGAAAAGAAGGTCACCTAGCCTGATTTTGTCGTGCACCAAAGTCAAGCCTAGCTGGGATGGAGGCATCAAAGGGTGTCCCAGACAAGACAAAACCGGTAGTTCAAGGGAGAGCGTTTGTCGTAACCTCCCAAAAAGTGAGGAATCCGAACGAGGTGATCACGAGTAAGTTAATCATAAACTCTAGCAAAGTTTATACTTTATTTGATACCGGTTCTACCCATTCTTTTATTTCTCCTACTTGCGCTCAACGTTTAAATTTGACTTCGGAGAAATTAGAATTTGACTTATCTGTTGAAACTCCGTTGGGAGAAACCTTCACTACATCCACGGTTTATAAGTCTTATTTGATTTAAATTAGTAACCGTACGTTACCTGTAGATCTTATTTCCTTGAAAATACTTGCATTCGATGTGATTTTAGGGATTGATTGGTTAACTACTCATCATGCTAAAATCGATTGTTTTCGTAAGGTTGTTAGCTTTCATATTCCTAACCAACCTATTATACGAATTTAAGCAACCAAACCACTAAAGTCAATCACTGTCATATCAAGTCATAAAGCTATTCGTTTATTGAAAAATGGATGTCAAGCTTTCTTAGCCCATGTCACGGATTTAAATAAAAATACGTCAGATTTGAATGATATGTCTATTGTTAATAAATTTCCGACGATTCTCAAGAACTTCCTGGCCTACCCCCAGAGCGTGAAATTGAATTTTGTATCGACCTTGAATCTGGTACAAAACCCATTTCCAAAGTCCCATATCGAATGGCTCCTATTGAACTTCAGGAGTTAAAAACCTAACTACAGGAATTGTTAGACATCGGTTTCATTCGTCCTAGTACGTCTCCTTGGGTTGCTCCTGTTCTATTCGTGAAGAAGAAAGATGGAAGTATGCGACTTTGTATTGATTATCGGGAGTTGAATCATGTCACCATCAAAAATAGGTACCCGTTACCTCGCATTGAAGACCTGTTTGACCAGTTGCAAGGAGCCAAATTCTTTTCAAAGATTGATCTTCGTTCTGGATATCATCAGTTGAAGATTAAAACGGATGACATTTTAAAGACTGCTTTCAGAACTCGGTACGGGGATTATGAATTCCTAGACATGTCTTTTAGATTGACTAATGCTCCTGCTGCCTTCATGGACATGATGAACCGAGTATTCAGGGAATATTTGGATCACTTTGTGGTCGTCTTTATTGATGACATCCTCATATACTCCAAAACCCGTGAAGACCATGAAACCACTTGAGGTCGATACTTCAAAAGCTTCATGAAAACAAGCTTTATGCCAAGTTGAAGAAATGTGAGTTCTGGCTTGAGGAAGTTACATTCCTTGGGCACGTGATATCAAATCATGGAATATCTGTTGACCCGGCAAAGATTGAAGCAATTCAAAGCTGGGAGCAACCAAAGTCAGTGACTGAAGTACGTAGCTTTCTCGGCTTAGCTGATTATTATTGGAGATTCGTGGAAGGATTTTCTTGAATCGCTACTCTATTAACTTAGCTGACTCGAAAAGATATAAAATTCGGTTAGAGCCAGGAATGTGAGAAGAGTTTTCAAGAACTCAAGAGGAGACTCATTTTAGCACCTGTTCTGACAATACCATCTAGCTCAGAGGGATTTGTCATCTATAGTGATGCTTCGGGCAAAGGGTTAGGATGTTTTCTCATGCAACATGGGAAAGTCATAGCATATGCCTCACGATAACTCAAAGAATATGAGAGGAATTATCCTATTCATGATCTAGAGTTAGCAGCAGTCGTTTTTGCGCTTAAGATTTGGAGGCATTACTTGTATGGAGAGAAGGTGGAGATCTATACGGATCATAAAAGCCTCAAATATTTCTTTACTCAAAAGGAACTCAACATGCGATAAACGACGATGGCTTTTGAATGTTGAAAGATTATGATCATACCATCCAATACCATCCTGGAAAAGCGAACGTAGTAGCTGACGCATTGAGTAAAAGATCATATGCGGGCACGAGTGCAATATTGTCAATGCAAAGGCCCATTTTGTATGACTTGGAAAGGATGGAAATAGAGTTAAAGACTCCAGGGACCCATATGATGATGGCGAATATACGAGTGGAACCAACTTTAATCGATAAAGTTAAAGCTGCTCAAGCTACAGACCTGGAGCTGATACGTATGAGGAAGAAAGTACAAGAAGGTGCTATTCCAGAAGCAAGAATCGATGAAGAAGGAATACTTCGAGTCAAATCCAGACTTTGTGTTCCTAACAATTCTGACTTAAAGTATAAAATCATGATGGAGGCGCACAACACACCATTTGCAATCCATCCTAAGAGTACCAAAATGTATTGTGATCTTCGATATGCATTTTGGTGGAGCAATATGAAGAGAGAGATAGCGGGGTTTATCTCAAGGTGTCTAACTTGTCAACGAGTCAAGGCGGAGCATCAAGTGCCAAAAGTTCCATTACAACAACTTGAAATTACAGAATGGAAGTGGGAGCACATTACCATGGATTTCACTGGTCTTCCCAAGGTTTCTCAAGGTATAGATGCGATTTGGGTCATTATTGATAGATTGACCAAGTCTGCTCATTTCTTACCGATATGAGAAACTTATACACTTGAACGTCTTGCTAGTATGTATATAAACGAGATTGTAAGATTGCATGGTATGCCAGTATCTATAGTTTCTAATCGAGACCCAAGATTCACTTCATGATTTTGGGTTAGTTTGTAAAAAGCTATGGGCACAGATTTGCGATTTAGTTCGGCATATCATCCTCAAACGGATGGGCAGTCGGAGAGGACTATTCAAACTCTTAAAGATTTATTAAGACTTTGTGTCCTTGACTTCAAGGGAAGTTGGGACAAGTTCTTACCATTGGTGGAGTTTTCCTATAACAATAATTATCAAGCAAGTATTGGCATGGCTCCATTTGAGTCGTTGTATGGAAGAAAGTGTCGTTCCTCAGTATGATGGGATGAGGTGGGTGAAGCAACATTGTTGGGACCGAATTTGGTACGTATGACTATGAAAAAGATTCAAACGATCCGATAACGTAAAAAAACCTCACAAGATCGACAAAAGAGCTATGATGATCTTCATCGAAAGGACATGGAATTCAATATTGGAGTTCATGTGTTGTTACGTGTTGCTCCATGGGAAGGAGTTACGAGATTTGGAAAGAGAGGAAAGCTTAATCCTCGATTCATTGGCCTATTTTTAATCCTCGATCGAGTAGGAACTGTGGCTTATAGACTCGTCTTACTGCTAAGTATGTCTCGTGTTCATAACGTTTTTCACATATCTATGTTACATAAATATGTGAAAGACCTTTAACCATATTATTGAACTAGATCGCATTGAGATAGAGGAAGATTTAACATATGAAGAGTTACCTATTAAAATCTTGAATAAGAAGGATCATATTCTACACTCCAAGGTTATACCTCAAGTCAAAGTTTTGTGGAGAAACCACGATGTGGAAGAAATGACCTGGGAGTTAGAATTTGAGAAGAAATCAAGATATCCTCGCCTCTTTCATATACTAGGTACGTACCCTAATTTCGAGGATGAAATTTCATAAGAAGGGGAGGTTGTATGACCCCAACTTTTATGAATAAAGAATAGTTTTCTCGAAATATATTTTTGAAGATTATGGTGTGGATTTGATATAATGTTATAGTTGTGGGTAATATTTACAAATTTTGCAAAGTAAGCAAGTGGTTATATAATATTCGATTGGTCTGGGAATATTCGCTTTTAACAGGAATATTCGTATGACGACGACACAATCATCAGTGGACCCCTACAACGGAAGTATTGTCGTAGTAAAGAAAACGATAGAATTATCTTTTATAAAAATAACTACGTAAGTGTTACCGTTAAAACCGCTCAACTACTCTTTAGAGAAAAAAGTACAAGAATACGCTGGTGGTGGTTGCATAGTAGCACATGTTATTGATTATCGATGTCACGTGAGAAGTCACTTAGTTATACTCAATTATTGCTACATAATAAATTGCCGTGATCATATCTCTCATATTATTGATTCGATTATTGTCACAAGATCATCTCGTGATAATATGATATATTATTAAATCAATAATTGAGACGACAAAGTTATTCATATTATTAAATTGAAATATTTACAATGTCTAGAAGTTCTGTCAAGGAGAGGTTTGGTCATTTAATTGTGCGCCAATAAGGAGAAATCCTTATCGAAAAACCCCCTCTTTCCTGGGAACGACCTGTTTGTTAAATATTGTGAGTTATAATATTAATGATGAATAAGTTCGTGTTGATTAAAGATGATATTGATAGTTCCATTGTGTTGGAATTGGAATTATTAGTGTTAGTGGAAATCAACATTTATTTCAATATTAATTGATGTCTGGAAGTTATACTGATCATTCGGGAAATTAATCGGATAAATAAGCAATTAATTGCTATTAATTCACATGATTATAACTATTTGTTCACATGTGTGTACTATTGATTCACATTCTTATACTATTAGGGGAGTTGGTGCAGGATTGATAATACTTGCATGACTAAGTTAAAAATGGAGGCAAGATGGATGTACTATACTGTAATTCATATTTTCACATGATTATAACTATTGATTCACATGATTAAACTATTGATTCAAATTATTTACTATTAGAGGAGGTGGTGCAAGTTTGATAATACTTGCAGGACTAAATTAAAAATGAAGAAAAAGAGGGAGGTAGTATATTGTAATATTTCGAGCCCCAAAACGTGCAATTATTGAAACTATATTTTCCTATAAATAGAAGCTCATTCTTCCTTCATTTCTCACCAATTCACTAAAGCTATAAAACAATTATTATAGTGAGAAAGAAGAAGAGAAGTTTACTACCTCTCTACTCCAGTATCCAGTTTCTTTCTAAAGTAAGGGGTATTATTTCTTTTGTATTCATGAAGAGAGCTTATGTTATTCCATTCTTTATTATTATGTTGGAATAACCTGTCTATGCGACGTATCGTATACATGGTGAAATTCTTCTATTATTCCATTCTTTATTATTATGTTGGAATAACATGTCTATGCAAAGTACCGCATACATGGTGAAATTCTTCTGTTATTCCATTCTTTATTATTCGTTGAATATCTTGTCTCGCATGTAATTACGCATGACCGGTTACATTCTTTATTATTCTATTAGAATATCCTATCTATATGCAGACACGCATTGACTTGGTTTCGATTCTTTATTATTCGTTAGAATATCCTATCTCAGTATGATTACGCATGACTCGGTTCCATTCTTTATTATTCTGTTGGATTAACCTGTCTGTGCGGTCTATCGCATGCATGGTGAATCTTCTGTTATTCCATTCTTTATTATTCTATTGGAATAACCTGTCTATGTGGATTACCACATTCATGGTGAATTCTTCTATTATTCCATTCTTTATTATTCTGTTGGAATAACCTGTCTATGTGGATTACCGCATGCATGGTGAATGATCCTTTGTATTCATTTCTTATTAAATTATGGAAATGATCTATCTACGTGGATTACCGCATGGCGGTGAAAATCCATTTGCAGTTTCATATATTCTCTTATACTCAGTTGGTTTAAGCTTTGGCTTCTATACTCCTTGAAATTAGTGGAATATCCTTGATATTTGCGCTTCATCCAATATCTTTTCATGGAAATATTCTTATGAGCATTCTTAAATTTTACTCTACAAAGCAGTATCATGTTGACAATTTGGACGTTATTGATTTCTGGATAAATTAAATTATAAATCTTTAAAATTTATCCTTAAACTTGTTTTATCCTCATGCTTATATTATGATTAAAGTCATCTTTGGCTTACGTGCATAGATGGACTTTGTATGATTATGACCAGGGATTATTCGGTATAATCATGACCGTAATGTGACGAATGATGTGGTAAAAGTTCTCATTGGCCTGTAGTTCATTGATGGATAGTTGTTGGTAAGATTATGACCAGGGATTATTCGGTATAATCATAACCATTGATGATTACATGAATATCCTTGGTCGTGGTGCAAGGATGATGTGATTTATTTTTATTGTCGAGTCTCAAACAATAAAGTTGATGAAAATCTTTTAAATCATGAAGATAGTAGATTTTATGCTCTACTTGACTCTTCTAATGGATTACTTGTTCCGCTGCAGTTAAACTTGTTGTCTATTATATTCTATCAGTTTAACATTGTTGAAGGCTAATGAGAATTTATTCTGCATTAGCTTAGTCATAATATTTCTTACTGGGCTAGTTGAGCTCACCATTTGCTTTTGTTGTTCTCTTCAGGAAATGAGAATATAGCATGGACTAGTAGGGGAACAGAGTGACGGTCCAGATGATAGCATTAGTAGTCCTCACTATTCTGTTAAATAGTGTGATAATAAATGTAATGAGGACTCCATTGAGTGTGGATATTGTCTAGATGACAATATTCTTATTTAAACTCTTAGATTATGTTTGTCATATTTTACATGACTATTGTATAATTAAGTTGTATTTGAATTTTGTACCATGTATTTGACGACTCAAGATGGGTGATGTATACCTATTTTGGGGGAGTCACATCCACTGTAAGCCTTCTTACACTTTTTAAAGCCTTTTTCTTCTACTGTGCACACACTATTCTTTACAATGAGAGTCCATATATATATATATATATATATATATATATATGGACTAAAATTATCGAGTTATGCCTCGATTGAGCCTGGACTCACGTCCGGAGCGTTTATTTGCAAATATATTTATATACTTATATATATGAACTGTTGTCGAACTCTGTTCGATTAGCCTGGATTTTACATCCGGTGCGTTTACTGCTTATATATATATATATTTACATTTACATTTGTCAGGCCTGGAGTTTATTTCGTGGCCTTTTATAACTTTCTTTACATTTAGTCAAGTCTGGAGTTTACTTCGTGGCGGTTGATCGTCTTTTACTACTTTATTTATATTTTTGATCCCCCGTGGAGGGGCTTCATGGTGGTTGATCATGTCTCTATATATATATATTTACCGCTTTTATATATTTACATTTCGGATCCCCCATAGAGGTTCTTCATGGTGGTTGATCATGTCTCAGATATATATATTTACACTTTTATATATATACTCGCTTATTGCTTTCATATAAATTCATGCATCATTTGAGCTTAGGAATCATGTGATCACAGATTTGATCTCTTGAATCTAGATCAGATTCTCATGATGGACATTTTAAGTCAGAAGCGACTTTGTAAATTATTCACGGTGTTTGAATTTCCTCAGATGGCTTTCATGCCCATGAGAAGTTCAGCACTTCTTTGTACATTATTTTCTCGAAGATGCTTCACATCTCAAAAATAAAAGCAATCAAGCCGAACATTTAATAAAATGGAAGTATCAAAGGCCTCAATTACTATTGAGCATAAGGGTTTGAAAAGCATCTTTTACAAAACCTCACAGCTATATCTTGTTTAAAACTAAATTTTTACATAAATTCGATCCCTTTGTATATAGGTGCGAACGAGGCATAGCATTACTTCCAACTAATTGCACATTAACCCATACACACACATTTATATAACATTTTAATTGAAAAGTGGTGGTCACCGTGGTAACACAGATGTCAGGGGGTGCCTAACACCTTCCCTCTGCATAAGAAAGTCCCCGGACCTTAAAGAATCTCGGTATCACAGACCCGTTTAGCAGTGTCACATCATTGGGTCAATGTGCAAACCTTTTCTCGGTTGCGTTGGTGAAACATTATAAAAACACCAACTGGCGACTCTTACAGTCCAATCGTCGACATATAAATGTCAGACCTTTTCATAACTTGTTTTTTCAAACAAATCTCACCTAACATGAGAACACCAAAAGACAAGAACAAAAAGGGACAAATAAAAATCCCGACGTCTGCAACTAGATTATTACATTTGATTCTTCTTTAAACCTAGAATAGATGATATGAATCTTCTTCCTTCTTTGATTCTCAAAACCTTCTCAATTTATAGAGAATTTCTTCTCTTTCTCTCTCAATTTCTCTCTTCCTCTCTCAATTTCTCTCTTCCTCTCTTCTCCTCTATATTTTAACTCCTAGCCTTAGGAATATTGTAATACCCCTAGATTAGTTCATCAAACTTACTACACATTGGAAGTTCAGGACTTGCCATAATAATATGAGTTTAAGAACTTATCCTAGTCAGACCATAGGCGTCCATTCGCTAAGGGGTTCAAAACATACCATATTATTATGAGTCACGAAGTTACTATATGCATTAGTTTTAAGAACCGCACCTAATCTTAATAATATCTGATTAATCTAAATAGTTTCTAACTATCAAATATACATATGAGAAAAGAATCACCTTTTCACCACATATACATTGATAGCGCGACACCAACATTCCAATGATTATCAATGTGATAAACTGAGTGCTAGCACAAAACCCTCGCCCATACAAACGTTTGTACAACTCAGCCATCACATGAGTCCTCAATTAAAATCCCACCTAAATCTATCTTGCATATAACTTGCTCTTTGCTCAATACGAATTTTTCGTACCTCATCATCTATAACTCCTTGTGAGTTATCTCGTACTATTTCATAGTACATTATCTTCATAGCATCCAGCTATAATTATTCAAACGTTATAGACCATCTTTCTTTTATAACTTAAACAGATCATGTCGTGATCTTATTATATAATCATCTCCCTTAAAAGTCTTTTCTTAACTCGTCATCGTTTTGTTTTACAGTCCTCTTTCTTTCATTTTTCATCATTTATGATTTCATTTATGCTTTTAATCTTACAGACTTTGTCTATTAATCACTATTCATTATCTTGGCTATTGGAGTTAGGTAACTCCCAATTCTTATCTACATATCTCTTCAAGATTCTTCTTGTTTATTTATTAACTCTTCCTTTAAGAATTTAATATAATTCACGTTACTCAATATTTTATTCGAGTTTTATCCCTCGCCATTCTAATATTCTTTTTATAACATTTCTAGGACTAAACTCGTCATATACATCTACGTATGTGAAAAGAGTCACCTTTTTATTATACGTAACTTAAACTTAACTTCTTATTCTTTTAACCTAAGGTCATAGCCTAAGGTACTCTTACCTAAGGTGTATAACCTATCAGCTTTGATACCAACTGTAACGTCCCCAGATCCGGGTCCCAAATCACTATGGATCGGGTATACTATTTCTATAACTATTACGTAAGATATAAACATAAACTGTTTATATATTAAACATTACACACTATCCCCAAGGTCGAAAACCTTCACATAATACCTAAATCAATATCCTATCAGACATACATAGTTATTATCATACATTACTGTTATAAATTTAGCTGCACATATAATCCAATGCTGACTTGTCTTTAACTTTTCTTGTATCCGACGTATTCGTCCTAATCTGCAATGTTTATCATGATATAGCAAGGGTGAGCAACAATTTTTTCCAGCAAGTATAATTTCAATTAAGGATATATCATGATTGAAAGAATTGAACAATAAGCTAGCTAAGTTTCTACAATATATACATTGTGAAAGTGCATGAATAAATTTTCATAGCTAAACGAATAATGAACATGTTTAAATCAACTAGACCAAATGGTAATGAAGGTGATCAGCCTTTCATACCTGCTGAATACATGCAATGTGCACAGAGTGCGAATCAATAATTCATAGATATGGTATAATCTGTAATGATTAACCCTAAGCATATTTCAAAAATATCAACTCGAGATCGAGTTAGAGAACTTGCATGTACCATTAATTACCGTTACGCAACCTATATCGCTTTGTCTGAAGACCTAATATAGATAATATCGATCTCCAAATATTAGAATAATATCATCATAGTATAGTACTGTTAAATACAGTTATAATATAACCTAACAAATTACCACATAATCCTATTAGTCTATAAAATATCTAAAATTCGGTATCAAGTCAAACTATTTCAGTCTGAGTTGAATTCGGTACAATTTCGACATCCCGACGGTCTAGTCGGATAATTCGTGAGTCTAATTTCCATAAGGCTTTGCCTAAATGCTTTGCATTTACCTTAGATAATTTCATTTTCAGCCAAAATATTTTTCAATGACTTATAATAATTTTCAAATAATTATTATCATTTATCATAATTTTTCAATCATTAATATCATATTAATATGAATTAATTACTACTTAATTCCATTATCATTAATATTTATTTCATATCAAATATTAATGAAATACATGTCATAATATTATAATATATTTATAATATTTCAAAGTATTTTTAATACCATAAAATCATATTTATATAATTTTTAAACAGCTTAAATCCATTATCCGATAATTGTCATTAATATTAAAATATTAGTTTTTTCATGACAAAATATCAAAAGTTATATTTTATAATTTCAACTATTTTTTTAACCCTTCAATTATTTTTATATGATTTTAAAATATTAATTCTAATTTTCCATATTTTATTTAAAATATTTATTAAATAAATCAATTATCATTAATATTAATTTATTAATGAAATTCATCACAAAATATTAAAAGTCATTAAAAATAACTTAAAATATTTTCTTACACTTTAATATAATTTTAAATAATTTTTAAAGTATTAAAATCATTTTTAATTAATTAATTTAATATAATAATTAAATAAATTAACTATCATTAATATTTAAAAATATTAAAATATTAATGATATATATTCCAAATTATTAAAAACCCATTTTTAGGCTTTAAAATAATTTTTACAAATTTATTATGAATTTCTAATATTTATTTTCTATTTATTCTATAATTTTCGTTTAAAGTCGGGGTCCTCCACAGAAACACTTGTAGACGGTAATCTACAAGTCTAATTTGGGCACACTTAGTATCTTTAGAACCGTGACTTCCCGAGCTACATTTTAGGCTCAAGAAACGGTCCATTTGGCCCAGTATGGCACCCTCAAAATAGGCCACTACCGACTGACCATTACATGCCTTGTAAATATTTTCAGTTCTGGAGTCTTTTATAGAAACGATTGTATTACAAGATCCACGAATCCGATTGAGGCCCAATCAAACTCTTTGGATCCGTATCTTCTTGAACTACAGTTTTCAGTTATCAAACACCAAATTCCAATCTGTATAGGTGCCGGAAATCAGGCCCAAAGTGACTGGTCAACAAGGTTTTCTTCAATAGTTGGTTCATTTTTTAGATTTGGGATCCTTAACAGAAACGCTTATAAAACAAAATCTACAAATCGAATTTAGGTCCAATAGGTATCATTGGATTCGTATTTTCCCAAACTATAGTTTCCATGTATCAAACATCCATTTTGGTTCTATTTTCATCCCAGAAAAATGGACAGAAGTGACTGATCAGTAGCTTGTGTTCAGCAGTTAGGGTAGTTTGGGATTTAATTCATAACTTGTTCATTTCTTAACATATTTGAGTGATTCCAAAGGGGTTTTTCCCTTAACTCACGTATCTAGCATTCTAACATGTTTTAAACCACTAATCACATGAACCCAAAGAATCTAACATAAAAATATATATAGCATACAAAGGAAAGCTTTTTCTTAAACCTTTTGGTACAAAACTTGATTTTCTAACTATGGATATACTTTTGATTTCAAAAATACTTTGATACACATATAAAATACCAATACTCATGTAAATCATGAGTTTTTAATGATCCAAAACAAAAGTTGCTTGGTTCATAAAGACCTAACAAAAAATAGCACAAAAATTGAAAATTTTCAATTTCTTACTTTTTTCTTCTTGCAAGCCTTCTTGATCCTTCAAAGTAGCTTATGATTTTATGTTGTATGAAGATCCAAGACCCCTCTTAGACTCCCTATAACTACCAAAATCTGCAGCCCCCTTTCTCTCTCTATCGTTCTTAGTTTAAACTTAGGTTTAGAAAACTAACATAACTTAGTGTATATACAATATACATATAACACATATAATTATAGAATATGTAAATCTCAATATAATTACATATACTAATTATCAATTTAATATATAAGTTATAAAATTAGAATTTTAAAAGCCCTAAGGCTTGTTTGGCAAAACCATATTATTTTAAAATTTATGTTTTAATAGTTAAGGTCTTGTTTGGGTAAAACAGGTTTAAAACAAAAGTAGGGCCTTGTTTGGGAAAACGGTTTTAAAAACTCTTTTAACTCTTTTAATAGATCATTTAACACATATTCTTAATGTTATCCTTTAATTAATTAAATCTTAACATTAATTTAATTAATTAAAAGTTTAACATCAATTAATCATTTAAAATTGTCACATTATAATTACTCGCTAATTATAACTTCATGTAACAATTACCACATCACTACATTATCTCAATTAAATTAGAACTATAACATAGAATCATTACATATTAATTAAATATTAAATAATCATTTAATTAATATAATACACTTAATTACATTACTCCATATTAATCACATAATCTCAATAAATAATTCAATTAAAATATTTATTTACTTCAATAAATATTAAATTAACATTTAAATTCTCTTCACACCAATTCACATATTTTACAATACATAATATATATACATATACTGTATTTTTAAACATCTTAAAATAAGAATTTTATTTATTAAATTCTCATCTATTAATTCTTTAAAAAAATCCAGGATGTCACATCCTTCCCTCCTTATAAGGATTCCGTCCTCGGAATCAACGAAACCTCCTTTTCTCAGTTTTCGCAAAATCTCTTTCACAATTATTGTTGAATAACTTCAACACATTAATTTAGAAAAAAGTTTTATATATATATATATATATATATATATATATATATACTTCATTCATTTCTTCAACAACTTTTAGGTTTTATTACATAACCTTCAATTAAAACATACCATATATTAAATATTATATATTCTTTAACCCATTCCTTTCCTTTTCTAAGGATCGTTATCATAAACACTCTGGATATTACATTCATCATTTCTTCTAAGAATTTCGTCCTCAAAATTTTATTTATTAATCTTCATTCATTCAATCTATCAAAATAGATTTTACGTTAATCTCTATTCATCGGATTAAAGCGTTTCTACAACTACTTCTTTTCTAAGGGCTATTCTTTCGCCACACTCTCCATCGAATAATAAGAATCTTCCACAATTGCTCAATAATTGGGAAGCGATATGAATAACTCAAGAATTTAAAAGATTCCAATAATTTTGAGTGATCGCAAGACCTTAAACTTCTTTCTAGGTTTAATAGTGCTTCACCCCCGTTACTTCACACTATAAATCGCATCGGTACTCTAGGTGGCTAGCCTATTGTACCCCTACGTCGGGCCCAAATGTAGTACATCGTAACGATTATATGCGTTATATTTGGAACTATTGTCTCCGATAATATGTCCCCTTTTATAGGGTTATTCACCTCAACTTTTTAACATCTGAATCCGCACCAAAACAATTTGGTTTGACATAGTTTGACCAAAAACGCTCGAATTCCATAAACATCTTTCAATATTTTTCTAGCTGAAACAAGTAGCATAGACTTTTAGCAAAAATTCGGACATCAATCGAAATAATTCTATCCAACTCATATGGCATATCTTTCTTAGTTTAAAGAAAACCAAAAATCCTTTTATGATGACATGATACTGTACTATCTTGATAGTACATTGAGGATTCGGTCATTATATGACTTTGTCATGCTACATTATACCATAGTGGGTTGACGATCTTATGATCACATCCAACACCAAGTTTAATTGCATTGATGACTTCCTCATTTGTCAAATTAACATCATATTTAGTGATGCCTTAATGACTACAGAAAAACAAAACAAAATACATTTTGATATTTTTAAATCATTTTTGTCTAGCCGAAACAATTAGCATAGACATACGAATAACAGTTGTAAAACCCCGACTTTTATAAAATAAAAGTCTAGTTAAATTTATGATCATTATTCTAAAATTGTAAGATATTAAATTGATAAATTAGTTAAATAGAGAATTAAATGAGTAATTGAGTTAATAAATAAGAAGAAGGAATTAAATTAGCTAGCATGGGCATAAGAGGGCTGTTGAATTTAGAATTGGGAGGAGAGAGAAAATTTAATCTTGGGCAAAATGAGGAAACAGTCCGTAAGATTAGGAAGTGGGTTTCCTCATTTTCCATATACTTCCAATTCATTCTTTATTTTCTCACCTACCTCTCCTCTAATTGGTTGCTTGGTTAATTTTCTATAGAAAGGGATGGTATAAGAGCTTCTAATTGAGTGGAGAATGTTGGAATTCATTTCCCACATACTTCCAAATCATTTCCCAATTCCCTCACCTAACTAGCTTGTAATTGGCTAAGGAAATGAGATGGGGCATGGATGATTGACTTAATAATTTAGCCTAATAAAGCAAAATATCAGCTCTCTCCTTTATTATATACTCCCTCCCGTAGCCAAAGTTCAGAAAAAGATTAGAGAGAGAGAGAGAGAGAGAGAGACTTTGTAGAAGAAAGAAGAATGAGAAGAAACAAGGGTATGTTTTAATTTATATTTTGATTTTTATATATATTGTTAAGTTTTATGAAATTTATGGAAAGAGTTTATGTTATGCTTATTAATTTGTGATGGATTAAACTTGCATAAACATGAATCAAAGGAAAGAAATCAAGAAATTAAAAGAAGAACAGAATCTGAAAATTTTAGAAAAATTAGTTTACTACTTGATTTTGTAAAATGCATAACTCTTTGTGTATAATGACTTAGAAGATGAACCATATATCAAAAGAAATCCCTAGAAGTAAGCTAAACGGAGAAATTGGAATCACCCAAAAATTATTTGTAGATTTTTCGTGGTGACAGTTTGAGTGAAACTTGTCCGAAGGACTTATAGTCTGAAAAATCAGTTTTATTAAGCTATATTGCGTGAGTTATAATTTTTAATCCAACCGTTGGATCGTTATAATTTTTGAATATGTTTTACATATATAAGTTGAGTATATGTCCAAAACCTTTGAACCATTAAAGATTAACGAATGATTTGTTATGAATTTTGTGAGGTGGCTGGTTCGGAATTTTTCAAGCAGAAATTTTAGCAACAAACATTAAGTTTTAAAAAGGTATAACTTAATGATTTTAAATCCGATTTGGGTGATTTTTGATGCTAAATTGGATTATTTGAAGTCTAGTTTCTGTTACAATTAATTAAATTAATAGTTAAGTTTTGGTTAATGGTGATAATACCATAACAGTGGACTGATGTTTTTAAAATGAATTGTCATATGTGGATTTCTTTAGTTTTGTTATTCATTTATAAATGTTGGAATATAATGTGATAAATAAAGACAACTTGAATGAATAATGAATTATTAGTTGGTTTATATGTTATTCGAGGTGAATACGTTTTAGTGTTGACCTTGACTTGTAATATAATTTAAATTGTTTATTATAAGGTGTTGATTTAATAAATGTTTATATATTTAGATTGTTGTATTTTATCATCGCTTGAGGTGGTGGCTTTGTGGTGGGAAGCCGAACATAAGTCCCCATTGCCATGGGTTCGAGTCTTGGTAAACTCCTCTATGCTCAAGTGGTCTCATGCCCTAAATTTATTCAGGGGTAAGTTGAGCCCTGGATTTATTCGGGGGAAAGTTGAGTTGTGCTGACGAAGACACCACTGAGGCCTCCAAATTTTTTTGTTATCATACATTTATTGCATGTAATTATTTAGAACGAATATTCATTTGGTCGAGAAATATTCTTTTTTATCGGGAATATTAAATATTTATGACACCAATTAACAAATCATTGGTGGGCCTTATAACAGAATAACTGGCGAATAGGGAAAGCAACAAAAATAACCTTTTTAAAAATTGGCAACAAAACTTTTACAGTTAACTATTGAAATACCTGTGATAAAGATACGTGAATGTCGTGTGATTCCACAAGAGTGGTACCGGTATTCTTCAAGAGTACACGGCAGATTGTAAAGTGATTCATATTATTGATTCTTACATAAGAAGTCACTCAGTATTTTATTAAATAATTACCACAGTAGTTATTGCACAGTAACTCATATTATTTAATATGATTAAGCCAGTTGGAAGTATTGTGAGTCTTTGTTAATAATTGTGAATAATTGTTGAAAGATTAAAAATTTGTGAATAATTGATGAATAAAATGTGTTGATTAAAGATAAGTACGATATATAGATGTTTGTTCAATTATTTTCTTTTTACAAAAGTAAGTTTGGCAGGACTTGCTAACACTCTTTTTCTAAAGTAGTATGGACCACAACTCTATTATTGAACAAATTTTGTTAAAACGTGTACAAGTTGGTTTAATTTTCTTAGCGGGACCATAAATTCACTACCATTATTATATACCTCATTTGGTTATTTTGTCAAAGTAGGTGTGCTAGTTGTTTACTAAATTTTTAGTATAAATAGGTTGCTCGGTTGAGTAACTAAAGACACACCTTTATTACACTACAAATATAGAATTTTTTTACTACAATATTGTGAGTACTATAATATTGTGAGTATTTCTATTGAGTGTAATGTTACTCCAAGTGTAGATAAGGAATGCAAGCATTGTTTAAGTTGATCAGTTTCATAGAAGGCAAAATCAAGTCACATGCTAAGGTAAGGGATATCATTATTGTGGTAAGAGAGTATCATTTTTATGGTAAAAGGAATATCATTTTCGTTCATACTCCATATTATGGTAAGATATTATTATGCGTTTAATCAGTTTATTATTAAATGGTGAAAAGACCTGAAAGGATTAGAATATCCTTAATAGTTTGTGCTTCATCTAATATTATGTTAGCAAGTTGAACTCTGGATAATTAAGTTGAAAATCACTAAGATCTATGTTATCTTATTATTCTGATTATTTATGTTTATTCATTATATACATCATTGTCATCATCCTCATGCTTATATTGTCATGAAAGTTATTTTTGGCACGTAGTGCATAGATGGACTTGGTATGATTATGACCTGGGATTACTCGATATAATCATGACCGTAATGTTGCAAACGATGTGGTAAAAGTCATATTTGGCCCATAGTGCACAGATGGACTTGGTATGATTATGACCAGGGATTATTCGGTATAATCATGACTGTAATATTATAAATGACATGGTAAAAGTCATCTTTGGCCAGTTGTGTAGAGATGGACTGTTGATTGACATGATTATGAGCAGGGATTATTCGATATAATCATGTTAATTGTTGAAAACACGAATATCCTTGGCCCGTAGTGCATGGAAAATTCGTGGTAGTGATACTATTAAGCTGAGTCTCAATATTATTTGTTTTACAGTTATATATCTTTGGCATGTAGTGTAAAGATGGACTGTTGATTTACCTGATTATAAATATGAATTGTGATTTATTTATAATCTGTGGTGGTTCAAGTGAAGACAGGTGATGAGAGTTCTCTTTGTCTTGGGTATAATAAAGAACTGTTGATGAGTGTTATAGGGATAAAATATTAACGATGGACTTTTAATCTACAGGGGATAGTAGACATTATGTTCTACTTGACTCTTCTAATGGATTGTTGATTCCGCTGCTATTATGGTTGAAAACTTTTATCTTTTACCATATGTTCTAAATATCTGAATTGTTTTGATAATTTAATTATCTTAAGTCATGATATTCTTTACTGGGCTATTTATGCTCACCCTTTTACTTCACCACCATTTTCAGGTAATAAAAGTGTAGCTGGTACTAGCATAGAGAACATAGGTATAAAGTGGTGATACAAATTAATCACAAGCCTAATCAAATTATGAAACATTGTGGCATAATAATTGTTTTGAGAACTTAAAATGTGTGTGACATGTTTTATACATTATTTGATATTTAATTTTGGTGAACTATAATAGGGTGAGGCGAATCAGAATTTGGAAACGTCAAAGGTGCACTCCATTAGAATGAGGAGAACAGAAATCTTCTCGTGTTCCTTTGGGGACTTGATATAATTTGTCAGGAATAAGCATGTGAATGATATTCCTATTTACATATGATTTGATTATGATATATATATATATATATATGAATGAATATGCAAGTATGCTTTCATTAAGAAAAGCCGTAAAGTTCTTTGATAGATAATAGAAACATATGTACAAGGACTTAGAATGAATTGATCAAATGTGTTAGGTTGATCCTACATAAGCAAAACAACTTTGTAAAGTCCTTAAAAAGAAATGATGTACAAGGACTATAAATATAGAAAGATCAAGCATGTTAGGTTGATCTTATGTTGTAATAGATAGGCTTGTCTGATCGTCGAGCACTGCACCAGAAATCGTAGTCTGCCAGGAGAGTCAAGGATAACTCGAGAGCTATCAAGGCAAAATTGTAGTCTGCAAGATAGTAGATCTCAGAGTTCGTAGACTGCCAAGAGAGACGAGGAAGGATCGTAGTGTAAAACTTCCTCGGAGCCGTAGTATACTGAGGAAGTCATGTTCAGAATCGTAGAGACATCCTGCCTACGAGCCGACCGAGTATCTGCCAAAGCCAAGTCAAGAATTGTAGACTACACTCAGAGTCGTAGAGTCTACTAATCATACCAGAGGCAGAGATTGTAGTCGAGCAAGATCAGATGAAGACAACAAGCACAACGACAGAAATCGTAGAGTGTTAAGATCTGATCTCAGAGTCGTAGTGTCTGCACAGCCAAAAGTGAATCATAGAGAGTGGAACTAAGACCTCAACAGATGTGCTCACAATGCCAAGGCAGAATTATAGAGCAAATACGATTCTCAATGAATGAGCACTCCTAGAATATCACAAGGAATGAAGCCTCTGGTTGGCACTGTATAGATACGTCCCACCTGAACGAAACTAGAGAGCACTCAACGAATGGCATGCAAGCTAACAGAAGATCTAAGCACCAACCCAATCAGCATCAAGATTGAGTTGTGAATCCATTCGAGATGAAGTCTTCCACAAGGAAATCAGAAGAAGATTTTCAGAATCTAACTAAGAAAAAGTCGAAGTGCGATGAGAGGTAGCTGCATGTAAGACAATGATCTTGGAAGTTACAAGAATCGTAGTGTTTGCCAAATAAAGAAAGAACTGATGGAGTGCATACATAGATACTGGACAACTTCTGAAGAACAAGGCTAAAGTGATTAAGCATTGGGTCAGTCCATTGATGATAAGTGAATGGGAGATCACAAGGAGAAAGCGAGCTGGACACGCCACAAATCTGAAGTGTCTTGCTATTCAAAAGGGGCTAGAACAAAGAAATCAAGCCATCAGTATCTGAGAGCTGCTGAGGCAAACAGAAGTGTTGAAGCACTGCACAAAAGATGAAAGAGGTGTTCTACATTGAAGATCCAATCAACACTCTTCAAGATCGTAGTGTTGTCTCTACCAGTCAACAAGACACTACGATCAGGTCCATGAAGACATGCATCAGAATCGTAGAGTTTGAATAGCTGAAGACTGAAGCATTGGCAATGGTTCAATCTGAAGGGTAATATTCGGACAAGAGCTTATTAAGAGCATTGATGCAAAAGGGCAACCTATAATCGAGAAATCAGAAGAAGGAAATAAAGTCTTCGACTTGCCAAGACAGTAAAGTGACATCTATGATGGGGTAGGTGAAACAGTAGACTGTAGTGTCAGAAAAGTATGACATGTCACATCTACAGTCTACCTCAGCCAACTAGAGATCTATGAAGATATTTGAATAGCTTTCAATGGATACTTTCCATCGGAAGGCTCACTCTACGATCCACCAAGAACACTTAGAGACCAATAAAGAAAGAAGTAAAAGTGAGAGTTTTACAATGTAGAAGTGAGAGTTCTACTACAAGAAGAGTGTTCTGAACTGCCGAGAAAAAGAAGAGCATCATGTCATCTTGATGTCCATCATGGGAAGACTCTAAGTACCAAAGAGAAGAGCCTACAGTCATCTTAGCAAGTCCATCATGAGAAGCCATCAAGTATCAAGAAAGAAGATCACCAACGCCAACATGGTGTCAAGCATGAGAAATTTTCTAAGTACCTAGTAGAAGAGCTTACACTCATCTTAGAAATCCATCATGTGCAGTCATCAAGTATCAAGAAGAATGATCTTCAAGGCAGTTCATCAAGGAATCATTAGAAGTGGTTGAGTAACTGAAGAAGCTGAGCATCATGCAACACTCAACTGCACTTCAAGGGTGATCACGTCAAGCTACTAAGTATAGAAGATGTTTAGAGCTTAAAGACATCTTAGTAGCTCAGCACCAACTCCAACAAACAAACAAACAACCCAACAACAAGAAGCCAGGGCCTGAGGGGTTCTTGTTCAGAAGGACTAAATGAGATTCCAAGTCTGCTGGGCTTGAAGAGTTCCTAGGGAACTAGAGAAGTTCCAAGGCTACTGGCTTTGATGAGTTATTAGTGAACTGAAGTCCCAAGGCTGCTGGCCTTGAAGGAATCTTAGTGATTCAGGGTGCTGCCCTTCCTTAGTGCAAATCTTTCTAGTTGAAAGCAGAAGAGTGGATTAGGAGCTTGAGTCTCTGAACCACTTAAAACCCCTTGTGTCTTTTATTTTATGTTATTTACTTTATGTACATTAACTGCTATAACTGCTATGAATGTTTTAACTGCTTACCACTGAACTAACTCTACAAAAAATGTATGCACGATTATGAATATATCAATGAAGGGGATCTTTTACATATTCCACTGTGCTTGAAAATATTGTTATTTTTGTCACATGCTAAATTATTAGCAATACAAAATAAACTAGAAAAGAATTTGAAATGAAAAAGGATCCATTCAACCCCCCCCCCCCTTCTAGATCTATTGTGCCTACTAGGAACTAACATAATTGCTGCTGTACTTTATCTGACATTGTAATAATTTAATTATGAATATTGTCGTATTATATACGTAACAATATTTGTATTGAAAGTCAGTATATGAGTCGTCATATTTTGCACGACAGTTATATAAATGGAGTTGTAAGTAGTGTATTTTCTGGCAACCCAAGATGGGTGATGTATACCTATTTTGGGGGCGTCACATTTGGTATCAAAGCTTAGGGATATGATCCCTGGCTGAGATTTGAGACTAGAACTAGGAGGGGAGAGACAGGTAATTCCTTCGCTAGTATGACCTACCTAAGTTTATTTGTTACTTAATTAGTCGGTCAGAGTATAGAGATAATATGTGGCATGTCAATTAACCCTTGTTTTGAAACTGTATTCTATAATGATATCTGAAATATAGGAATTGAGCAATGGATGAACTATGAGACAAAGAAAGTAGCCTGGGAGCTAGAATTTGAAATTCTTATTTCTTCGGAATTTGAGGTACGTTCGTAAATTTCGAGGGTGAAATTTCATAAGGTGGGGTGATTGTAAAACCACGACTTTTATAAAATAAAAGTCTAGTTAAATTTATGATCATTATTCTAAAATTGTAAAATATTAAATTGATAAATTAGTTAAATAGAGAATTAAATGAGTAATTGAGTTAATAAATGAGAAGAAGGAATTACATATGCTAGCATGGGCATAAGAGGGCTATTGAATTTAGAATTGGGAGGAGAGAGAAAATTTAATCTTGGGCAAAAGGAGGAAACAACCCGTAAGATTAGGAAGTCGGTTTCTTTATTTTCTATATACTTCCAATTCATTCTTTATTTTCCCACCTACCTCTCCTCTAATTGGTTTCTTGGTTAATTTTCTATAGAAAGGGATGGTATAAGAGCTTCTAATTGAGTGGAGAATGTTGGAATTCATTTCCCACATACTTCCAAATCATTTCCCAATTCCCTCACCTAACTAGCTTGTAATTGGCTAAGGAAATGAGATGGGGCATGGATGATTGACTTCATAATTTAGCCTAATAAAGCAAATGATCAGCTCTCTCCTTTATTATATACTCCCTCCCGTAGCCAAAGTTCAGAAAAAGAAGAGAGAGAGAGAGAGAGAGAGAGAGAGAGAGACTTTGCAGAAGAAAGAAGAATGAGAAGAAACAAGGGTATGTTCTAATTTATATTTTGATTTTCATATATATTGTTAAGTTTTATGAAATTTATGGAAAGAGTTTATGTTATGCTTATTAATTTGTGATGGATTAAACTTGCATAAACATGAATTAAAGGAAAGAAATCAAGAAATTAAAAGAAGAACAGAATCTAAAAATTTTAGAAAAATTAGTTTACTACTTAATTTTGTAAAATGCATAACTCTTTGTGTATAATGAGTTAGAAGATGAGCCATATATCAAAAGAAATCCCTAGAAGTAAGCTAAACGGAGAAATTGGAATCACCCAAAAATTATTTGTAGATTTTTTATGGTGACAGTTTGAGTGAAACTTGTCCGAAGGACTTATAGTCCGAAAAATCAGTTTTATTAAGCTATATTGCGTGAGTTATAATTTTTAATCCAACCGTTGGATCGTTGTAATTTTTGGATATGTTGTACATATATAAGTTGAGTATATGTCCAAAACTTTTGAACCGTTAAAGATTAACGAATGATTTGTTATGAATTTTGTGAGGTGGCTGGTTCGGAATTTTTCAAGCAGAAACTTTAGCAACAAACATTAAGTTTTAAAAAGGTATAACTTAATGAATTTAATTCCAATTTGGGTGATTTTTGATGCTAAATTGGATTATTTGAAGTCTAGTTTCTGTTAAAATTAATTAAATTAATAGTTTAGTTTTGGTTAATGGTGATAATACCATAACAGTGGACTGATGTTTTTAAAATGAATTGTCATATGTGGATTTCTTTAGTTTTGTTATTCATTTATAAATGTTGGAATATAATGTGATAAAAAAAGACAACTTGAATGAATAATGAATTATTAGTTGGTTTATATGTTATTCGAGGTGAATACGTTTTAGTGTTGACCTCGACTTGTAATATAATTTAAATTATTTATTATAAGGTGTTGATTTAATAAATGTTTATATATTTAGATTGTTGTATTTTATCATCGCTTGAGGTGGTGGCTTTGTGGTGGGAAGCCGAACATAAGTCCCCATTGCCATGGGTTCGAGTCTTGGTAAACTCTTCTATGCTCAAGTGGTCTCACGCCCTGAATTTATTCGGGGGTAAGTTGAGCCCTGGATTTATTCGGGGGAAAGTTGAGTTGTGCCGATGAAGACACCACTAAGGCCTCCAAATTTTTTTGGTTATCATACACTTATTTCATGTAATTATTTAGTATGAATATTCGTTTGGTCGAGAAATATTCTTTTTGTCGGGGAATATTAAATTTATTTCAATTAACAAATCATTGGTGGGCCTTATACGTAATAGTCATCGAATAGGAAAGTAGCGAAATAACCTTTTTAAAAATTAGCGACAAAACTTTTATAGTTAACTATTGAAATACACCATGATAAAGATACGATGAATGGCGTGATTCCCACAGTGGTACGGTATTCCTCAAGAGCTTACACAGTATTGTAAAATGATTCTTATTATTGATTCTTACGTAAGAAGTCACTCAATTATTTTATTAAATAATTACCAAAGTATTTATTATCACAAGAACTTATATTATTTAATATGATTAAGCCAGTTGGAAGTATTGTGAGTCTTTGTTAATAATTGTGAATAATTGTTGAAAGATTGAAAATATGTGAATAATTGATGAATAAAAGGTGTTGATTAAAGATAAGTACGATATACAGACGTTTGTTCAATTATTTTCTTTTTACAAAAGTAAGTTTGGCAGGACTTGCTGACACTCTTTTTCTAAAGTAGTATGGACCACAACTCTATTATTGAACAAATTTTGTTAAAACGTGTACAAGTTGGTTTAATTTTCTCGGCGTGACCATAAATTCACTACCATTATTATATACCTCATTTGGTTATTTTGTCAAACCAGGTGTGCTAGTTGTTTACTAAATTTTTAGTATAAATAGGTTGCTCGGTTGAGTAACTAAAGACACACCTTTATTACACTACAAATATAGATTTTTTTTACTACAATATTATGAGTACTATAATATTATGAGTATTTCTATTGAGTGTAATGTTACTCCAAGTGTAGATAAGGAATGCAAGCATTGTTTAAGTTGATCAATTTCACAGAAAGAAAAATCAAGTCACATGCTAAGGTAAGGGATATCATTATTGTGGTAAGAGAGTATCATTTTATGGTAAAAGGAATATCATTTTCGTTCATACTCCATATTATGGTAAGATATTATTATGCGTTTAATCAGTTTATTATTAAATGGTGAAAAGACCTGAAAGGATTAGAATATCCTTAATAGTTTGTGCTTCATCTAATATTATATTAGCAAGTTGAACTCTGGATAATTAAGTTGAAAATCACTAAGATCTATGTTATCTTATTATTCTAATTATTTATGTTTATTCATTATATATATCATTGTCATCATCTTCATTCTTATATTGTCATGAAAGTTATCTTTGGCGCGTAGTGCATAGATGGACTTGGTATGATTATGATCAGGGATTATTCGGTATAATCATGACCATAATGTTATAAATAACGTGGTAAAAGTCATCTTTGGCTAGTTGTACAGAGATGGACTATTGATTGGCATGATTATGACTAGGGATTATTCGGTATAATCATGTCAATTATTGAAAACACAAATATCCTTGGCCCGTAGTGCATGGATAATTCGTGGTCATGATACTATTAAGCTGAGTCTCAGCATTATTGGTTTTACAGTTGTATATCTTTGGCCTGTAGTGTAAAGATGGACTGTTGATTTACCTGATTATAAATATGAATTGTGATTTAATTATAATCTGTGGTGGTTCAGGTGAAGACAGGTGATGAGAGTTCTCTTTGTCGTGGGTATAACAAAGAACTGTTGATGAGTGTTACATGAATGAAATATTAATGATGGACTTTTAATCTAGAGGGGATAGTAGACATTGTATTCTACTTGACTCTTCTAATGGATTATTGATTCCGTTGCTATTATGGTTGAAAACTTTTATCTTCTACCATATGTTCTAAATATCTGAATTGTTTTCATAATTTAATAATCTTAAGTAATGATATTCTTTACTGGGCTATTTCTGCTCACCCTTTTACTTCACCACCACTTTCAAGTAATAAAAGTGTAGCTGGGACTAGCAGAGAGAACATGGGTATAAAGTGGTGATACAAATTAGTCACAAGCCTAATCAAATTATGAAACGGTGTGGCATAATAATTGTACTGAGAACTTAAAATGTGTGTGAAATATTTTATACATCATTTGATATTTAATTTTGGTGAACTATAATAGGGGGAGGCGAATCAGAATTTGGAAACGTCAAAGGTGCACTCCATTAGAATGAGGAGAACAAAAATCTTCTCGTGTTCCTTCGGGGACTTGATATAATTGCTATTGTACTTTATATGGCATTGTAATAATTTAAATATGAATATTGTCATATTATATATGTAACAATATTTGTATTGAAACTCGGTATATGAGTTATCGTATTTTGTACGACAGTGGTATAAATGGAGTTGTAAGTAGTGTATTTTTTGGCAACCCAAGATGGGTGATGTATACCTATTTTGGGGGCGTCACAACGGTATTATTTTTAAAACTCATTGGTTACATCATTTAATCCAACGTTTTTCAAGAAAAATAGATGTGCAAACATCAGCACGAATTCAATAAATTTCAAAAATCTAGCAAAGTTAGAAGATTTTGAATACCTAATTTTCTCCATCAATTTCAATTTTTACGCCATTACCTCATTACTGACTACTTCTTTTATTTCTAGCACCACCAATGCTCTTATACTAAGTATTCTAGTATTTCAACTAACAATTTTCCTATACCCCCAGTATAGTTCATCAAACTTACTACACATTGGGAGTTCAGGACTTGCCACAATAATATGAGTTTAAGAACTTATCCTAGTCAGACCATAGGCGTCCATTCGCTGAGGGGTTCAAAACATACCATATTATTATGAGTCACGAAGTTACCATATGATTTAGTTTTAAGAACCGCACCTAATCTTAATAATATCTGACTAATCTTAATAGTTTCTAACTATCAAATATACACATGAGAAAAGAATCACCTTTTCGCCACATATACATTGATAGCGCGACACCAACATTCCAATGATTATCAATATGATAAACTGAGTGCTAGCACAAAACCCTCGCCCATACAAAGGTTTGTACAACTCAGCCATCACATGAGTCCTCAATTAAAATCCCACCTAACTCTATCTTTCTTATAACTTGCTCTTTGCTCGATACGAATTTTTTGTACCTCATCATCTATAACTCCTCTTGAGTTATCTTGTACTATTTCATAGTACAATATCTTCATAGCATCCATCTATAATTATTCAAACATTACAGACCATCTTTCTTTTATAACTTAAACATATCACGTTGTGATCTTATTCTATAATCATCTCCCTTAAAAGTATTTTCTTAACTCGTGATCGTTTTGTTTTACGATCCTCTTTCTTTCCTTTTTCATCATTTATGATTTCATTTATGCTTTTAATCTTACAGACTTTGTCTATTCGTCATTATTCATTATCTTGGTTATTGGAGTTAGGTAACTCCCATTTCTTATCTACATATTTCTTCAAGATTATTCTTTGAATCTCCTTGTTTATTTATTAAATCTTCCTTTAATAATTTAATATAATTCACGTTACTCAATAATTTATTCGAGTTTTATCCCTCGCCATTCTAATATTCTTCTTTTAACATTTCTAGGACTAAACTCATCCTATACATCTACGTATGTGAAAAGAATCACCTTTTCATTATACGTAACTTAAACTTAACTTCTTATTCTTTTAACCTAAGGTCATAGCCGAAGGTACTCTTACCTAAGTGTATAACCCATCAGCTTTGATACTAACTGTAACTTCCCCAGATCCGGGTCCCAAATCACTACGGATCTGGTATACTATTTCTATAACTATTACGGAAGATATAAACATAAAGTGTTTATATATTAAACATTACACACTATCCCCAAGGTCGAGAACCTTCACATAATACCTAAATCAATATCCTATCGAATGAATAAAGTTATTATCATACATTACTGTTACAAATTTAGCTGCACATATAATCCAAAGCTGACTTGTCTTTGACTTTTCCTGTATCCGACGTATTCACCCTAATCTACAATGTTTATCATTATATAGGAAGGGTGAGCAACAATTTTGCCCAACAAGTATAATTTCAATTAATGATATATCATGATTGAAAGAATTAAACAATAAGCTAGCTAAGTTACTACAATATATACATTGTGAAAGAGTATGAATAATTTTTCATAGCTAAACAAATAACGAACATGTATAAATCAACTGGAGCAAATGGTAATGAAGGTGATCAGCCTTTCATACCTGATGAATACATGCAATGTGCACAGAGTGAGAATCAATAATTCATAGACATGGTATAATCAGTAATGATTAACCCCAAGCATATTTCAAAAATATCAACTCGAGATTGAGTTAGAGAACTTGCATGTACCATTGATTACCGTTACGCAACCTATATCGCTTTGTCTGAAGACCTAATATAGATAATATCGATCTCCAAATATTATAATAATATCATCATAGTATAGTACTGTTAAATACAGTTATAATATAACCTAACAATTTACCTCATAATCCTATTAGTCTATAAAATACCTAAAATTCGGTATCAAGTCAAAGTATTTCAGTCTGAGTTGAATTCGGTACAATTTCTAACATCTCGACGGTCTAGTCGGATAATTCATGAGTCTAATTTCCATAATACTTTGCCTAAATGCGTTACATTTACCTTTATATAATTTCATTTTAAGTCAAAATATTTTTCAATGACTTATAATAATTTTCAGATAATTATTATCATTTACCATGATTTTTCAATCATTAATATCATATTAATATGAATTAAATACTACTTAATTCCATTATCATTAATATTTATTTCATATCAAATATTAATGAAATACATGTCATAATATTATAATATATTTATAATATTTCAAAGTATTTTAATACCATAAAATCATATTTATATGATTTTTAAACGATTAAATCCATTATCCGATAATTGCCATTAATATTATTAAAATATTAGTGTTTTCATGACAAAATATCAAAAGCTATATTTTATAACTTCAAATATTTTTCTAACCATTAAATTATTTTTATATGATTTTTAAAACATTATTTCTAATTTTCCATAATTTATTTAATATATCTATTAAATAAATCCATTATCATTAATATTAATTTATTAATAAAATTCATCACAAAATATTAAAAGTCATTAAAATAACTTAAAATATTTCCTTACACTTTAATATAATTTCAAATGATTTTTAAAGTATTAAAATCATTTTTAAGTAATTTATTTAATATAATAATTAAATAAATTAAATATCATTAACATTTAAAAATATTAAAATATTAATGAAATATATTCCAAATTATTAAAAACCCATTTTTAGGCTTTAAAATAATTTTTACAAATTTATTATGAATTTCTAATATTTATTTTCTATTTATTCTATAATTTTTGTTTAAAGTTGGGGTCCTCCACAGAAACACTTGTAGACTGTAATCTACAAGTCCGATTTGGGCTCACTTGGTATCGTTAGAACCGTGACTTCTCGAGCTATGTTTTAGGCTCAAGAAATGGTCCATTTGGCTCAGTATGGCGCCCTCAAAACAGGCCACTACCAACTGACCATTACATGTCTTGTAAACATTTTCAGTTTTGGAGTCTTTTACAGAAACGCTTGTATTACGAGATCCACAAATCCGATTGAGGCCCAATCAAACTCATTGGATCCATATCTTCTTGAACTACAGTATTCAATTATTAAACACCAAATTCCAATCTGTCTAGGTCCTGGAAATCCGGCCCAAAGTGACTGGTCAGCAAGGTTTTCTTCAACAGTTGGTTCATTTTTTAGATTTGGGGTCCTTAACGCAAACGCTTATAAAACAAAATCTACAGATCGGATTTAGGTCCAATAGGTATCGTTGGATTTTTATTTTCTCGAAATACAATTTCCATGTATCAAACATCTATTTTGTTTCTGTTTTGATCCCAGAAAAATGGACAGAAGTGACTGATCAGTAGCTTGTGTTCAGCAGTTAGGGTATTTTGGAATTTAATTCATAACTTGTTCAGTTCTTAACATATTTGAGTGATTCCAAAGAGGTTTTTCCCTTAACCCGTGTATCTAGCCTGCTAACATCTTTTAAACCATTAATCACATGATCCCAAAGAATCTAACATAAAAATATATATAGCATACAAAGGAAAGTTTTTTCTTAAACCTTTTGGTACAAAACTTGATTTTCTCACTTTGGATGTAACTGTTGATTTCAAAAATACTTTGATACACATATAAAATACCAATACTCATGTAAATCATGAGTTTTTAATGATCCAAAACAAAATTTTCTTTGTTCATAAAGATCTAAAAAAAATAGCACAAAAATTGAAAAATTTTAATTTTTACCTTTTTCTTCTTGCAAGCCTTCTTGATCCTTCAAAGTAGCTTATGATTTTAAGTTGTATAAAGATCTAAGACCCCTCTTAGACTCCCTATAACTACCGAAATCTGCAGCCCCCTTTCTCTCTCTATTGTTCTTATTTTAGACTTAGGTTTAGAAAACTAACATAACTTAGTGTATATACAATATACATATAACACATATAATTATAGAATATGTAACTCCCAATATAATTACATATACTAATTATCAATTTAATATATAAGTTACAAAAATTAGAATTTTAAAAGCCCTAAGGCTTGTTTGTCAAAACCATATTATTTTAAAATTTAGGTTTTAATAGTTAAGGTCTTGTTTGGGTAAAACAAGTTTAAAACAAAAGTAAGGCCTTGTTTGGGAAAACGGTTTTAAAAACTCTTTGAATAGATCCTTTAACACATATTCTTAATGTTATCCTTTAATTAATTAAATCTTAACATTAATTTAATTAATTAAAAGTCTAACATCAATTAATCACATAAAATTATCACATTATAATTACTCGCTAATTATAACTTCATGTAACAATTTCCACATCACTACAAAGTATCTCAATTAAATTAGAACTATAACATAAAATCATTACATATTAATTAAATATTAAATAATCATTTAATTAATACAATACACTTAATTACATTACTCCATATTAATCACATAATCTCAATAAATAATTCAATTAAAATATTTATTTACTTCAATAAATATTAAATTAACATTTAAATTCTCTTCACACCAATTCACATATTTTATAATATATAATACATATACACATACTGCATTACTTAAACATCTTAAAATTAGAATTTTATTTATTAAACTTTCATTTATTAATTCTTAAAAAAATTAGGGATGTCACAAATATAGCGTAAACATAAACCTGAACTTCAACTTAAGCGTGGCTCTACCGATTACTGCGTAGATTTGCAAATCTGAAAGGGTCTCATAGGCCATGTTTGGTTAGAACCTTAACAACATCTTACTAATTTATTTTAATAATCCCCTTATCATATAGTTCAAAAATGTCACACTTCATTTTATTTAATCATTGAACCAAAACAATTACAATTTACTTAACAAATCATTACCTTTCTAATTTAATTATTTAATTAAATTAGAATATTTCCATAATTTTCTTCTTCATTGAATATTTATTCAATTCCATAAATATTCCATTTAAAATGTTTATTCAATCCCATAAATATTTTTAACTATTAACGAAACTCACAATCTTACTACGTTAACATATTACATTTATATGTAATATATATATTAATCTCCCATTTATTAAAACAAATATAATCACATGATTTCGCTATTTTAATTATGTGAATCACTAACATTATTTATGAAACTTAATTCATAATAATTTCCATCGTCATTAATAATAATTAAATTATATTATCTCATAATATAATTTTAACTTAATCAAATTAACTAATATTACTTAGTTAATTTCCTATTCATAACAATTACATTTAGTTTCTTCAATAGTTTAATTAACTATTAAACCTCTTTTTCCAATACATGAATATATATTTATCTTCACACCAAATCATATTTCATAATATATAACATATATATACATATAATCAAAATCAAAACATCTTATAATAAGAATTTTATTTATTAAATTCTTATTTAAATAATTTTTAAAAATTCAGGTTGTCACAGTTGTTGCACCTTCAGGATGTGTATGGTGAGGAAAGTAGGTCTCCTTGATATGAAATATCTAAAGAGCTCTTCTGATCTAGAATGACCAATGGCACTACAGTGCAGACATATGTCCTAAAGATGATCAATTTAATTGAACAGCTGGGATAACTGTGTTTTATCATGGATGGTGAGTTAAGCCAAGATCTGATCTTGCAGTCACTCCCAGACTCTCTCATAATTTTTTGTGAACTTTCACATGAACAAACTTGATGTCATCTTGCCTAAATTGCTTAACATGTTGAAAACTACTAAGAGTTACCTTCCAATGAAGAAAGACCACATCTTGCTCGTACATGTTTTGTCACGCCCCGAAATCCACCACGCGACATCATCATCACATCATCATAATGACATCATCTTTGTGTTTCTTACATCATGCTTGCCTCATCTCTTCTCTGATTTTTCGATTCAAGTTCACATGTATTGGTTTTATTTAGTTAGATTAACTAGGTTTTCTTTTCCTAGTTTGGTTATACTAACTTAGTTACACATAACGTAGTTTGATTCCAACTAATTAGTTAACTTCTTAGTTTCTTCTTCGTCATTTCCCTATTTTGTCTTATTCCCATGAATAGTATTTTTATGCAAATTTTCTCAAAAATTTTGTATTTTTGTCTATAAAATTATTTTACAATCAACTTTAGTTAGTAAATATCATATTTATAAGTTCTATAAATATTCAGGATATTACATTCTCTACTCCTTATAAGAATTATGTCTTCGAAATTATCTCTATCTTAGTCTTCAATATAATTTTATTAATTCATCTTTACTCACATTATATCTGAATACTTAAATTAAGTAAGAATGTTCAATCTAAAACATTCCTTACACTAGGTTCTAAAACTTTAATCACACTCAACTTCCAAATCTTATTCTTTAACATCCTACAAAGGAAACTTTACTTATTTAATATATATATATGATGTAAACTTTACACAAAAAGGATAACAAACATTTTTAGGTTATTTCATGTGTAATTAAGTATTTTACGGACTCAAAGATGATATGCAAGACCCTAAATTTTATAAATAAAGATTAATTTTCTTGAAATATTTTTTTAAATATTAAGGTGTGGATTTGATATAATGTTATAGTTGTGGTTAATATTTATAAATTGGGGAAAGTAAGCAAATGGTTATAAAATATTCGATTGGTCGAGCAATATTCGTTTTAACAGGGAATATTCATACTGACGGTATGAATCATTAAGTGGACCCCACAAGCGGAATTCTTGTCACAAAGTGAGAAAACGATAAAAATAACTTTTTATGAAAATAACGGCAAAAATGTTACCATTAAACTGTTAAAATATCCGGTGATAAAAGTATAGTAATACGCGTGGTGGCATAGTAGCATACGGTATTGATTATTGATGCTTACGTGAAAAGTCACTTATTTTTATTTAATTATTGCTACAGTAATTGCTGCATAGTATCTCACGTTATTTGATCCAATTATTGTTGCAATATTTTATATTATTAAATCAATAATTGAGATGAAAAGTTATTCATATTATTATGTGCATAATTAACAATGTCTAGAAAGTTCTGTCGAGGAAATGGGTTTTGTCACCTAATTACGCGCTAGTAGGGAAAAATACTTATCGAAAAGCCCCCTCTTTCCTGGGAACGATCTGGTTGTTAATATTGTGAGTTATAATAATGATGAATAAATGTTGTTAAAAATATTGAGGGTATTTTTATGAAGTATTGTTATAAATTTTGATTATTATATGGACCCCCATTTACCTATTTTTCCAAATAATCGGTAGAAATTTATACATATAATAAGGGTGGGGACCACATGTGGGGGCCACATGTGCGGCCCACGTGTAGAAAAATGAAGTTGGGAGGAAAGTTTACAAGCACGGGTGGTTTGTTTGTTATGTGTGTGTGTCTCTCTCTCTCTCTCTCTCTCTCTCTCTATATATATATATATATATATATATATATATATATATATATATATTATAACAAGTTTTGTTTTATATGAAAAATAGAATATATTATATTTTATTATGCATAGTGTTTGCATAGTGGCTGCATACTGTTTACATAATAACTCAGAAAATTAAAATTTTCTTATGAATTCGCCGGTACGCCCGTGAACTCTTCCCCTACTGTTCATTCAAATAGTATCCTTTTCCATTCTCCTATAAATAGGATGCTTACTTAGATCATTGAAAATCACACCAGAATCAAATAATTCTTCTTCTATAATATTGAGCATATTTTTTTAGAGTTTAAGGAAGCTTTGAGTGTAGAAAATAGTGAAAGTTTTCTTCAAGAATATATCCATTTTACCAGTCGGAATTTCTCTCTTTTTGAGGTAAGGGGTATTATTTATTTCATATTCACTTACGATATTATTTTTCGTATTCGTAAATTTTTTTATTTTCATTCAATATTCATAATGAATATTATTTTCGTTCAATATTCTTAGGGATATTATCTTAGTTCAATATTCGTAAGGAATATTATTTTTCGTTCAACAGTTGTAAGGATATTATTTTTGTTCAGTATTCGTAAAAAATAATATTTTCTTCCATACTCTGTAGTATGTAAGTAATATTATTTCGTTTCAGATTTCAAATGCTACACTCATTTTGTTAATGTTTTGGCTTTTATAATCCATGAAATTAGTAGAATATCCTTAAAATTTACGTTTCATCCAATATCTTTTTATGAAAATAATATTCTGAGCATTCTTGATAAGTTTTAACTTTTTCATGTCGGAGTAATATTCACGGGGTACTATTCTCGAATTACTATTCACGAGGTACTATTCGCTCGAGTACTATTCACTTGGGGTACTATTCATGACAAAAATTGATTTCTTTTCGGTCCAAATCATTTTTGATACAATATTATTCTTGAATTTTACTCCACAAAGCAGTATAATGTTGACAATTTGGATATTATTGAAATCTGGACAAATTAAATTATTAAAGTCTTTAATATTTATCATTGATCTCATTTGATTGAATTTTTATATCATTGTCATCATCATCATGCTTATATTATGATGAAAGTCATATATGGCCGTAGTGCATAGATGGACTTGGTATGATTATGACCAAGGATTATTCGGTATAATCATGACCATAATATTACAAATGATGTGGTAAAAGTCCTCATTGGCCCGTAGTGCATTGATGGACAGTTTTTGGTATGATCATGAACATGGATTCTCTTCGGCCAAGGGTGTAAAGATGAATTATTTTATGGCGTGATCAAGACCGTTAATGAAAACACGAATATCCTTGGCCCGTAGTGCATAGATAATTTGTGGTCGTGATACTAATGAATATCCTTGGCCCGTAGTGCATGGATAATTCAGTGATGTGGATTATTTATTAAGCTGAGTCTTAGTGATAAAATTGATGATAAACTTTTTAAATCATAGAAGATAGTAGATATCATGCTCTACATGACTCTTCTAATGCATTGCTTATTCCGCTGCAGTTGTTGATCTAAAACATGTTGTCTATTATATTCTATCAGTTGTTATACTGTTGAAGGCTAATGATAATTTATTTTGCATTATCTTAGTCATAATATTTCTTACTGGGCTAGTTGAGCTCACCCTTTTCTTTCATTGTTCTCTTCAGGAAATGAGAATATAGCTAGGACTAGTCGGGGGAATGGATTGATTGTCCAGATGGTTGTTTTAGTAGTCCTCACTATTCTGTGAAATATTGTGATAAAAATTGTAATGAGATTGAATTTGAGTGTGGATATTGTCTAGAAGATAATATCCGTGTTAAAACTCTTAGCTATGTTTTGTTGTATTTTATACGACAGTTGTATAATTAAGTTGTAGTTGTATTCTATACCACGTATCTGGCGACCCAAGATGGGTGATGTATACCTATTTTGGGAGCATCACACGATATTTGGTGCTATCTTTAAAGACTATACCAAGTGTAAAGACCAAGAATTTTCAAACAATTATATATATATTTTACTTAATATTTTTATTTTTATTTTTTTATTAATTATTATGAATATTGGTATCAAGAATAATATTTTGAATTTTATGCGATATGGATTTTAAGAGAAAGTCAATTTAATTTTTAAGTTGAATAAGAATGAAAGTAAAGTGGGATATGGTTCAAAACCCTAATTTTGGGATTTTGAATAAGGAATTTGAAAATTTATGTTATAATAATTATATTTCGATTGCTATAAGTATCTCATCAGATGTGTGTATTGATTATATTTGGTCAATTATAATTTAGCATGACCAAACCCTATCATTAATTTGATAAACCCTAATTTAAAATTTAAATAGAAGTTCAAGACTATTAAGTAATTGTGTTAATATGATTAATGACAAGTGTTATAGATTTTAATGTTAATTATGGAAATCTTAATTATTAAATTAGAAACCATAATTACTAAAAACCCTAATTGCTAAATTAGAAACTCTAACCGTTAATTTAGAAAGCTTAATGTTAATTAGGAAACCTTAATTCTAATTTCCAAGCACTAATGTAATTAGGAAACCCTAATCTTCCATTTAAAAACCTTAATTTTCTATTTTAAACCTAATTAGAAATCCTAAAAATTTATTTTTGTAAAACCCTAAAGGTCAAAACCTAAGGGTCATGTCAAATTACTTGTATGCCATTAAATTTGAAAGCCAATTAACCAAAATACCCTTTTTGCAATTCTTTAATAGTTGGAGTATAGATCTTGCCATATATGGAGTTGTTCACCAACTCTAGATATTACATATGAGTAAAATCAATTCAAATCATCCATATACATCAGCCATTTACATTTCACCAAGATATATAGATTAAGAGAGAGAAAAATACACAAATAAGCTTCATTTGCTCATATACACTTAACCAATACCCCCTTTCTCTAAACCCACGAATTTCATTGTTAGACCTATCCCAAATCAAGTCCCTAGTTCACCCATATCAGATTAGGAAGCCAAGAATCAAGATTTGTCAAAGTGAAGTATAAACCCTAATGTAAAATCAGATCATGTATGCTATGTTAGATCTTCTATGTTTGTGTTTTAATATGTTGTATGATATGTTAATAAGTGATTTGGGTTGTTATATTATGGATGTATAATATCTAGATGCACGAAATTGTTTTAGTCTTTTAAAGGTTTGTAGTTGTAGTATGCTATGAGGGCTTTGATCTCGAACTGGAATCAGGGTAAGATCATAGATATATTACAAGTTATGGATGGTCAAACTGCGTTGACTGACTATGACTTAACAATTCTTGGTAACCCATAACTTACCCAGCAGTGTCTGACAATGAGTTCATGAACTTACCCAACTGTGTCTCACAATGAGTTCATGAGCCCAGATCTTTCTTGTGTTTGTTGATTTGATTCTGTTGTTGTAATAAGGTTGTAGTATGGTATATGGACTACAGATTCAAGCCTTTAAATCACTTAAATAAAAAATAGATTTAATGTAGTGGATGGTCAAAGTAGCATGAAGGAGCACGATTTCTGTTGTCTGGGTAACCCAGAAAACTTAAGAACGTTAGTTCTGACATGGTTTGACCGGACAATATCTGGTGATTGTGTTATTGTTAGACTGATTTAGTGTAATAGATCTATTCTTTGTCATGTAGACTACAATATGAAACCCTTAAAACACCAAACATTGCATGAAAAACAAGTTGTGGAAGCCCAAAAGTGGCCACATGAACTGTTCTTATTTTCTGTGTAACCCAGAAAATGAAGAACAACTCTGACAGCTCGTTTGCAAGCTTAGATCTTGCTTGTGTGATGCAATTGGACCATGATTGTTGTTGATACATGTAGTATTACATCAATACTACATGATCTATCATTTAGCTTGCCCAGAAACATCATAGACTGTGAATTATTATTGGTCAAAGTAGGTAACTCGAACACTGACTTTGAATGTTCTTGAGGCTCAATAACACATTAAGCGACAGTTTCTGTCGCTAAATGCTTTAGCGACAGTTATATTAATTTTAATTAATTTAATTTCCACAAATCATTTAAAAATAGAAATTAATTTCTAAAAATTCTAAAATTAGTTTTAAAAATTATTTAAAGTTATAAAAATTAACATTTAATAATTTGACATATTTTCATTAATATTATTATTTATTTAAATATTAATGGTATTAAATTTATTTAATAAAGGTATTAAATAAATTAGTTAAAAATGATTTTAATATTAATAAAATTATTTTAAATGATAATAAAGTATTTAAAAATTATTTTAAGTTATAAAATGTAACTTTTAATATTTTAATGTAAATTTCATTAATAATGTAATATTAATGATATTAGATTTATTTAATAATTATATTAAATAAATAGTTTTAAAATGGTTTTATTGATTTAAAAATATTTAAAAAGGATATAAATGATTTAAAAATATTTTAAGTTATAATAAATGATTTTAATATTTTGATGAATAATACATTAATATTTAAATATTAATGGTAATTATTTAAAAATGATTTTAAATATCATTTAAGGGTAATAATAATGTTTTAAAATATTTTGAGTTATTATAAATAACTTTAATATTTTGACATTTCATTAATATTTAAATATAAATCATTTAAAAATGATTTCAATATTTTAAAAATCATAATAAATTATAATAATTATTTAAAAATTATTATAAGTCTATGAAAAATAATATGAGTGATATTTAAATTATCTAGAATAATATTGAAGGTATAAAATAGAGTTTAATGAAAAATAAACTCGATAATTATCTGATAAAGTCGTCAATACACCGAATTGATTCTGAAATTAACTTGAACCTATATAGGTTGACTTGATAAGTGTTTGTTTATGTCCTAATGACTGTTATACATAAGTGATAATGTGCTTAAGCAATGTAATGACTACAAATAGCAGTATTATGTGTTACGATGTACTATTATAATCAAAAGAATAATATTATGAATGATAGGTCTTTGTATAAAAGATAGAACTAAGTATCAGTAATCATCTATCAAGGCAAGTATCTAAACCTTATGCACTACTTTTATTTTGTGTAAACAGGTATAAGTTTATGAAAGTTCTATAATCTTTTATTGCTCAAGTATCTTAACTTTTGCATTTACTTATGCAATGATCCTGTGTAAGTACGTTATTGAATTATATTCCTGTTGTACAAACTTCTTAACTCTATTGATATTAATCAAGATATATCTTGTTTATAGATAGCTAAGTTTGGTTATGCAAGTGTCCTCACTTGGATACTGGTTGTATTTAATCACATGTTAATACATACCTATCGATTTTCGGTATGTATACATTAATTAAAAGTCGTCTAAGCTATTTGATTCGGCTAGACATAGATTTAAAAATATCTTTGAACATGATAGAACATTATTGTTATTTAACCAAATTATTTTAATTCGGATTCCATAATAAGTATGAACATCCCGAATTTGGAAAACTTTTGTGCGCCAAAGGCGGATATGATGAACAAAAATATCATTCTAGCAAGTAGTATTGATCAATACATGGCATAACGAGCTGATCACCCTCCGTGCCCCTAAGACGTGACGGTTTACAGATGAAGTTCTGTATAACCTTTTCGAAAATTGAAAACAAAGTTCTAGTCTGACGACTGCTCTCCATTTATAGTCAGTACGTAGTTTCAAAATTGAAATAGAATTGATATGTTGTTCAGTATTGTTTCAGTTTACTTCTCAACTGTTGTTTCATTGTAGAAGTCTAGTTCAAAGAAAATATTTACTTCTTTTACCTAAAGTTTATTATCTGCTATTACTTGTTGGGTAATCAAATGCTCATTCTTGCTTTAAATTTAAATATTTTCAGCTAAGCATGAATGACCTGAAGGTTCTAACAAGGACAAAAGAAAGGGAAAGCTGGCAGAATAAATTTTATGTTATCTTATGTAATAGTTAGACTTTATTAAGATGATAATATTTATTATCTATCATGTAATGAAATGTTTTAAAGGTCACGTACCTGGGATTAGACAACTCTGATATGTATATTAAGTTTGTTATTTATATTATTATTATTATTATTATTATTATTATTATTATTTCGCTCAAAGAAATGGTATCGTGTAGCACCAAGTTTGGGTTTCAAGTACCTGAATTTGGAGGCGTCACACTAAGTGTAGTGTCTCCGAAACCCGGGTCTATCTTTAACATGGGATTTTGGTGCTACTCATCCAAAACATCATATTACATCATAAGAATGAACATAATATCCTTAAAAAACTAATGTGGAATCTTACATGCTTCCTTATATCCTAAGGTAACTCAATTATGACTCCTATTAGAGTTTACTACCTTCGTTTTTCCTAATATTCTACAATCAAGCTTAATAACTTAATTAAGACCTCAAAATAAAAATATAGTCTTAATTATTTTCTTTTGATGAATGTCTCAATTCATCCCTTAAAACTATATCTGAGTTTATCTCCTTATTACCTTTACTAATTTCTCTCAGGTTATATCCTGAAGTACTCTTACCCTAGAGTGATAACTTACTGCATTGATGCCAATTTGTCACGCCCTAAAATCCACAAGAAGACATCATCATGATATCATCATAATGGCATCATCTTTATGTTTCTTTGAACATGATGTCCTGCTTACATCATGCTTGACACATCTCTTCTCTGATTGGTCGATTTAAGTTCACATGGATTGGATTTATTTAGTTAGATTAACTAGGTTTTCTTTCCCTAGTTTGGTTATTCTAACTTAGTTACACATAACCTAGTTTGATTCCAACTAATTAGTTAACTTCTTAGTTTCTTTTCATCTTTTCCCTATTTCATCTTATTCCCGTGAATAGTGTTTTTACGCAAATTTTCTTGAATTATTTTTTTATTTTCGTCCTCAAAATTATTTTACAATAAACTTTAGTTAGTTAATATCATATTTATAAGTTCTATACATATCAGGATATTACATGATTCTTCCAAGAAACGGAAGAGACCAAAGGATCGATCTTCTAAAAAGAAGAAAAATATAAAGAAGGCAAAAGGAAAGACGAAACCTACGGAGAAGAAAAACACTGATTCTGATAGCAAAGGAGTTTTATTTAACTATAAAAAGTCAAAACATTGGAAGAGAAACTGTAAGGAGTATCTTACATAGCAGATGAAAAAGAAGCTTGGAGAAGCTTCAGCTATAGATACAGGTTTGTTCATGATTGAAATAAATCTTTCTGTAAGTCAAAGATCTACTTGGATATTCGATAATAACTGTGGTTCTCACATATGAAATTCTTTGCAGGGACTAAGCAGAAGTAGAAAGCTGAACAAAGGAGAAGTCACCATGCGTGTGGGGAATGGAGCAAAGGTTGCAACATTAGCCGTAGGGACTTATAGTTTAGCATTGCCTTCAGGCAAATCAATTAATTTAATAAATTGTTATTATATTCCAGTTCTTGTTAAAAACATTATTTCAATTCCATTGTTGGATAAGGAAGGTTTTAATATTATAATAAAGAACAATAGTTGTTCTATTTATAATAAGAATGTTTTGTATGGAACTGGTATATTAGTTGATGGACTTTACGTACTTGACTTACATGAAAATATTTTATAACTTGTGAATCTTGTCTCATGAAAAAAATGATTAAATCTCCATTTAGTGGACAAGGAGAGAGAGTTGCAAGATTGTTAGAGTTGGTACACACATATATATGTGGACCTATGACAATATATTAACGAGGAGGGTATTCATATTTCATTACTTTCCCTGATGAGCATTCGATATATGGTTATGTGTATTTGATGAAATAAAAGTCTGAATCATTTGAAAGGTTCAAAGAGTTTAGAAGTGAAGTAGAGAAACAAACTGGCAAAAGTATTAAATTTATTCGATCAAATCGAGGAGGATAGTACTTAAGCAATGAGTTTCTCAATCATCTCATGTAAGACCCCGAATTTTATAAATAAAGATTAATTTTCTCGAAATATTTTTTTAAATATTAAGGTATGGATTTGATATAATGTTATTGTTCTGGGTAATATTTATAAATTATGCAAAGTTAGCAAGTGGATATAAAATACTCGATTGGTCGGAGAATATTCATTTTAACAGGAATATTAAATGCACGACGCAGTATAATCATTAGTGGATCCCACAACAAAATTCTTTGTCGAGAGTGAAAACAATGTAAATAACTTTTTATGAAAATAACGACGAAAGTTATACCGTTAAACTGTTGAAATACCCGGTGATAAAAGTAAAGTATTACGCGTGGTGACATAGTAGCACACGGTATTGATTATTGATGCTTACGTGAGAAGTCACTAAGTTTCATTTAATTATTGCTATAATAATTGTTGCATAGTATCTCTCATTATTTGATTCAATTATTGTTGTAATATTTTATATTATTAAATCAATAATTGAGATGACAATTTATTCAAATTATAATTTTCATAATTAACGATGCCTAGAAAGTTCTGTCGAGGAAAGGGTTTTGGTCACCTAATTGTGCGCCAATAGGGAGAAATTCTTATCTAAATCCCCTCATCCCGGGAACGATCCGTTATTAATATCATGAAGTTATAATAATGATGAATAAATGTTGTTAAAAATATTGAGGGGATTTTTATGAAGTATTTGTTCTAAATTTTGCTTATTATATGGACCCCCACTTACCCATTTTTCAAAATAAACGGTAAAAAATTATTCATATAATAAGGGTGGGGGCCACATGTGGGGTCCACGTGTAGAAAAATGAAGTTGGGAGGAAAGTATATAATAGCATTGTGTTGTTTGTTTTTATATATATATATATATATATATATATATATATATATATATATATATATATATTATAATAAGTTTTATTTTATATGAAAAATAGAATATATTTTATTTTATTATGTATAGTGTTTGCATAGTGTTTGCATAGTAACTCAGAAAATTAAAATTTTCACGTGAATTCGCCGGTGCGTGCTTGTGAACTCTTCCCCTACCTAGAATTCAAATAGTATCCTTTCCATTCTCCTATAAATAGGATGCTTAGTTAGAATTGAAAATCACACCAGAATCAGAGAATTCTTCTTCTATAATATTGAGCGTATTTCTTTAGAGTTTAAGGAAGCTTTGAGCATAGAAAACAGTGAAAGTTTTCTTCAAGAATATATCTGATATACCAGTTAAAATTGCTCTATTTTTGAGGTAAGAGGTATTATTTATTTCATATTCGCTGACGATATTATTTTTCGTATTCGTAAGAAATTTTATTTTCGTTCAATATTCGTAATGAATATTATTTTCGTTCAATATTTGTAGGGATATTGTCTTCATTCAATATTCATAAGGAATATTATTTTTGTTCAGTATTCGTAAGAAATAATATTTTCTTCCATACTCTGTAGTATATAAGTAATATTATTTCGTTTCAGATTTCGAATGCTACTCTCATTTTGTTAAAGTTTTGGCTTCTATATTCCATAAAATTAGTATAATATCCTTAAAATTTGTATTCCATCCAGTATCTTTTCATGAAAATATTATTCTGAGCATTCTTGATAAGTTTTAACTTTTTTATGCGAGTACTATTCACGGGGTACTATTCCCGAATTACTATTCACATGGTACTATTAACTCAGGTACTATTCACTCGGAGTACTATTCATGACAAAAATTAATTTCTTTTCGGTCCAAATCATTTTTGATACAATATTATTCTTCAATTTTACTCCACAAAGCAGTATAATGTTGACAATTTGGACATTATTGAATTCTGGATAAATTAAATTGTTAAAGTCTTTAATCTTTATCCTTGATCTCATTTGATTAGATTTTTATATCATTGTCATCATCCTCATGCTTATATTATGATGAAAGTCATCTGTGGCCGTAGTGCATAGATGGACTTGGTGTGATTATGATCAGGGATTATTCAGTATAATCACGATCGTAATGTTACAAATGATGTGGAAAAAGTCCTCATTAGGCCGTAGTGCATTGATGGATATTTTTTGCGATGATCATAACCATCGGTTCTCTTCAGCCAAGGATGAAAAGATGAATTATTTTATGGCGTGATCATGACCGTTGATGAAAACAAAAATATCCTTGGCCCGTAGTGCATGGATACTTCATGGTCGCGATACTAATGAATATCATTGACCCGTAGTGCATGGATAATTCAGTGATTTGGATTATTTATTAAGTTGACTCTCAGCGATAAAATTGATGATAAACTTTTTAAATCGTAGAAGATAGTAGATATCATGCTCTACTTGACTCTTCTAATGGATTTCTTATTCCGCTGTAGTTGTTGATCTAAAACTTGTTGGCTATTATATTCTATCAGTTGTTATACTGTTGAAGGCTAAGGATAATTTATATTGCATTATCTTAGTCATAATATTTCTTACTAGGCTAGTTGAGTTCACCCTTTTCTTTCATTGTTCTCTTCAGGAAATGAGAATATAGCTGGGACTAGTCGGGGAATGGATTGACGGTCCAGATAGTTGTTTTAGTTGTCTTCACTATTCTTTCAAATAGTTTGATAATAATAGTAATGAGATTTAATTTGAGTGTGGATATTGTCTATAAGAAAATATCCGTGTTAAAACTCTCAGCTATGTTTTGTCGTATTTTAAATGACAGTTGTATAATTAAGTTGTAGTTGTATTCTGTACCACGTATTTGGTGACTTAAGATGGGTGATGTATACCTATTTTGGGGGCGTCACAGTTGGTATCAGAGCTTAGGGATATGATCTCTGGCTGAGATATGAGACTAGAACTAGGGGAGGAGAGACTGGTAATTCCTTCGCTAGTATGACCTACCTAAGCTTAATTGTTATTTAATTGGTCGGTCAAAATATATTGATAATACGTGGCATGTCAATTAACCCTTGTTTTGTGATAGTAAAATAGCATATGAAAATGTTGAGATAAGCAATGGAGCACATGAGACCGTTGAGTCACCCCTGATCAATAACCAAGATAATGTGCATCAGGAAGGCAATAATCCTCTTGTAAACAACAACACCGACCAAATGACGAACGATGGTCTGTTTAGGAGTTTTCTAGAATTTATGTAAAACCAAACTAGAGAGACTCCTATTTAAAATGTAGGTGGAAACAATGGCAACCCACGGCTGGTCACCGCTAAGCTATTCAAGGAGTTGGGACGACCAGAGTTTTTGGGAAAGCGAGAACCACTTAAGGCAGAGACATGGATAAAGTAGATCACCAATATATTTGATGTCTTGGAATGCTCAGAGGAGCAAAAGGTTCCCTTCGCCACCTTTATGTTACATGAAGAGGACGATTACTGCTAGGAATCTGTAAAACATACCCAGCCTGCCGCACTAAAGATGTCTTGGGAGAAGTTCCAAGAATTGTTCAATGATAAGTACTTTTCCGAAAGTATTTGTCACATGAAGGAGGTTGAATTCATCAAGCTGGAGCAAAACAATATGACTGTATCGCAGTACGAGGATAAATTTTGGAGTTATCTCAGTTTGCATCCCATTTGGTAGATAATGAGGAGAGAATGACGCGAATGTTTTTGCAAGGTTTGAAACCTGAAATACGTCAATACCTCATTTCTTATAAACTTTGTTTATATTCAGATGTTGTGAATATGGATCAGTTAGTGGAACGCGATAATGAGTCAACTCAATGAAAAGTAATGAACAACAACACGATAATAATAATACCGGTGGCAACGGCCATCGAAAAAATGATAACGATCGTGGGGGAAATTATCATGCCAAGAATGGTTACCACTTCGGTGGTAATGATGGCCAAGATAATAGAAGTGGAAATTTAAAGAAGAGAATGTTCAATAATGATGGAAAGACAGCAACATAAGCACCCGTTTCCAAGGAAGAAGAACGACCACCGGCCGTATGTTACAAATGCGGACAGGAGGGACACATCCGTCCAAACTGTACGCAGCAACCCAAAGCATGTTTCAATTGCGAAAGAGAAGGTTATTTAGCTAGATTTTGTCGTGTAGTGAAGTTAAGTCCAGCTGAGATAGTGACGCCAAAGGATGTCTCAGACAATTCAAAGCCGGTAGTTTAAGTGAGAGCATTTGTTGAGGAACCCGAATGAAGTTATCATGGGTAAGTTAATCATAAACTCTTGCGAAGTTTATACCTTATTCGATACCGGTTCTACCCACTCTTTTATTTCACCTAGTTGTGTTCAACGTTTAAACTTGAGTCCTAAAACATTAGACTTTGACTTATCTGTTGAAACTCCATTAGGAGAAACCTTCGTTACCTCCACTGTTTATAAATCTTGTTTGATTCAAATCGACACTTTTACGTTACCTATCTATCTTATCTCTTTGAAAATAATTGCATTTGATGTGATTTTAGGAATCGACTGGTTAACTACTCATCATGCTAAAATTGATTATTTGATGTTAGTTTTCATATTTCTAACCAACCTGTTATCCGAATTCAAGCAACCAAACTACTAAAATTAATCACTGTCATATCAAGCCATAAGTAAAGAGCCTTGAACCTTTCACTGGTGACTTCCAAGTCTTGGAATGCACCGAAGCCAGACTTTCCGTATGGGGACGCCGTGAATAACGGTGGCAAGTTGATAAGTATCAATGTGACGCGCTATTCAAGTCTTGGATGAGAGTCACAATTTTAAATGATATTTCTATCGTTAATAAATTTCCTGACGTATTCCTTGAAGACTTCCTAGCCTACCTCAGAGCGTGAAATCAAATTTTGTATTGACCTCAGTACGAAACCCATTTCTAAAACCCTCAAATATTTCTTCACTTAGAACGAACGTAACATGTGCCAAAGACGTTGGCTTGAGCTGTTGAAGATTACGACCATACCATTCAATACCATCTTAGAAAAGCGAACGTGGAAGCTGACGCGTTGAGTAGAAGATTATATGCATTTATGAGTGTGATATTGTTAACATAAAGACCCATTTTGTACGACTTACAAATGATAGAGATGGAGTTAAAGACTCCAGGGACCCACGTGATGATAATAAATATATGAGTAGAATCGACTTTTATCGATAAAGTTAAAGCCGCTCAAGCTACACACCCGAAGATGATGAATATGAAGAAGAAGGTTCAAGAAGACATTATTCTAGAAGCAAGAATCGACGAAGAGAGGAAATCTCAACCCTCAATTTTATTGGTCTATTTGAAATCCTTGATTGAGTAGGAACTGTGGCCTATAGACTCGCTTTACCGCCAAGTATGCCACGTGTTCATAATGTTTTTCATGTATTGATGTTACGTAAATATGTGGACGACCCAAATCACATTATTGAATTAGAACTAGACGAGATAGCATAAGATTTAACGTTTAAGGTGATACCTATTAAAATCTAGGATAAGAAGAAATATATTCTACGCTCAAAGGTTAAACCTCAAGAGTTAGAATCTGAAATGAAAATAAGGTATCCTCACCTCTTTGACATACCAAGTACGTACACCAATTTTGAGGACGAAATTTTATAAGAATGGGAGGTTGTAAGACCCCAAATTTTATAAATAAAGATTAATTTTCTTGATTTTTTTTTAATATTAAGGTGTGGATTTGATATAATGTTATAGCTGTTGGTAATATTAATAAATTGTGCAAAGCAAGCAAGTGGTTATAAAATATTCAATTGGTCGGGGAATATTCGTTTTAACAGGAAATATTCGTAAAACGGCGCAATCATTGGTGGACCCCACAACGAAATTAATGTCGGAGTGAGAAAATGACAGAAATATTTTTTTATGAAAATAACGGCGAAAGTTTTACCGTTAAACTATTGAAATACCTGGTGATAAAAGTACAGTAATACGCGTGGTGGCATAATAGCAAATGGTATTGATTATTGATGATTACGTGAGAAGTCACTCAGTTTTATTCAATCATTGCTATAGTAATTGCTACATAGTATCTCACGTTATTTGATTCAATTATTATTGCAATATTTTATATTATTAAATCAATAATGGAGATGACAATTTATTCATATTATTATTTGCATAATTAACAATGTCTAGAAAGTTCTGTTGAGTAAAGGGGTTTGGTCACCTAATTGCGCGCCAATAGGGAGAAATCCTTTTCTAATAGCCCCCTCTATCCTGGGAACGATCTACTTGTTAATATTGTGAGTTATAATAATGATGAATAAATATTGTTAAAAATATTGAGGGGATTTTTATGAAGTATTTGTTGTAAATTTTGCTTATTATATGAACCCCCACTTACCCATTTTTCAAAATAATCGGTAGAAAGTTATTCATATAATAAGGGTGGGAACCAGATGTGGGGCCCACATGTAGAAAAATGAAGTTGGGAAGAAAGTTTGCAGGCACGGGTGGTTTGTTTGTTATGTGTGTATATATATATATATATTTATATATATTATAATAAGTTTTGTTTTATATGAAAAATAGAATATATTATATTTTATTATGCATAATGTTTGCATAGTGGCTTCATAGTGTTTGCATAGTAACTCAGAAAATTAAAATTTTCACATGAATTCGCCTGTGCGCGCCCGTGAACTCTTCCCCTACTGTGCATTTCAAATACTATTCACCCAAGTACTATTCACCCGGAATACTATTCATGATAAAAATTGATTCCTTTTCGGTTCAAATCATTTTTGATACAATATTATTCTTGAATTTTATTCCACAAAGCAGTATAATGTTGACAATTTGGACATTATTGAATTCTGGATAAATTAAATTGTTAAAGTCTTTAATATTTATCTTTGATCTCGTTTGATTGAATTTTTATATCATTGTCATCATCCTCATGCTTATATTATGATGAAAGTCATCTGATGCCGTAATGCATAGATGGACTTGGTATGATTATGACCAAGGATTATTTGGTATAATCATGATTGTAATGTTACAAATGATGTGGTAAAAGTCCTCAATGGCTCGTAGTGCATTAATGGACAGTTTTTGGTATGATCATGACCATGGGTTCTCTTCGGCCAAGGGTGCAATGATGAATTATTTTATGGCATGATCATGACCGTTGATGAAAACACGAATATCCTTGGCCCGTAGTGCATTGATAATTTGTGGTCCTGATACTAACGAATATCATTTGCCCGTAGTGCATGGATAATTCAGTGATGTGGATTATTTATTAGGCCGAGTCTCAACGATAAAATTGATGATAAGCTTTTTAAATCATAAAAGATAGTAGATAGCATGCTCTACTTGACTCTTCTAATAGATTTATTATTCCGCTGCAGTTGTTGATCTAAAACTTGTTGTCTCTTATATTCTATTAGTTGTTATACTGTTGAAGGCTTAGGGTAATTTATTCTGCATTATCTTAGTCATAATATTTCTTACTGGGCTAGTTGAGCTCGCCCTTTTCTTTAATTGTTCTCTTTAGGAAATGAGAATATAGTTGGGACTAGTCGGGGAATGGATTGACGGTCCAGATGGTTGTTTTAGTAGTCCTCACTATTCTTTGAAATAGTGTGATAATAATTGTAATGAGATTGAATTTGAGTGTGTATATTGTCTAGAAGACAATATCCTTGTTAAAACTCTCAGCTATATTTTGTCGTATTTTACACGACAGTTGTATAATTAAGTTGCAGTTGTATTCTGTACCACGTATCTAGGGACCCAAGATGGGTGCTGCATACCTATTTTCGGGGCGTCACATCTCAAGGATAGTGGTATCCTCTCACAATGGATGCCTCTTGGTACACCACAGTTAAACGATGTATCTGAAAGGAAAAATCGTACCTTCTTGGACATGGTGCGATCCATGATGAGTTTCACTAATCTTCCAATATCCTTCTAGGGTTATGCCTTAGAGATGGTTGTGTATCTACTAAATAAAGTTCACTCAAAATCCATCCCTAAGACTCCATATGAGTTATGAACAGGGAGGAAACCTAGTATTAAGCATGTTAAGATTTTGGGATGTCCAGCTTATATGAAAAAGTTTCAGAATGATAAGCTTGGGACAAGATATTATATGTGCAGATTTGTGGGATATCCTAAAGAAATTTTAGGATACTATTTTTATAATCCTATTGAGCAAAATGTGTTTGTATCAAAACATGCTACCTTCTTGGAAAATGAGTGTATCCTCGAAAGAGCTAGTGGGTGGAAAATAGATCTTCAAGAACCACAAACCACTATAGGTCAAGTGGATGAACCTGTCCAAGTAGAAATACCTTCTATATGACAGCCATCTCGTAAATCTAGAATAGTACCGAAGATACTTGAAAGGTATGGATTCATCATATAAGATGATGGAGAGGTACACATTATAGAGGATGATGATCCAGTTACATACGATGAGGCAATGAGTAGTAAAAACTCAGAAAAATGGCGAACCGCCGTGAAATCCGAAATAGACTCCATGTATGAAATCCAAGTGTGGACTTTGGTTACTCCACTAGAAGGCATAATGCCTATAGGGTGTAAATGGGTCTTTACGAGAAAGATTATAGTAGATGACAAGGTGGAGACCTATAAGGCAAGACTGGTGGCAAAAGGTTTCAAACAAAGGCAAAGAGTTATCTATGACGAAACCTTCTCACAGTTGCTCTACTCAAGTCTATTTGGATTTTGCTTGCGATTGCGGCTTACTAAGATTATGAGATCTAGCAAATGGACGTGAAAATGGCCTTCCTTAATAGAAAACTAGAAGATAATAAATACATGATACAACCAAATGGATTTGTTTTAAAAGATGGAACAAAACTAGTTTATAAGCTATAACGATCCATTTATGGATTAAAGCAAGCTTCTCACAGATGGTACATCCATTTTGATGAGACAATCAAAGAGTTTGATTTTATCAAAAATGAGCGATGTAACATTCTTGGTACTATATATTGATAATATAATACTTATAGGGAATGGCATACCAATGCTACAATTAGTAAAGATATGGTTGTGTAAACATTTCTCCATGAAGGACTTGGGAGAAGCATCTTATATATTGGGTATAAAAATATATAGAGATAGATCTTAAAGGATGTTCGACTTGACCCTATGAACGTACATTGAATCGATGCTAAAAAAATTTAGCATGACCGACTCCAAGAGAGGACTCATACCGATGAGTTTTGGAGTGAATCTCTCCAAGAAAATGTCCCCAAAGATACCTAAAGAGAGAGATCACGTGAGTAAGATACCTTATACTTCAACAATATAATTTATCATGTATGCAATAATATGCACTAGACCTGATGTTGCTTATGCACTTAGAGTGATAAGAAGATATCAGTCTAATCCTGCAGAATAACACTGGAAAGTGGTGAAAAAATCTTAAATTACTTGAGAAGGACTAAGGATGTATTTCTAGTGTACGATGGGTCTGATTTGAAACTAGAGGGCTATACAGACTCAAGTTTTCAGACTTACCAAGATGAAAGCCAATCTACTTTAGGTTATGTCTTTATCCTAAACGGTGGTGCAGTGAGTTGGAAGAGTTCCAAGCAACAAACATTTGTTGATTCAGTGACAGAAGCAGATTACATAGTTGCAAGTGAAGGTGGAAAAGAAGCTGTTTAAATGAAGAAGTTCATTAATGAACTTAGAGTGGTTCCTAGCATACGAGAACCAGTGCTTATATATTGTGCAACACTAAGGATATTACATAAGCCAAGGAACCCAGTTCTCATTAAAAATCCAAGCATGTTTTGTGGCGCTTTCATCTGATTAGAGAAATCATTAAAAGGGGAGATGTCTCCTTATAGAGAGTAGACACTTAAGACAACATTGCAGAGCCATTTACTAAAGCGTTAACTTAGCAGTAGTTTAATCGTCACTTAGAGAAGATGGGTATTAGATATCAAGGCGATTTGCTTTAGTGCAAGTGGGAGATTAAAAGTAGTATGCCCTTAAGCCAATCACATTAGACGTGATTAGCATTTACTTTGTAATCTTATTCATTTATTAATTATAGAATTTATTTAATATAAAAGACATTCTTTATCCATGTTAATTAGTTGAATTAATAAATGTGATAAACCCATAGTTTTAGATAAATGCTTTTAGAATCATAATGTTGATCATGTTAATGAGAGCTAAATTCTAAGATAGCTCAAAACTAAGATGTTCTTAATCGTATGGATCCTTAATGTGGGATTACTGTTTTCGGATAGATTAGTGCATACTATGATTGCTCTGTTGAAGAGGATTATTGATCTCATAATCATTTGTGTGAAGACACTAAAGCAAGTATGTAGGTACTTATTAGAGAATAAGTACAATAAACTTGACTTGTATAAAGGAAACCTAATGGAGTTTTATTTGTCTGTTAATGGGTGTTCCTAAAGTGATAGTAGTACAAGTGATCATTGGACTTGAGATCATCATAGTATCTTATATATACTGAGTTATGTTTTGACATATTACTTAATACTCTAGAAGTATGTCATAGGGTATTCTCGAATATAATAAAGTATATATGGAGATAGGTTAATGATCAACAAAAGATCTAGTGTTTCCAGTAAAGGGAGAGAATGCCCTATGTGATTCGTTAAAGTGACAACTCAAAATCCCTGGCCAAGGTTGAATGGAAATTACAAAGGAGTTTCTAATTTACATTAACTTGAGTTGTGAATTTTAGAATCAGAATACATATAATCAAATTGTATGGTAGAATGATTGAATTGTATGGTAACTATTCACATAATAGGTTCTTTGTATTCTTTGTGGTAATCCACATATTAAATGTTGAATTCATATTATTTGGATAGTCATGATACATTATGTATAAGGTGTCACTCATGATGTAGAATAAATATTATTTATTTATATTTGAATTAAATGAGTTTAATTCATTATTAATAATATTAGAATGGTCCTATTTATTTATTCTACTATTGACTTAATATTGAACTTAGAGGGTCACACCATAAAAGGGAGTAATTTGATTTTAGAATTGATTGGATGGAGGAATATTAATTATAAATTAATAAGAGGAGTCTTATTATTTATTATTATTATTATTTAGTTCCTTGGGAATTAAAATAAAACCCCAACTCCTTGAAGGTTAAGGAAATAGGGTTAATCTATAAATAAGAGGAGTCTTATTTTGCGATTTACTAATGCAACTCTTGCAACTTTCATCTCTCTTGCAAGCATTCTCAAAACCCTAAGGATTCAGGATAGAAAGAATTAGGGTTAGCCACCCAAGATCTAGTAGAATCTAAATTCACATCTTCAATCAATCATTCTTAGTGGATCACCACTTGGGCGTTGCATACACTTGTAGCGAACTTCAGATCCGAGGATTGGAGAGATTGCGAAGGAGAAAAGGATATAAGTTTGAAGAACATATCAAAGGGTTTAACATCTTCAAAAGTATATATTTTATCCTTCCTCAATTAGTAATTTTACATAAGGTAATTCTTGGAAATGTAGAAAAAATTTAAATAACATTTATGACATGCTTCCACTCTTATTTACAATTCGATTGTATGTAAGTCTTCTTCAAACCTACAGTAATGTCTTCTCCAGGAATATGGGAAAACATTTTATATTGTTGTTAAACATGGATTGCTTTTTTTCACGAACTTCTTCAGTGCATTCATGCATGACAAGAAGGGCTTCCCGTACTTCTTGGGTCCTTTTAAAGTTTACAACATTGTGAAACAATTCATCTTCATGAGCCATAAACAAAATGTTCTTATCTCTTTTGTCGAGAGCTGCAAGCTTCTTCTCATTCATGATCCACACTACTCTTTACTTGATTGATAATTTGTTTGGATCCTTTGAGGTAAAAACATGCTTTGTTGGGATGTAGGGGTCATTCAACATAAAATAAAAAAGCCCATCATCAATATCATCTATATATGCCTGTATATGAATCTTCTAGTTAGAAACTTTATTTTTGTTACAAAAAGTTGGCTTGTTTCCACCACCAAGCTCAAAACTGGTTTTAGTTATTGTCATGGATCTACTCGAGCAATTAAGCTAGTTTAAGAGAACCAATTCACTGATACTACTTTGCTATTTCCAAAGGCATAAAGAGATCTAGAAGGAGGTTGAATAGATCTTTTAAAACTATTGGTATAAAGAATTATTACCAATATAAAATTAAACAAGTTAATTTAATTAATAAGCACAACAGAATGATGTTTTGAAAAACCACTTCAAAGATTAATAAGAAATCATAGTGCTAAATTTATTGTAAGAGAGTGTAGACAAGTCATAGGAATAAAACGTTAAGTACAGAAAGTAAGTGCAGTAAGGTAAATGAGACAAAGATTTTTTAGACGTTCAGAGTACAAAAGTCTCATAGTCCGTTCTTCTTCTCTCGCAAGTAGGGATATTCCACTAAGGAAGGGTAATCATCATAGTACTGTTCACAAAGAACTATTTTATAACTAATTCACTAAAAATCCCTCAAGTCAAATGGACTTGGATTACACTTATTACTAAGACACAACTACAAAGGAATTGAATGAATTGAGGCACTGCTAAGTAACATTAACCTTCTTGATCACATGACTTAGTTGTACATCAGATTTCTAAATCGTAGAATGAGTAGACGATGAGTTTAGACAGGAAGCACTTCAACTTGATCAATTTTTCTTTTTCTTAGTGTTTGATTGTTTGAGGCTGCTCACCTTTTATAGTTTTACCTTGGGATCTTCTTGTTGTGATTTGACTGTTATTCTATTATGACTTGGACATATGTCGATATCCAATTATTTGACCTTGAAATGTTTTCGGCTATTACCACTTTAGATCGTTGTCATCGAACTATGTCAAGTACAGATGTAGCCGCGTGTTTTTGTCCTTAGCAGATATAACTATTAGACACAACTTCAGGAATGTCTTATCCTTGTCGATAACCGTTGGAAGGATAATCCTTGGGATCTTCAGTTCTAGGTGTACGACATTATGATAACATATTAGAAGAGATGAACTCTACGAATTTGTTGAATCATAAAGTTATATATTCGAGTAAAGTGACTTTCCCTGAATACTTGACGCTACAATTGGTCTCCATGCTCATTAATTTGAATGTTCTACGATCTTAGAATAATTATTGGTCTTCAACTCTATAATCAGTTTTCAGACTTAGCTTTTGAACAATACATTTACATTAAGGAATGGATCAAACTAACAAATTTGATCCCTATACTAAGTCATTTTACATAAATTATATGTCTAAGGACTTTAAAAAAGCTACTAGTTTTACAAATATACATTAAGATCTCATTTCATCATCAACTTAAACATATACATAAGCTAAAGTAATAGCAAATTTTAAGGGTAATTTGGAAAAATTGTACCCATCTCTCATAGAATATCATAATATCATATAACGTCAGATATTTTGGAACAAAAAAATTGCCCTATAACTTCTAATATTAAGGAATGGAGGGAGTAAAATGATGGATGTGAAAAAATTTTAGTTTCTCTAGAGGTACACAAATGGCCTAGGGCTTGCGGGTTGGCCTTGGTTTAGGCCTTGCTTAGTTAGAAACTAACTTTGTTAAGGCCCAAACAGATCAAACTCGACCTGCAAGGCAAGAAACAAACCATGATTATGAGGTGCATATCCAAGTTAGCCCGACCTTCCAACTAGCCCCATTTGCCGTGGCCTTAGGCCTGGTCTAGCTTGAAGCCTGGACCAGCCTGACCTAACAACTTTAATGTTAGCTTGTTGCTCCCTAGCCATCCTATGTCATGCTTAAAGGGCCAAAGTCTAGAAGCCCAAGTCCAATTGATAAGGTCTAAAAAAAATTAAAATAGTAGACCTAGACCAAGCATCAAGTGTTGTAAGATTATACAATCAATAAAAGCACACAAAAGTATACACGGTCCAACAAGTAATATAGTATTAAGATGAATGTCGAACCCACAGGGAATTAATATTAAAACTATTCAATTACTAAATTAAAATTGTATCAATAAGGTCTTATCTAAATAGTTGATTAAAGAAGGTATGTTTTAAAGTAATATAATTAAAAACAGTAAATAGAGATCAAATATGTATATCAAATAAGACAAGCTAGGATTACAACTCCCCTAATGCTTTGTGCAGTCTCCTAACTCTCATATTAGTTTAACAAACCATTAGAATGGTCAACCGAGAATTCTAAACAATCAAAAGCTTCTTCCGATGGTCATATTCAATCTCCTAGCTAAATAAATCATAATATTCCGACGTTAAAATAAGTTACGCAAGGAGTCGTGAAGCTCTAATTCTTAATGGTTACACATGGCAAATAAATGAAAGATTTAGAATAAGAAAACCCCTGTGTAGAAGTATTTAAAATATAACTCTTCTCTTCATAGTGTAGAATCCAAGATAAAGGATGCACTTGATCTTTTCTCCTTGAAAACCAGCTTCATTCTCTTCTAAAATTTCTTTAATGAACGAGAATTTTGTGTTTAATTTTAAATATTTATTGAATTAAATAAATATTTGAGTTAATTTATTTATTGAGTCAAATAAATATTTGATAAAATTATTGTGCAATAATTTAATTGTGTTATATTAATTAAATTAATGTATGATAATGTTATGGTTTGAAGATTTAATTTAATGAAATAATTAAATTAAATGAATTATTTAATAATTATAATGTTTGTGTAGTGGTGATGTTCTAGTTTAATTTAATAATTAAAATAGAGATGTAATAATTCGTTAAGTAAAATATTAATTTATAATGGAAGTTATAATTATGAGACAAATGTTAATTTGATTGTGATTTAATTGAATTAATTAATTGGTGGTATGACAATTGAACTATATTATATGTGTATTATAAAAATAAATTAAAAAGGGTTGGGGAAAGTACAGCCAAACAAGGCCTTGTGGCACTTGGGTGTTTTAACTGATGAAACCCGTCATTTGTATAACTGATAAACTCAATACATAGTGTTATATGTATACATCTGTTTTGGGTTTTACGTACTATTATTCTAGGAGGCTGAGAGTTAAAAAAAAGAAAGGGAGAGCTTGAGAGTATTCTCTAAAAGATTTGAGCAACAAGGTTTAAGGTTCTAAGGAGAAGGGGGATTAGATAGACCACTCTAATCATCTTTGTGATGCCCCCAAAATAGGTTTACACAACCCATTCTAAGTCATCAAATACATGGTACAGAATTCAAATACAAACTTAATTATACAATTGTCGTGCAAAATACGATAAAACATAAGCTGAGAGTTTTAACTCGAATATTGTCTTGTAGACAATACCCAAACTTAAATGGAGTTCTCATTACAATTATTATCACACTATTTTATAAAATTGTGAGGACTACTACAACCACAATCTCAGACCGTCACTCTATTCCCCGAGTAGTCCCAGCTATGTTCTCATTTCTTGAAGAGAACAATGAAAGCAAAGGGTTAGCTCAACTAGCCCAATAAAAAATATTATGACTAAGATAATGTTGAATAAATTATCTTTAGCCTTCAACAGTGTAAAACTGATAGAATACAATAAATAACAAGTTTAACTGTAGCGGAGCAAACAATTCATTATAAAAGTCAAGTAGAGCGTGATATCTACTATCTTCTATTATTTAAAAGTTCATCATCAATATTTTATCGTTGTAACACAACTCAATAAATAATCCACATCATCGAATTATCCATGCACTACGGGCCAATGATATTCGTTACTATCAGCAATGGTCATGATCATGCCAACAACTATCCATCAATGCACTACGGGCCAATGAGGACTTTTACCACATCATTTGTAACATTACAGGTCATGATTATACTGATACGTAATTCCTGGTCATAATCATACTAATCAATAGTCCATCTATGCACTACGGGCCAAAGATGACTTTCATCATAATATACGCATTATGATGATGACAATAATATAAAAATCAATCAAACGGGATCAAGGATAAATACTAAAGAATTTTAATTTATCCAGAGTTTAAGAATGTCCAAATTATCAACATGATAACTACTTTGTGGAGTAAAATTCAAGAATAATATTCATGTATCAAAATTAATTTGGACAGAAAAGAAATCAATTTTTGTCTTGAATAACACCCCAGGTGAATAATACTCGAGTGAATAGTACTTCATGAATAGTACCCTGGCATGAAAAGATTAAAATTTAACAAGAATGTTCAGAAAAATATTTTCGTAAAATATACTAGATGAAGCACAAATTTCAAGGAGTATAGAAGCAATACTTGTCAAAATAAGTGTAGAATTAGAAGATAATAGATATCATGCTCTAGAAAATGTCTTTGATGATGAACTTAGATATATATATATATATATATATATAAGTAATAAAATAAAACTGAGATAACTTTCTACTGACGATTTTAAAAAATGAGTAAGTGGAGGTCCATGTAAAAAGCTAAATTTACAACAAATACTTCATAAAAAACCCCTCTATTTATCTCAATTCACTTGGCTTCACTAAACACATTTTTAATAACATTTATTCATCATTAATATTATAACTCACAAAAATCATTCCCAAGAAAGATGGGGTTTTTCGATAAGGACTTCTCCTTATTGGCGCGCAATTAGGTGACCAAACACCTTTCGTCGACAAAAGTTTCTAGACATTGTCAATAATGCAAATAATAATATGTATAACTTTCTCAAAACCCTAAGGATTCAGGATAGAAAGAATTAGGGTTAGCCACCCAAGATCTAGTAGAATCTAAATTCACATCTTCAATCAATCATTCTTAGTGGATCACCACTTGGGCGTTGCATACACTTCATAGCGAACTTGATCCGAGGATTGAGAGATTGCGAAGGAGAAAAGGATATAAGTTTGAAGAACATATCAAAGGGTTTAACATCTTCAAAAGTATATATTTTATCCTTCCTCAATTAGTAATTTTACATAAGGTAATTCCTGGAAATGCAAAAAAAATTTAAATAACATTTATGACATGCTTCCACTCTTATTTACAATTCGATTGTATGTATGTCTTCTTCAAACCTATAGTAATGTCTTCTCCAGGAATATGGGAAAACATTTTATATTGTTGTTAAACATGGATTGCTTTTTTTCACGAACTTCTTCAGTGCATTCATGCATGACAAGAAGGGATTTCCGTACTTCTTGGGTCCTTTTAAAGTTTACAACATTGTGAAACAATTCATCTTCAAGAGCCATAAACAAAATGTTCTTATCTCTTTTGTCGAGAGCTAAAAGCTTCTTCTCATTCATGATCCACACTACTCTTTACTTGATTGATAATTTGTTTGGATCCTTTGAGGTAAAAGCATGCTTTGTTGGGATGTAGGGGTCATTCAACATAAAATAAAAAAGCCCATCATCAATATCATCTATATATGCCTGTATATGAATCTTCTAGTTAGAAACTTTATTTTTGTTACAAAAAGTTGGCTTGTTTCCACCACCAAGCTCAAAACTGGTTTTAGTTATTGTCATGGATCTACTCGAGCAATTAAGCTAGTTTAAGAGAACCAATTCACTGATACTACTTTCTATTTCCAAAGGCATAAAGAGATCTAGAAGGAGGTTGAATAGATCTTTTAAAACTATTGGTATAAAGAATTATTACCAATGTAAAATTAAACAAGTTAATTTAATTAATAAGCACAACTTTAGATGATGAATGATGTTTTGAAAAAACCACTTAAATTTAAAGATTAATAAGAAATCAAAAACGCTCATTAAAAACCATTAGAATGGACAGATTTTTAGGAATTTGCAGCAAGTCAAAAGCTCTTCTTCCGCAATGGTCATATTCAATCTAAGGAAGCTAAATAAATCATAATATTTTCGAAAACTATTTTATAAATAAGTAAAAATCCAAAGTCGAAGTAGAAGCTTAATTCTTAATGGTTACACATGGCAAATAAATGAAAGATTTAGAATAAAAAAACCCCACTAAATAAATCACAATATTGTGTAAGTATTTGGCAAATAAATGAAAGATTTATGGTAGAAGTATTTAAAATATAATTCTTCTTCTAGTAGTGTAGAATCGATGAGATGAAGGATGCACTTGATCTTTTCTCCTTGAAAACCAAATTTCATTCTCTTCTAAAATTTCTTGGGATTTAATGAACGAGAATTTTGTGTTTAATTTTAAATATTTATTGAATTAAATAAATATTTGAGTTAATGTTTTTATTTATTGAGTCAAATAAATATTTGATAAAATTTTTATGTGCAATAATTTAATTGTGTTATATTAATGGAAAATTAATGTACGATAATGTTAAGGATAAGATTTAATTTAATGAAATAATTAAATTAAATGAATTATTTAATAATTATAATGTTTGTGAAGTGGTGTTATGTTCTAGTTTAACTTTTAATAATTAAAATAGAGATGCTCAATAATTCGAATTAAGTAGAAAATATTAATTTATAATGGAAGTTATAATTATGAGACAAATGTTAATTTGATTGTGATTTAATTGAATTAATTAATTGGTAAAAAGCTACTGATTTTACAAATTGAACTATATTATATGTGTATTATTTTGGAACAAAAAAAAATAAATTAAAAGGGTTGGGGAAAGTATACCCAAACAAGGCCTAAATAGCATATTGGGTGTTTTTAACTCGATGAAACCCGTCATTTGTAATAATCGATAAACTTAATACATAGTGTTATATGTATACATCTGTTTTGGGTTTTATGTACTATTATTCTAGGAGGCCCGAGAGTTAAAAAAAAGAGAAAGGGAGAGCTTGAGAGTATTCTCTAAAAGATTTGAGCAACAAGGTTTAAGGTTCTGCTTGAGAAGGGGGATTAGATAGACCACTCTAATCATCTTTGTGATGCCCCCAAAATAGGTTTACACAACCAAAGTCTAAGTAAAGTCCAAATACATGGTCTAAAAAATTCAAATACAAACTTAATTATACAATTGTTGCAAAATATGATAAAACATAAGTTGAGTGTTTTAACTAGTAATATTGTCTTGTAGATAATAACCCAAACTTAAATGGAGTTCTCATTACAATTATTATCACACTATTTTATAAAATTGTGAGGACTACTACAACCACAATCTCAATATTCATCCGTCACTCTATTCCTCGAGTAGTCCGAGAATTCTAGCAATCTCATTTCTTGAAGAGAACAATAAAAGCAAAGGGTTACAATCAACTAGCCCAATAAAGAATATTATGACTAAGATAATCTGTGAATAAATTATCTTTAGCCTTCAACGATGTAAAACCGATAGAATACAATAAATAACAAGTTTAATCAGAATGAGCAAACAATCCATTATAAAAGTCAAGTAGAGCGTGATATCTATTATCTTCTATTATTTAAAAGTTCATCATCAATATTTTATCATTGTAACACAACTCAATAAATAATCCACATCATCGAATTATCCATGCACTACTACGGCCAATGATATTCGTTACTTATCAAAGAATGGTCAGCGATCATGCCAACAACTATCCATCAATGCACTACGGCCAATGAGGACTTTTACCACATCATTTGTAACATTACAGTCATGATTATCTCGATACGTAATTCCTGGTCATAATCATACTAATCAATAGTCCATCTATGCACTACGGGCCAAAGATGACTTTCATCATAATATACGCATTATGATGATGACAATGATATAAAAATCAATCAAACGGGATCAAGGATAAATACTAAAGAATTTTAATTTATCCAGAGTTTAAGAATGTCCAAATTATCAACATGATAACTACTTTGTGGAGTAAAATTCAAGAATAATATTCATGTATCAAAATTAATTTGGACAGAAAAGAAATCAATTTTTGTCTTGAATAATACCCCAGGTGAATAGTACTCGAGTGAATAGTACTTCATGAATAGTACCCTGGCATGAAAAGATTAAAATTTAACAAGAATGTCCAGAAGAATATTTCCGTAAAATATACTAGATGAAGCACAAATTTCAAGGAGTATAGAAGCAATACTTGTCAAAATAAGTGTAGAATTAGAAGATAATAGATATCATGCTCTAGAAAATGTCTTTGATGATGAACTTAGATATATATATATATATATATATATATATATATGTAATAAAATAAAACTGAGATAACTTTCTACTGACGATTTTGAAAAAAGAGTAAGTGGAGGTCCATGTAAAAAGCTAAATTTACAACAAATACTTCATAAAAAACCCCTCTATTTATCTCAATTCACTTGGCTTCACTAAACATATTTTTAATAACATTTATTCATCATTAATATTATAACTCACAAAAATCATTCCCAAGAAGGATGGGGCTTTTCGATAAGGACTTCTCCTTATTGGCGCGCAATTAGGTGACCAAACACCTTTCGTCGACAAAAGTTTCTAGACATTGTCAATAATGCAAATAATAATATGTATAACTTTGTCATCTCAATTATTGATTTACTAATATAAATTATTGTGACAATAATTGAATCGATAATGTGAGATACTATGCAACAATTACTGTAATGACCATGAATTTTAAACTCCTTATTAATTAAATATGTGATTTAATTTTTAATGAGTTAGTTTTATGAGTCTATTTAAACCTTATGTGGTTATGAATTGATTAAAGGGAGTCACTAATAGTGGATTTAAATTGGTGGACTAACCCTAAGAGTTTGATATCAAAGAATTGTTAAGATTCTTAATGATGAAATATTCAATTTATTTGAATATAGTGGCAGGATTTGAACATAATGATTCATTTCAATTATGGGTATATCACCATTGTAGAAGTTAAATTATCTCATACAAGACTTATGTGGTGATATAAATTGGAAATGGCTTGAAGCTGTGACAACCCGAATTTTTATAAATTATTAAAATAAGAATTTAATAATTAAAATTTTTATTATGAGATGTTTTGAGTTTGAGTATGTATATATACGTGCTATATATGTTGAAATATATGATCTGGTGTGAAGAGAAATATATGTTCATATATTGGGAAAGTGAGGTTTAATAGTTAAGCTAACTATTGAAGAATATTGAAATAAATAAATGGTTGATAAAATTACGTTGAATTAATTTAGTAACTAAATTGATTAATGTAAGTTAAATTGAATAATGTTAATTTTATTTGAAGGATTTAATTTAAGGAAATAATTAAATTAAATCAATTGCTTAATATTTAAGAAAATAATTAAATTAAATAAAATGTTGTTTTGATCTAATTTATTAATTAAATTAGATATGTAAAGATTTATTAAGTATATTACAATGGGAATTATAATTATTATAATTATAAGTATGAGTTAATTAAATTAATTTAATGGTGTGTCATGAAACTATATAATATAAATATTATTAAAATAATCTAGTTTGGGGGATAGGTGGTAGCCAAACAAGGTCTTGTGGCCTTTAGCTTACTGTAACTTACGCCTATTGATTTTGCTAACTGATATTCATGATTATCAGTTGGCTTATTTTTATTTCACGTATTCTTCTATAGCCTTAGAGCATAGTTTAGAGAAGAGAGCTTGGAAGCAAGAGAGAGTTCTCTGTGATTTTCAAGAGGAATGAGGATAATTTCTAAACCTAATCATCATCATCTTTTTGCTAGCAAATAATTAAAGGAACAACGTATAATTTATTCTAGTGTAAACCCTTGTTTTTGAAATTTTATTGCTAATTCATGTTGGATTGATATATATATATATATATATATATATATATATATATATATATATATATATATATTTGTATATATGGATTATAAACTGATAATCATCATATATGAGTGATTGTTTGAGTATCAAACACGCGAAATTGGGATTGTAGTAAGAAATTGAGATAACAGTGTTTATGTATGGAAAAATGGCTTAAGAAAGTATAAAATTTCATGTTTAATATGTGTTATAATCTATAAATTGATGTTGGATTATGTTAGTACGTGAAGAAAAAAAAACAACATAGTTTAAATCGTGTCAATTGATTAAGAAACGAAGTCGTGGCGATCAAATTCGCTAGAGATGTTAAAACATGAAAATAGTGTATGAACATGTGTTTTGGGTCAAATTTGAGGTTGGTTAATGTTTTTATAAAGTGTTAGAATTCTAGTATATTGTTGTTCTATGAATTACGAATCCATAGAATCAAAAACGGACTAATTTGGATGTGTATAACTCAAGTTATGAAGATTAGTAGGAGAAAAAGGGTCAAAAATCGCGAAGAACAGTACCTTCAGGTCTCGTTTATGCTAACGGGTGCAGCTGCCCTGTGCACTAAGTCATTTGGGGTGCAGCTACGCTATAGGGTGCAGTTGTGCTGTGCCTAAGGCTTAATTAGGCACAGTTGCGCCCAAAGTATGTCAGGCGTGACTACTTTGACCTGTTTTAGTAAAATAGGTATAACGTTTTCATACGAACTCTGATTGGGGTGATTCAAGATGATCCAGGACGAGGAAGAATAGAACTACAACTTTTATTCTTCAAGTTTTTCAATTTCAGGTTGGTAACAGTAGTCAAAATGGCCATCTTTAGGACTGTTGTGTTTTTGGAGGCAATTGGAGGGCGTCGAGCATACACGTATGCAAGTGTAGTGCTCGTGATGATAAAAGATGTTGTTCTAAGTTATATAACATGAATATTATGAATTATAATGATGTTTAACATTAATAAATGATATATTAGATAAGTTGAATATGCATACTAAGCACACACAAGAGAGACAAATTGGGCGTGTGACGAATAAACGTCGAAACGTCGTGATAAGTGATAATGAACGTAAAAAGTGTTTTAAATCAAATGAAATGAATATAATAAGATATTGAATAGTGTTAATATAAATCCAATAAGTAGTCCTAGCAAGACTTAAACACTTGAATGAACTTTAAATATGAAATATAGTGAGATATAAGTTGAAAGTTAACACAATAAAATTGAACATTGTGTATATATAATAGGAAGGGTTATGAGATGTAGAGTAAAGTTTACATTACAACCACTATGCATTGCTATGTGACTAATAGTTGATGTGCATGATTATATAATTGTGTAGGGCACGTGAAGTGTAGATAACTTAAAGTTGTTAAACTGTTATTGGTAAACAACGATCAAGGCAAGTCTTTCAGTTCCTATTTGTTATGTGAACTTGGTGATTAACTGTTTTAAATCTTTATTGCAAAGAGCATGATGTGTTATATATATGTTGAATGTATGAAATGTTAAAGTCAGCATTCCAATTGAATAATGAACTCAATCTTTATACTTGTTATATGAACTGTAACATGTATGTTATATTAATCCAATATTTATGAAATGTATGTTGAACATGTTATTATGTGCTACGTGATGCATGAAAACTGTTACATTTTGCTGGGCTGTCGAGCTCAACCTTGCAAATAACCACTTTTGTATGTCCAGGATTCAAGGTAAAGTTATGTGTTACTTGAAAGACATGAATCAGATGTGATACTTGGAGATTTATACACTTTGGTTGTGTTATTATTATTTGAACCATGTTTGAGGTTCCGAATAATGTATTAAAGGTTGAATTGTAATATCGTTTTGTGATGTTAACTATTGTAGTATTAAAGTGATTCTGAGATATTTAGATGTAAAGGTTGAAGGTTTTGGGAACAAGGATAGTTTGTAATAGAAAATTTTAATTATTCCGCAAATTTCAATGGTTGTATTATTGTTTAATGATGTAAAATTAGAGGTTGAATGTATTATTAACGACCGAAGTTGAGAATTAAATTGTATGAATTTTTGGGTCGTTACAGTTGGTATCAAAGTTGTAGGTTATAAACCTTAGGTAGGAGTACCATAGGCTATAAGCTTAGAGAAGGAAGGTGAAGATAATGAAAGAATAAGCTTAAGTAGAGTTTGAACAATAAGAAGTAATTTAAGAAATTTATAAAGAAAGGATTAAAACATGCGTGAGAGGATTCAAAGAAGAATCTCGCTGATTTATAAGGAATATGAATGTGGAGTTACCCAACTCCAATAATAAGAATGTAAGGTGATAATAAATAGACAATGTCTATAAGAAGAAAATGATAAAGAAGTTCAGAATCAAAAAGTTATATTTAAGTATGGTGCAATTGTACTCTTTAATGGTTGATGTATGGTATCTGGGCTAAACGATTCCTTCATAGAGCGGAGGTATATACGAAATAGCAACTCGGAACCTAGTTTGTTGGTTGTTTGTGGGAAACCACTCAGCGTACCATATTGAAACTATTAGAGACTCGATGTGTACCAAGTGTAGAAAATGGATACGTATGATGAAAATGTGGAACTCAAATGAAATGTTGAGCAATGTAAATGAAGCTAGAAATTCTTAAAGTAAGAATTGTTATATAAACAAGAAAATTCAAAGAAGAATCTTGAAGAGATATAAAGATAAGAAATGGCAATAGCCAAGATAACGAATAATGTCGTAAATGATGAAAAAGGGAAAGAAAGAGGATCATAAAACAAAATGATCATGAGTTAAGAAAAGAATTTTAAGAGAGATGATTCTAGAATAAGATCACGACGTGATCTGTTTAAGTTATAAAAGAAAGATGGTCTGTAATGTTTGAATAATTATAGCTTGATGCTATGAAGATGATGTACTATGATATAGTACGAGATAAACTCACGAGGAGTTATAGATACTGTGATACGAGGAATTCGTATTGAGCAAGTTATGAGTAAGATAGAGTTAGGTGGGATTTCAATTGAGGACTCATGTGATAGCTGAGTTGTACAAACCTTTGTATGGGCAGAGATTTTGTGCATGTGCTTAGTTTATTACATTGATAATCATTGGAATGATGGTGTCGCGCTATCAATGTATATGTGGAGAAAAGGTGATTCTTTTCTCATGTGTATATTTGATAGTTAGAAACTATTAAGATTAGTCAGATATTATTAGGATTAGGTGGGGTTCTTAAAACTAATACATATGGTAAGTTCGTGACTCATAATAATATGGTATGTTTTGAACCCCTTAGCGAATGTAAGCCTATGGTCTGACTAGGATAAGTTCTTAAACTCATATTATTGTGGCAAGTTCCTGAACTTCCAATGTGCGGTAAGTTTGATGAACTATATTGGGTAGAAAATGGTTATAGTATAGAGAGCATTGATGAAGTTGAAGATTGATAGAATGGTTAAGTAATGAAGTAATGAAGTAATGAAGTAGAGATTGAAGTTGATGGATACCTGAATATTCTAAATCTACTAGCTACGCTTTAGACTTTGAAATTTATTGACTTTCGTCTTTGATGTTTGCAGACTTTATTTTCTCGAAAAACATTGGATCAAATGATGAAACCAATGAGTTTTAAAAACAATACCGTTATTCGTATGTCTATGCTAATTGCTTCGGCCAGACAAAAATGATTTGAAATATATCAAAATGTATTTTTTTATATATCATCAATACATCATGGAACTTGGTGCAGAGATGATAAAAATGATGGAGTCATCAATGCAATATTACTTAGTGTTGGATGTGATCTAAGGATCGTCAGCCCACTATGGTATGATGTAGTATGATAAAATCACCAAATGACAGAATCCTCAAACGAACTGTAAATACAGTGCGGTATCATAACGTCATAAAAAGATTTTTGAGATTTCTTTCAGATATGAGAATATATATATATATATGTATATGTATATTTCGATTGATGTCCGGATTGTTGTAAAAGTCTATGTTATTTGGTTCAGCTAGACGAATATTGAAAGATGTTCATGAAATTCAAGCGTTTCTTGAGAAGTTATGCCAAACCAAATTGTTTTGGTGCGGATTCAGATGTTGAAAAGCTGAGGTGAACAACCCTATAAAAGGGGACATGTTAGCGGAGACAATGGTTCCGAAAGTAATGCATATATTCATTACGATGTTAAGATGTAATACGTTGTGCACGACGTAGGGGTACGATAGGCTGATCACCTAGAGTACTTACAGAGAGTGTTTTCAGTCTGTGTGATTGCTAAACATTCTGTTAAAGATGGTTTATGGTGGTGATGCACTGTTAAACCTGGAGAAGAGTTCAAGGTCCGTATAGTCTTATGACTGTTAAAGGTTCAAGTCGAGATACTTGATAACCTAGGGACATAGTTCAAGGTCTTATAACCCCTCAGCACGATTTGCAATCTTTTAAATTCCTGTTATTCATATCGCTTTCCAATTATTGAGCAATTGTGGAAGATTCTTATTATTCTAAAAGGTGAAAGTGGAAAGGATGAAAAAATTATGCAAAACATAATAATTTTAGGAAAGAAATGAAATTTCAGAAAGAACAGAAATGTGAAACTCTTAGAAGATGAAGAGGTGAGGAATATGATGATCTTAGAAAGATCCTTAGAGAAAGAATTTAGTTGTAGAACCTAATGAATAAATAAACATTAACATAAAATCTATTTTGATAAATGGAATGAACAAATATTAGTAAGTCAAAATTTTGAGGATGAAATTTTTAGAAGAAGGGGTGAATATAATGTCCCGAGAGTTTGAGAATCTAGTACATGATTGTGACGCCCCCAAAATAGGTATACATCACCCATTTTGAGTCATCAAACGCTCTTTCAGGAACCGTTAACTTTGACTTTTCTGGGACAACCTTTTGAGTCACCATCCCCGCTGGACTTGGTTTTGCTACTGTACAATCTCGAGCGATATGTCATTTCTTACCATAATTATAGCATATCTTGAACTATTGTGGACAGTTTGGGCTAACATGTCCCTCTTTTCCGCATTTATAGCATACGAACGGTGGTCGTTCTCCTCCCTTAGAACCAGGTTGCTCCTGGTGCTGACGTCTTTGCATTATCATTGTTGAATCTCCTCTTTTTAAAATCTCCCCCCGACTCGCTTCTTCTATTCTCATGGCCATGATTACCATAGAGTGGTTACCGCTTTTGTTTGTATTTTTCTTTCTCCGCTGGTTATCGTTGTTCTGATAACTGTTGTCACCGGTATGATCCTGGTTATGGTCCCTCGGTTGAACGTACTCGTTATCTCGCTCTAATAATTGAGCCCTGTTGACAACATCTGAATAAAGAGAAAATTTATGAGAAATGAGATATTGACGTATGCCGGGTTTCAAACCTCTCGGAAACATCCGCGTCATACGTTCCTCATTCTCCACCAAATGAGGTGCAAACCTGGATAACTCTGCAAACGTTGCCTCAAACTAGGACACCATCATGTTGTTTTGTTCCAATCTAATAAACTCCACTTCCTTCATATGACGAATACTTTCAGGAAAGTACTTGTCATTGAACAGTTTCTAAAATGTCTCCCAAGACATGCCGAAAGTCAATTTGGATGGGTACGCTTAATGTGATTCCCACGGTAATCTACCTCATTCTGTAACATAAAGGTGGCGAATGGAACCTTCTGTTCCTCTGTGCATCCCAAGACATCGAATAGCTTAGTAATTTGTTTGACCCACATTTCTGCTTTAATCGGATCCAGCTTTCCCCAGAATTCTGGTGGTCCCAACTCTTTGAACTGCTTGGCTGTGACAAACCATGCGTTGTTATCATTTCCACCAGTATTTTGTTCATGAGTCTCCCTCGTCTGATTTTGCATGAACTGCAAAAAGCTTCTAAACATTTCGTCGTTCTTTATCTGCTCAGTGGTGTTATTCACAGGAGGAACATTGCCAGCCTGTTGCACGTTCTCCTCGTTGGTGAGTAAAGGTGTCTCCACGGTCTCATTTACTCCACTGTTAACATTCTCAGTCGACATTCTCAAATCCGCCATATAAAACAAGAGTTAATTAAAAAATCAACATATCACATAATATCCCTATATACTGACCAACCAACAAATAAGCTTAGGTAAGACACACTAGCGAAGGTTTTACTCGTCTCTCCCCTCCTAGTTCTATTCCCCGATCTCCGCCGGAGATCATATCCCTAAGATCTGATACCAACTGTGATGCCCCCAAAATAGGTATACATCACCCACTTTGAGTCGTCAATAACATGGTACAGAAACAACTACAACTCTATTAATACAACATATAAACTGTGAGTTTAAATACAAATATTTCCATCTAGACAATATTCACACCCAAATAAGTCTTCATTACAATTATTAATACATTATTCTACAAAAATGGTGAGGACTACTAAGACAACTTTCTAGAACCATCATTCCACACCCCGACTAGAACTCGGTACATTCTCGCCTCCTGAGAAGAAAAATGGAACAAAAAGGAAAAGGGTGAGCTCAACTAGCCCAGTAAAGAATATTATGATTAAGATAATATAGAACAAATTATCGTTAGTCTTCAACAGGGAAAAATCTGATAAAATACAATAGACAACAAGTTTCAGATCAATATTCCCAGCGGTAATAATAATTCATAGATGAGTTACGTAGAGAATGAAATCTACTATAATCTATGAATTTAAAAGTCCATCATGAATATTTTATCCCTGTAACATCATTCAATATTCATCTTGAACCAAATATTCATCTTTGCACTATAGGCTAATTAACGACCGATAGTTTGTAATAGAAAATTTTAATTATTCCGTAAATTTCAATGGTTGTATTATTGTTTAATGATGTAAAATTAGAGTTTGAATGTATTATTAACGACCGAAATTGAGAATTAAATTATATGAATTTTGGGGTCATATAAGCTAACCCATTTTTGACACTTTGCCAGGACCCCAGCAGTAGGCTGCCCCAAAGAAGATAAAATGGTGCAATTCTGCTGCTTAGTGTCCAAACTTAGAAAAGTTAGTTTACTGTAGAAAAAGAAATGGAACACTTTATTATATGTGTGACATTAATAAAGCATATGGATAAAGATACATTATGTTGATATGAAGTATCATGTAATGCAATAAAATCATAAGTGATTTTTAAACAAAAATAATTAAATATCTGTGTATTCCAAAAATTGGGATATAATTTATGTGTACACATGGATAGATAATATTAAATAATATGATAAGGTGGTTATGTATGTGAGAAAAATATAATTATAGAGCTACCCGGACAATAATACCTAATTGTGTTATTTTATTTATGTGTATTTAATGTACATGGATTTTATGATGTGAGTATCTAATTAATCCCTAAATTCCCAATATAATAACACTTGGACATTAAAACCCATTTTTGGTTAGTAAAGTAATCGAACTCGGAATTTGCTAAGCTTGTTGCTGATATTTGCTCTTGTCCCAAAATGAGTGTCACAAGGTACATGAACAGTAGTATGAAGCTAAAACACGTAACTTTCAAATGGCTAAAACTTAGGCAATGATTTCTAGGCCAATGACTGATGGGTGGGTTGTTCAACCACTCTTTAGTAACCATTGTTTTTCCCCATTACACCATGAACTCAACCTTGGTGCAATGTTATTATCCAGTTCAAGTTTCCTTTATAAATAGAAGCTTTAGTTTCAGTTTTGTTGTTTGTTAAGTATGATATTGGAGGTTCTAAGTTGCTGAACAAGTGTAGAAGTATACTCAGTGGGTGAGGAGTTCAATTCAAGCATAACAAGGTATAAATTATAATTGTGTTCTTAGTTGGGTTTTTATCAAATTCCTGAAATTACTTGAAATTCTTTGTTAGTCAAAGTGAATTGGCTTGCTATAATGTGTTTAGGAAGTAGGCTTACATGTTTGAACTCTCAAATGATGTATTGGAACATGTTTGAATCAAGTGAAATCAAAGTTATTTGATGCTTGCAGAGAAGCGTAATGTGTTATCGCCTGCCTGGTGCATATAGCATTATGCTAGATTCGCCCTATTTTATCTTTAGGTGTAAATAATTGCAAGGCCGTAGCCCAAAATTAGTTGCTAATTTTTGTTGTGCTATATATTGCTAACTTAGTATCATGACTTAGATACATACCTATAAAGGAGTATTGCATGTTATATAAAGTTTTCTTATGTGGTATGAAGTAATCATCAAGTTTTAGTAAGAGATTTGTAATGAAAACTTAAAGTTTAGAAAAAACCTTGAGGAAAACTTATGTTCACAAGTTCTGAGCTTATGAGACCATATACATAACCGATTTGGAACCTAAATGAGCACGATGTGTAATTCATAGCTATTGTATCCATGACCAACTTGATGAGCTTTGTGCTAGAACTTAGTTTGAAAAGAAAAGATTAAAACAATAAGGTTAATGAACACAAATGCTAAGAGATTTAGATTCTGATCTTGAAAAAAGGTTAACATGCCTTAACTCCTTATGAAAAGAGTTTTGAAGTTGTCTTATATGTGCTATCTTGCACCATTCATGATAAAGGGATTTCAAAAGCAACCTTGAACATGTTTTCAAAAATTTAGTTGCATCACATGTATGTTTAGATTCTAAAGAAATAAGATGTCATGTTATGACAATAATACTCCTAGACATGATTCATATATAATAAGCATGATGATAACTACACCGAACATGAGTTTAAAGCATGATTGAAGTGTTAAAAAAATGTTAGTTGTGAATAAACAATATGAACATCACAAGCATATGTAATAACATATTTTGAAATATCTATATGGATATATATATAGTCAAGTTATAAACCATGATAACTATATAATTTTGTTATGCTAGTTGTTAGTTAAAACTTGTAGAAGTAAACTCAAGTATAGTCATGTGCTATGTGAGAACCTCTAGCATATATGTATGTTAAAGTATAAGTTATTAGTATGATTAAGAGTTGGACTGAAAGCAGGATGCAAAGCTCAATCCTGGTCTGGCCAAGGGACAGCGCAGCTGCGCCATCCCTAAGCCAAGACCAGGAGCAGTTGCACCATCCTGCAGTCTTGCCAAGATTCTGTTTCTAATTCTGAAATTTAAGGCATGCTTATATGATTTCTTTATCTTGTAATATGTGACCAATGCGCCATATAATGTGTTGAAAAGCATGCTATGTGATGACTTTATTCTTTTAAGTGTAGACTCATAATAGTTACACATACTAATTGAAATGATCGACTTAATAACGTTAGGTCGTTTCAACGCAAGTAATTAAAGCTAGAATTAATTGTAGCTAAGCAAACATGAATGTTTCTGTGAACTTCACTCTTTGATTGTGCAAGTTCCTTGAACCCTACTTTTATTGAGCAAGTTTCCCTAATCTTACTCAAATTATTATTGAGCAATTTTCCTTGAACTTCACTCTTTGATTGTGCAAGTTTTCTATTTTTCACAACTTTGTTTTTGTGAAAGTTTCCTATCCTTCTCATATTGAATTTGAGCAGGTTATTGTTGAATTGAAAGGTATTCATTTAAGCTTGAACTTTATTTCCAAGCATGCTATTAAGTGGTTTAATTACTTGCAATTATTCCACATCGATATTATTGATATTCACACTTAGTGTACTTGAGTTCGTAAAGTCTTGGACTTATACATCATTTAAAGTTCAATAATTCTTGATCTGTGTTAGATAGAGTCTGAACCTTTGTTCAGTCAGACAAGTGTATGAAGTTTTATAAAAGCTATCCAAACCAATTGATGGTAAGGATTCTTATACTGAAAGAACACCCCTTTTATGATAGGGGAGTACCCCAGGTATCTAATATATGATACAAAGAGCATATTTAAATGTTATGCACATACATAGTGTACGTGAGGCTGATCCCCTCAAGTACTTATTATGTAGCCAGTAACCAAAGGGTTAATTAGCTATTGATTCCATTGGAGTGTTATAGTTCAAAGTCTACTTGACTAGCAGTTATTCTAAAAGCAATCATTATCTTTGCTTATAATATTCATATTGTTGAATCCTTCAGATATTTATATTATTGAATCCATTGCCAGATATTTTTCCATTCATCATGATATATCCTTATTGTTGTATTTAAACTTGTTGAGCAAACTTGTTGCTCATCCTTGCTATATCATGAATTATATTGCAGATAAGCCCGATACCTCAAGGAAGGACAAGGGCAAAGAAAAGATGGGATGATGTCAAGGAGCAGACATTACCTTATGCCTAGTTTAAATTACTATTATGTAATATGAACCTTAATGTTTATTTTAGGGTATGTTTGTAAGATGTTATTAAGGTTATCGTATCTTGGGACTAGTGACACCTTTTGAATGAACGACGTACGTTTATTATTTTTCGTATTTTGGTTATCGTATGTTGTTTAGAGGTGGATGTTTGTATTTTATCGTGATGACCGAACCGGGGTTAGTGGACCCAGATTCAGGGGTGTCACAGGTTGGTACCAAAGATATAGGTTATAAACGTTAGGAATGCGAAACCTAGGTTATAACCTTATTAGAAAAGTCAAGTAGAGTATTTAAGTGATGGGTTGAGGAAATCCATCGAGTTTTATTGTGATAATGAATTTGTTTATTTTAATCAAAAATGATTGATAGACGTCTTAAAATTCTTAATGCTAACATGGATAGCATATCACATAAAGCCTAATAGTTTCTTCCTTTCCTCAGATTATGCCGCCTAGGAGACTGCCGCGGAATTAGAGGGAGGAAGGATCCGTTAACAATAGTGGAGGGGCAAATGTTGATCCAATGTAGAACTTCGTTAACCTGTTAACTGAGGCAATGCAAAATAGACCCCCGCCAACAGCATGGCAGCTAGGACAACACTTGGCTAGCTTCATGGATTTTAAATTAGTAAAACCACCGGAGTTCCGAGGAACCCTGGACCCAATTGAAACCCAGACATGGATAGAAGAGATGGAGAAGGTGTTTGAGGTCGCACGTGTGGTCGAAGCACAGAAGATGAGTTTTGCCATTTTCATGATAAAGGGCGAAGCTAACTATTGGTGGAAAGCTAATAAGGGGTGAGCGGAAGAATAATTTATTCCTTGGGACAGATTTAAGGAGTTATTCCTTGAGAATTACTTCTTGGAGAATACGCACCAGGATATGGAAGTTACGTTTCTAGAACTAAAACAAGGTAGTATGTCTGTCGCAGAGTACGCGGCAAAATTTAATGAGTTGGCCTGATTCGCTTCACATCAGGTTGACACGGAGGCCAGGAAGACAAGGAGGTTCGAACTAGGACTGAAACCATGGGTACAGAAGGCAGTGGCTACCCCAACTTATTATAAATGAAATTGAATTTCCTCTATTTATTATAGGGTTGATTTGATTAATGTGGTTAGTTATGGGTAAAATGCTCAAATATCTTAAATAAGCAAGTGGTTATAAAATATTCATTGTTGTCGAGGAATATTCGTTTGCTCGTGGAATATTCTTACTGTCAGGAAATATTCGTACAACGGTGCAGCCTTGTGTGAGCCCCCATAACGGAAAGTGATTGGATGAAGAAAATGACAACTATAAGTTTTTTTTATAAATAATGGCGTAGTTGTTACCGTTAACACTGTTGGAATACCCAGTGGTTAAAACAAAGTAATACGCGTGGTTGCACAGTAGCACACGGTATTGCCCCAATTATTGATTCTTACATAAGAAGGCACTACTCAATAATTGTTACTGTAATTATTGTTCAATATTTTATTAATTCAATAATTGTTACGTTGATATTTTATATTATTGTTGATTCAATAATTGTCACTGCACAGTATTTCCCATTATCAGATCAATAATTCATATTATTTGAATAATATTATTAGATGGCATTATTGGTAATGTCTAAGGAAGTTCTGTCTAAGGAGAGGTTTGGTCACCTAATTGCGCCCCGGTAAGGATAAATCTTTATTGGAAAGCCCCCTCTTTCTTGGGAACAACCTGGTTGTCATTATTGTGATTCTATAATATTATTTATGAATAATTAATTATTTATTTATATGATAAGGAAAATATTTATTTATGTAGATAGAAATGGAGGAATTTTTAGAAAAATGACAATTGTTGAAAATTAATATTTTACCTTTTCTAATAAAATAATTCATTTAAATATATTATTATATTATAATAATATAATAATGGCGATATTTTTATAATGAATGTGGGATATATGAATAAATGAGGAGGAAGAGAATTTTTGTTACAAAAACTATTTAAACCATGTTTTTCATATTTGTGGACCCCATTTTTTGACCGAAACTTGATTATAGCATGTAACAACGTCCGTATGTAGATTTCAGTCAATTTCTGCTTGGAATTTGGAAACACTTAAACTTACAAAGTTGTAGAGAATTGAATTTCCTATGGAATGGACATAAGATTTGAAATTTTCTGATAAAAGGGCTATTTATTATGAGGTATTGAAGTTCCAGAATAATTGATTTTTGGAGTTTTAATTTTTTTTAAGAAAAACATTTTTATTATGTTGGTGGGCCCACTAGTATGTAAAATGAGCTTAATGCAAATTGTCAAAGTGGGCGTAGGAAATTTTAAAAAATAATAATATTTTATTAAATTTTCTGCTTTGGTTTTCTAAGCATTTTCGTATAAATAGGGTGCTTATGTTAGAATTGAAAATCACAACAGAAATTGAAGTTTTCTCTTTTTATATTATCGACCGTATTCTTGGGAGTATTTTGATACTTTTAGTGTTGCTATACGGTGCAAGTTCCTTCAAAGACTATATCCAAAGATTCTAAATGTAAGTACTATCTTTTTGAGGTAAGGGATGTTATTTTTTTTTATAAAATGATATTATTTCTTTCAATATCATTATGCCGGAATATTGGTAAGATTTTTCTTGTGAAATTTTCTTTTTTTGTGTCTATTCAGGTTTATTCACTATCACATATATACACTATTCAAAAAAAATTAAAATTTTCTTTTCTTCCTCTAAGTTGTTTATTATGATTACTAGCTTTGATTGTATCCGTGTTTTGAACTTCATTCTTGAATTTTGCTCCACAATGGTTTATTATGGAGTATTTTTGAACATATATAAACTGAAGTACGAATCCCTAATATTTGTTTTTTTGTCTCATTGGATTCATTTTCTTTAAAATATTTTTCATCATCCTCAGTCCTAAATGATGATATAACTAAATATCTTTGGCCTATAGTGCAAAGATGAATGATTTCCTGATGAACATCTTTGGCCCGTAGTGCAAAGATGAACATGTGTTGAGATAAACATAACCAACTGATGAATATCTTTGGCCTATAGTGCAAAGATGAATATTTGATTCAAGATGAATATTGATTGATGTTACAGGGATAAAATATTGATGATGGACTTTTAAATTCATAGATGATAGTAGATTTCATTCTCTACTTAAATCTTCTAATGAATTGTTATTTCCGCTGCGAATATTGATCTGAAACTTGTTGTCTATTATATTCTATCAGATTTTTAACCTGTTGAGGACTAACGATAATTTTTTCTATATTATCTTAGTCATAATGTTCTTTACTGGGCTAGTTGAGCTCACCCTTTTCCTTTTTGTTCCATTTTTCTTCTCAGGAGGCGAGAATGTAACGAGTACTAGTCGGGGTATGGAATGATAGTTCTAGAAAGTTTTTTTTGTAGTCCTCACTAGTTTTGTAAAATAATGTATCAATAATTATAATAAGGACTTATTTGATTGTGGATATTATCTAGAAGATAATATTTGTATTTAAACTCGCAGTTTATGTGTTGTCGTATTTTGCACGACAATTATATTAATAAAGTTGTAATTATTTTTGTACCATGTATTTGGCGACTCAGAATGGGTGATGTATACCTATTTTGTGGGTGTCACAGTTGGTATTAGAGCTTAGGGATATGGTCTCTAGCGGAGATCGGGGAATAGAACTAGGAAGGGAGAGATGAGTAAATCCTTCGCTAGTATGTCCTACCTAAGCTTATTTGTTGGTTGGTTAGAGTATAGGGTTATTATGTTGCATGTCAATTTTTGTAATTTACCTTTATTTTGTGGCAGTATTTAAGAATGGCAGCTGAAAATATTAACGATGGAGTAAATGAGACAGTGGAGACACCATTAATCACCAACGAAGAGAACGTGCAACAGGCCAACAATGTTCCTCCTATAAACAACACCACTGAGCAGACGATGAACAATGTGATGTTTAGAAGCTTTTTACGGTTCATGCAAAACCAGATGAGGGAAACTCCTGTTTAAAATATAGGTAGAAACAATGGTAACGCACAGCTGGTCATAGCTAAACAGTTCAAAGAGTTAGGACCACCAGAATTCTGGGGAAAGCCGGATCTGATTAAGGAAGAAACGTGGGTCAAGCAAATTACCAAGATATTCGATGTCTTGGGATGCACAGAGGAACAGAAGGTTCCATTCGCCACTTTTATGTTCCTTAATGAGGCAGATTACTGGTGGGAATCTGTGAAGCGTACCCATCCAGCCGCACTCAGCATGTCTTAGGAGACATTTCAGAAACTGTTCAATGACAAGTACTTTCCTGAAAGTATTCGTTATATGAAGGAGGTGGAGTTTATTAAACTAGAACAGAACAACATGACTTTGTCTCAGTACGAGACGAAGTTGGTAGAGTTATCCAGGTTTGCACCTCATTTGGTGGAGAATGAGGAACGTATAACGCAGATGTTTCTGAAAGGTTTGAAACCCGACATACATCAATATCTCATTTTTCACAAATTTTCTCTATATTCAGATGTTGTCAACAGAGCTCAATTATTAGAGCGAGATAATGAGTACGTTCAACCGAGGGACCACAACCAGGGTCATACTGGTGACAACAGTCATCAGAGCATTGATAACCAGTGAGGAAGGAAAAATTCAGACAAAAGCGGTAACCACTCTGGTGGTAATCGTGGTCATGATAATAGGAGAGGCGAGTCAAGTGGATGTTTCAAAAAGAGGAGATTCAATAATGACAATGTGAAGACGTCAGCACCAGCATCAAATGTTTCTAAGGGAGGAGAACGACCACCGGTCGTATGCTATAAATGTGGAAAAGAGGGACACATCAGCCCAAACTATCCACAACATTTCAAGGTATGTTATAATTGTGGAAAGGAATGACATATCGCTCGAGATTGTACTGTAGCGAAACCAAGTCCAGCGGGGATAGTGGCTCAAAAGGCTGTCCCAGAAATGTCAAAGTCAGCGGTTCCTAGAAGAGCGTTTGTCGTGTCTGGTTAAAATGCGAGGAACCCAAACGAGGTGATCACGGGTAAGCTAATCACAAATTCTTGCAAAGTTTATACCTTACTAGATATCGGTTCTACCCATTCATTTATCTCTACTGCTTGTGCTCAACGTTTAAACTTGACTCTGAAGAAATTAGACTTTGACTTATCTTTGGAGACTCATATAGGAGAAACTTTCATTACATCCACTGTTTATAAATCTTATTTGATCCAAGTTGGCACCATCACATTACCTGTTGACCTTATCTCTTTAAAGATACTTGCATTTGACGTGATTTTAGGGATTGATTGGTTAACTACTCATCATACAAAAAATTGATTATTTTCGTAAGGTTGTTAGTTTTCATATTCCTAACCAACCTGTTATGCGAATTTAAGAAACTAAACCACCAAAATCAATCACTGTCATATCAAGCCATAAAGTCATTCGTTTATTGAAAAACAGATGTCAAGCTTTCTTAGCCCATGTTATGGATTTGAATAAAGACACGTCATTTTTTAATAATATTTTTGTTGTTAGTGAATTTCCTGATGTATTTCCTGAAGAACTTCCTAGTCTACCCCCAAAACATGAAGTTGAATTCTTTATTAACCTTGAACCTAGTACAAAGTCCATTTCTAAAACCCCATATCGAATGTCTCCTATTGAACTTCAGGAGTTAAAGGTCCAACTACATGAGTTGTTGGACATCGGTTTCATTCGTCCTAGTACATCTCCTTGGGGTGCTCCTATTTTATTTGTAAAGAAGAAAGATGGGAGTATACGACTTTGTATTGACTATCGAGAATTGAACCATGTCACCATCAAGAATAGGTATCCGCTACCTCGCATTGATGACATGTTTGACCAGTTGTAAGGAGCACAATTCTTTTCAAAGATCGATCTTCATTTTGGATATCGTCAATTGAAGATTAGAACTGAGGATATTTCGAAGACTGCCTCTAGAACTCGGTACGGGCATTATGAATTCTTAGTCATGTCTTTTGGATTGACTAATGCTCCTGCGGCTTTCATGGATATAATGAACCGAGTACTTAAGGAATATTTAGATCAGTTCGTTGTTATCTTTATTGAAGACATCCTCATATATTCCAAAAGTCGTGTAGATCATGAGCACCATTTGAAGCTGGTACTCCAAAGGCTTTGTGAAAACAAACTATATGCCAAGTTGAAGAAATGCGAGTTCTGGCTTGAGGAAGTAGCATTCCTTGGGCACGTGGTGTCAAAACATGGAGTATCGTTGACCCAACGAAGATCAAGCAGCAATACAAAGTTGGGAGCAAACCAAATCTCTGTGATCAAAGTACGTAGCTTTTTGGGCTTATTTGGTTATTATCGGAGATTCGTGGAAGGATTTTTCTAATCGCTACTCCATTAACTCAAATTGACTCGGAAGGATACAAAATTCCTATGGAGTGAGGAATACGAGAAGAGTTTTCAAGAGCTCAAGAGGAGACTCATATTTCGCACTGCTCGACAATACCATCCGGTTTGGATGGATTTGTTATCTACAAATGATGCTTTGCAAAGGGTTAGATATGTGTTCTCATGCAACATGGGAAAGTCATAGCCTATGCCTCGCGACAACTTAAAGAATATGAGAGGAATTATCCTACTCATGATCTAGAGTTAGAAAGTTGCATTGAAAGAGATCCGGAGGCACTATCTATATGGGGAGAAAGTGGAGATATATTCGCACCATAAAAGCCTCAAATATTTCTTCACCCAAAAGGAACTCAACATGCAGAACGACGTTGGCTCGAGCTGTTGAAAGATTACGACCACACCATTCAATACCACCATTGAAAAGCGAACGTGGTAGCCGACGTTGAGTAGAAGATCATATGCGCGGAACGAAAAGCGATGTTGTCAACAGAAAGGCCCGTTTTGTGTGATTTACAAAAGATGAAGATAGAATTCAAGACTCCAGGGACCCATGCGATGATGTCAAGTATACGTATAGAACAAACTTTAATCGATAAAGTTAAAGTTGCTCAAGCCACAGACCCAGAGCTAATGCTTATGAAGAAGAAAGTACAAGAAGGTGTTATCCTAGAAGCAAGAATCGATAAAGAAGGAATACTTCGAGTCAACTTCAGACTTTGTGTTCCTAACGACTCTGATTTGAAGTACAAGATCATGATGGAAGCACACAATACACAGTTTACAATCCATCCTGGAAGTACTAAAATGTATCGTGATCTTCGACATACATTTTTGTTGAAAAATATGAAGAGAGAGATCGCGAAGTTTATCTCGAGGTGTTTAACTTGTCAACGTGTAAAGGTGGATCATCAAGTTCCTAAGGGCCCATTGCAACCACTTGAGATTTTGAAATGGAAGTGGGAACACATTACCATGGATTTCGTTATGGGTCTTCCCACGGTTTCTCAAGGCATAGATGCGATTTGGGTTATTCTTGATAGATTAACTAAGTCTGCTCATTTTTTGCCGATAAGGGAGACTTATTCCCTTGAACGTCTTGCTCATATGTACGTAAATGAGATTGTGAGATTGCATGGCATGCCAATATCCCTAGTTTCGGATCGTGACCCAAGATTCACTTCACGATTTTGGGTTAGCTTCATGAAAAAGCTACGGGCACGGATTTATTTATTGGGCTTAAGATACCATCCTCAAACGGACGGACAATCGAGAGGACTATTCAAACTCTTGAAGATCTATTAAGACTCTGTGGTCCTAGACTTCAAAGGAGTTGGGATAAGTATTTACCATGGTGGAATTCTCCCACAACAACAGCTTATCGTGCAAGTATAGTGTGGCTCCATTCAAGCATTGTATGGACGAAAAGTGTCGCTCTCCAATATGTTGGGATGAGGTGGGTGAAACAACATTGTTGGAACCAGAGTTGGTACGTATTACTACAGAAAAGATCCAAATGATTCGACAACGTATACAAACGGCACAGGATCGAAAAAAGAGTTATGTGGATCTTCATCGAAAGGACGTGGAATTTAGTATCGAGGATAATGTATTGTTGTGTGTTGCTCCATGGAAGAGAGTTACAAGATTTGAGAAAAGAGGAAAGCTCAATCCATGATTTATTGGTCCATTTCAGATTTTTGAATGAGTAGGAAATGTGGCCTATAGACTAGCGTTACCTCTAAGTATGTCTTGTGTTCATAATGATTTTTCACATATCTGTGCTTCGAAAATATGTGAAAGACCCGAACCACGTTATTGAGTTAGAACCAGATGAAATAGCCGAAGATTTAACGTACGAGGAGGTACCTATCAAGATCTTGGATAGGAAGGAGCATGTCCTACACACAAAGGTCATACCACAAGTCAAAGTTTTGTGGAGGAACCATGGTATTGAGGAAATGACCTGGGAGTTGGAAACAAAAATGAAAGCTAGGTATCCTCACCTTTTCGAAACACCAAGTACGTACGTCAATTTCGAGGACAAAATTTCATAAGGAGGGGAGGTTGTAAGATCCCAACCTATTATAAATGAAATTTAATTTTCTCTATTTATTATAGGGTTGATTTGATTAATGTGGTTAGTTATGGGTAAAATGCGTAAATATCTTAAATAAGCAAGTGGTTATAAAACATTCATTGTTGTCGGGGAATATTCGTTTGGTCGTGGAATATTCTTACTGTCGAGGAATATTCGTACGACGGCGCAGCCTTGTGTGGGCCCCATAACGAAAAGCGATTGGATGAAGAAAATGACAAGTATAAGTTTTTTTATAAATAACGGCGTAGTTGTTACCGTTAACACTGTTGGAATACCCGGTGGTTAAAACACAGTAATACACGGTATTGCACCAATTATTGATTCTTACGTAAGAAGGCACTACTCAATAATTGTTATAGTAATTACTGTTCAATATTTTATTGATTCAATAATTGCTACGTTGATATTTTATATTATTGTTGATTCAATAATTGTCACTGCACAATATTTTCCATTATCAGATCAATAATTCATATTATTTGAATAATATTATTAGATAGCATTATTGGCAATGTCTAAGGAAGTTTACATCTAAGGAGAGGTTTGGTCACCTAATCAAGCGCCAAGAAGGAGAAATCCTTATTGAAAGCCCCCCTCTTCCCGGGAACGACACCGGTCATCATTATTGTGATTTCGTAATATTATTTATGAATAATTAATTATTGATTTATATGATAAGGAAAATATTTATTTATGTGGATAGAAATGGAGGAATTTTTAGAAAAATGACAATTGTTGAAAATTGATATTTTATCTTTTATAATAAAATAATTTATTTAAATATATTATTATATTATAATAATGGTGATATTTTTATAATGAATGTGGGATATATGAATAAATGAGGAAGAAGAGTATTTTTGTTTAAAAAATATTTAAAACATGTTTTTTCATGTTTGTGGACCCCATTTTTTGACCAAATTTGATTATAGCTTTGTAAAATCGTCCTCAGATGTGATTTTTGGCCAATTTCGCTTGAATTTGAAAAACATAAACTTACAAAGTTGTAGACAATTGAATTTCCTATGGAATTGACATAAGATTCGAATTTTTCATATAAAAGGGCTATTTATTATGAGGTATTGAAGTTCCGGAATAATTGATTTTTGGAGTTTTAATTTTTTTTAAGAAAAACGTTTTTATTATGTTGGTTGGCCCCACTAGTATGTAAAATGAGTTGAATGCAGATTTTCAAAGTGGGCATAGGATATTTTAAAAAATAATAATATTTTATTAAATTTTCTACTTTGGTGTTCTAAGCATTTTCCTATAAATAGGGTGCTTAGGTTAGAATTGAAAATCACACCAGAAACTAAAGTTTTCTCTCTCTATATTATCGACTGTATTCTTGTGAGTATTTTCATACTTTGTGTGTTGCTATACGGTGCAAGTTCCTTCAACACTATATCCAGTATTTTAGTCAGAAGTACTATCTTTTTGAGGTAAGGGATGTTATTTTTTTTAAAAAATGATATTATTTCTTTCAATATCATTATACCGTAATATTGGTAAGATTTTTCTTGTAAAATTTTTTGTCTTTTTTGTGCCGGGGTTACTATTCACGATATTCACGATATAAGACTATTCACGTATATACTACACTATTCTAGAAAAATTAAAATTTTCTTTTTTGTCCTAAGTTGTTTATTATGATTACTTGCTTTGATTGTATCCATGTTTTGAACTTCATTCTTGAATTTTGCTCTACAATGGTTTATTATGGAGTATTTTTGAACATGGATAAACCGAAGTACGAATCCTTAATATTTGTTCTTTTGTCTCATTGGATTCGTTTTCTTTAAAATATTTTTCATCATCCTCAGTCCTAAATGGTGATATAATTGAATATCTTTGGCTTGTAGTGCAAAGATGAATGATTTCTTGATGAACATCTTTGGCCCGTAGTGCAAAGATGAACAGGTGTTGAGATGAACATGACCAACTGATGAATATCTTTGGCCTATAGTGCAAAGATGAATATTTAATTCAAGATGAATATTGATTGATGTTACACTGATAAAATATTGATGATGGACTTTTAAATTCATAGATGATAGTAGATTTCATTCTCTACTTAACTCTTCTAATGAATTGTTATTTTCACATGTAATATTGATCCTAAAACTTGTTGTGTATTATATTCTATCAGATTTTTAACCTGTTGAGGACTAACAATAATTTGTTCTATATTATCTTAGTCATAATGTTCTTTTACTGGGCTAGTTGAGCTCACCCTTTTCCTTTTTGTTCTATTTTTCTTCTCAGGAGGCGAGAATGTAACGAGAACTAGTCGAGGTATGGAATGATGGTTCTAGAAAGTTGTTTTAGTAGTCCTCACTATTTTTGTAAAATAATGTATCAATAATTGTAATGAGGACTTATTTGAGTGTGGATATTGTCTAGAAGATAATATTTGTATTTAAACTCACAGTTTATGTGTTGTCATATTTTGCACGACAATTGTATTAATAAAGTTGTAGTTGTTTCTGTACCATGTATTTGGCGACTCAGAATGGGTGATGTATACCTATTTTGGGGGCGTCACAGTGGATGTATTAAAGATTAAGACTTACTCTTATCTATTGGAAAGGGTTATCATTGCCGAAGGACGCAATGAAGGATAGGTCAAGAAAAGAAAAGAAAAGGACTATCATCGCTCAATTCAAACAAGAAAAGAAGACAGGTCAAGAAGAACAGAAAGGGGAAGCAGCGGAGGCAGCAAACCCAATAAGCGTAAATGGACAGAGAGCCAATCATCTAGAGGTAATAAGTCCGGGGGAGAGGCTAAGAAAAGTATGAAGTGTAACAACTGTGGGAGGAGTCACTCGGGGGAGCGTATGAAGGGAAAGAATATTTGTTATCGTTGCGGACAACCGGGGCACATTGCTCCTCAGTGTCCGAATAAGAAGAAGGGAGGATGCTTCTCGTGTGGGGCCACTGACCATCAAATTAAGGACTGCCTGAAGAAAAAGGGCGATGCAGCTAGCGTCAACCGAAACAACAACAATAATGGACTGAACATTTGAGGGTCAGCTAGTCAAGCCAATAGACCAATGGCACGAACGTTCAACATGACCGTACAAGATGCGGTGGAGTCTAAGGACGTGGTGTCATGTATCATTCTGATCAATGATATAGATGCATACATGTTCTTTTATTTCCAAAGAATTTGTTAAACAGTTAGACTTACCCCATGAGAGATTAGAACACCCTATGAACGTAGAAGTAGCGAACAAGGAAATTATTCCCGTAGAATACATTCATAGGAATTGCTATACCGAATTGCGAGGATTTATGCTCAAAGTGGATTTCATACCGATTCGTTTGGGGGAGCTTGATGTAATCCTTGGAAAGGATTGGTTATCACTTCACGGAGCAGTTATAGACTGTAAGAAGAAGTGTGTACACCTTATGACTCCGAATAAGTCAAAGGTGGTATTTTATGGTAGTAAATCGCCGAGACAAACTCATTGTCTGACGATGGTGCAAGCGCAGAGATTGCTTAGGAAGGGTTGTATAGGTTATTTGCCTCACGTGGTTGGTACTGGATGAGTCGAGGGTGAACTGAGTCAGATACCTATTGTAAGGGATTTCGTTGATGTCTTCCTAGACGAGATTTCGGGATTTCCGCCGAATAGAGATATTGAGTTTGTTATTGATTTGGCACCAGGGATAACACCGGTATACAAAGCGATGTATCGTATGGCACCGGTAGAGATGAAAGAACTGATGACTCAATTACAAGAGTTGTTAGATATGGGATACATTCGACCGAGCATATAATCGTGGGAAGCACCAGTCCTATTCGTAAAGAAGAAAGATGGGTCGTTAAGACTTTGTATCGACTACCGAGAGTTGAACAAGGTCACCATTAAGAACAAGTACCTGTTGCCCAGGATAGACTATTTGTTCGATCAGTTGAAGGGGGAAAAGTACTTTTCAAAGATTGACTTGAGGACCGGTTATCATTAACTGAAAGAGAGGCCGAAGGATATTCCAAAGACGGCATTCAGAACTCGGTATGGACACTTTGAGTTTCTAGTAATGTCATTCGAATTGACGAACGCGCCTGTAGCATTTATGGATTTGATGAACAGAGTGTTCAAACAGTATTTGGATAAGTTTGTTGTCGTATTCATCGATGACATTCTAGTATATTCAGAAACGGAGGAAGAACACGCCGAGCATCTTTGGATAGTGTTGGAGACATTAAGGAGGGAGAAGTTGTATGCAAAATTCTCCAAGTGTGAGTTTTGGTTGCAGAGAGTGAAGCTTTTAGGGCACGTTATCGACAAGAATGATGTTTTGGTGGATCTTGTGAAGGTAGAAGTGGTTATCAATTGGGAACAACCGAAGACGCCAACCTAAATTAGGAGTTTCTTAGGATTGGCAGGATACTATTGAAGATTTTTTTGAGATTTTTTGAAATTAGCATCGCCATTGACCAATCCTATCAGAAAAATAGTTAAGTTTGTTTGGACAAAGAAGTATGAAGAGAGTTTCCTAGAATTGAAGAAGAGGCTTAGTCAAGCACCTGTGTAGGCTTTACCAGACAACACAGGAGGGTTTATAGTGTATAGTGATGCGTCACACAAGGGTCTTGGGCGTATCTTGATGCAACACGATTGTGGTCATTCACAGACGCTTTACGCCGCCTAAAAGATTATGAGAAGGGATATCTGACTCATGATCTGGAGTTAGCAGCGGATGTTTATGCCTTGAAGATTTGGAGGCATTATTTGTATGGCAAGAAGTGTGAGATATATACAGATCAGAAGATTCTGAAGTATGTCTTCACATAGAAAGAGTTAAACATGAGGCAACACCGATGGTTAGAATTGATCAAAGATTATGATTGTGAGATTCTGTACCATCCAGGCAAAGCAAATGTAGTGGCAGATGCCTTGAGCAGAAAAGGCAGAGAGAAGTTATTGAAGTTTACCATTCAAGAAGAATTGGTAAAAGATTTCGAACGACTAGACTTGGAGATTTAAGTATCCGATGGAGACCAACGAATAATTATTTACAATGACAGCGAGTCCGACTTTATTGGATAAGGTTAAAGAGGCACAAGACAAGGATAAAGATTGCAATAACATCAAGAAGCGATTAACTGAAGGTGATGAGTTGAAATTTAAGATTGATAGCACTGGACTGTTGAGATTTGAAGGACTAATTTGGGTACCACTAGTACCAAAACTGAGAGAGGAGATTTTGCAAGAAGTGCACAGTACGAGATACTCGATACACCTAGAAAGCATGAAGATGTACCAAGATTTGCGTCATCACTTCTGGTGGCCAAACATGAAGAGAGAGGTTGCAGAATGCGTAAGTAGATGTCTAACTTGTCAGAGAGTCAAGGCAGAGCACCAACGACCAAGCAGGTTATTACAACCATTAGAAATTCCAGAATGGAAATGGGGGCACATCACAATGGATTTTGTGGTGGGACTTCCGGCAACACAGAAAGGTCACGACATTATATGAGTGATTGTAGATCGTCTTACTAAGTCAGCTCACTTTTTGCCAATTAAGATTAAATATAGTTTGGATCAGTTAGCCAAATTATATGTCAATGAAATTATCTCGAGGCATGGGGTGCCGATATCTATTGTACCAGATAGAGATCCGCGATTCATGTCAAACTTCTGGAAGAGTCTTCAAGAAAGAATGGGGACACAACTATGAATGAGTACTGCGTATCATCTGCAAACCGATGGGCAGAGTGAGAGAACAATTCAAACACTTGAAGACATGCTCCGAGCTTGTGTGATGGACTTCAAGGGTGGCAGGGAGGATCACCTTCTATTAGTAGAGTTCGCGTATAACAATAGTTATCACGCCAGTATTGGAAAGCCGCCGTACAAAGCACTGTATGGGAGGAAATGTAGAACGCCCTTATGATGGGACGAAGTTGGAGAACGTCGACTATTGGGACCAAAATTGGTACAACAGATGGTAGAAATCATCAAGGTGATAAGAGAACGATTAGTAGCAGCTCCAGATCGCAAGAAGATGTAACGCCCCAAAATCTGGTCTATCTTCACACTCAGATTCCGTACGTCACGATCCCATCTTCTTCTAAACATACATCATTATATACTGAAATATAACAACATATACTCTCAAATCCCAGATTCTAAAAAACATATAACCTTTTTCATTATAAATAACGATAATTACATTATCCTTTACATCTTACACGAGTGACTTTCATTCACCACTAAGGATACATAATAGTTCATTAAACTAATCTAAAGTTCATTTAACTTATTTTATATCACAAGTCTTCACTTGATTTTCTCGCTCATCCACATTCTGAATGACACTTCATCTGGATACCGTCAGCTTGATCTTTACGAGATCCTTAAGTCCTTCTAACATCGTTCACTGAAAATGTTTTTCATTTAAAGCAAGTGTGAGCATTCAATTGCCCAGTAAGTCATCACAGTTGAACAAACTTCTTCAAGAATTCAAACATTCTTTTAAGACTTCAATAACCGAACAAAGGTTGTGAAGCAGCTTGAATAATAGGAATAATCTCGATTCCTATCATTTTAAAACAATATTCACTTTCATTTTAAAATACTTTCATTCTTCTACCTTTTTCATACACATTTTTTCTGGCTAGAATCATTAGCACAGACTTAACAATAATGGATCATGTATGAATAGAGCATTCTCTTATTGAACAGTTAATCACAGAACAATTCATCTCATAAAAACACCGAAGTGTTCACATTGTGGCACAAGGCCTCATACGTTCTACCACCTTGTACAAATATCGCACATTAGCACATAAACGGAACTTCTCAAGTTCATCATCTGAGAAGTTTAAGAAACTAGCATTCATTTAAAATATGAATGAAGTTAGGAAACTTGCCTTACGCCAAATTTATGACTCATTGCTGCGCTCATCTCAATTCCTATATAACACATAAGAAAACACCACATACACCAATTAGTCATACATCTTTGACTTATGCATTAGTTTACTTAACTTTACTTCTTAGGGTTCGCGTTCTTGTAACCTATGTTTACGCGACCACTTTCATTACCGTTCTACGGCTTCATGACATACGGAGATGTCTTACTTTTACGTTCATCATCTTTGATGTTTTACATCTTATCTTCTTCTTATTACTTCTCTAAGACTCGGCACACATCGCTTCTCTGCTAGTAGTCCATATGGTACTCTAAGTGGTTTCCCACAAACAACCAACAAACAAGTTCCCGTCTCGTCTACACTGCCCATAACAGTGAGTTAGATCGGTTGCCAGTTTTGTATATACCTTCGCTCTCTGAAGGAATTGTTTAGCCCAGCTCCCATATGTCAACCATCAAAGGTTACGATTGTACTACAACTTAACTTATCTTAACTTATCTGAACTATTTAAACTATAATCTTCGTAAGTTAATTTCTCATTCCTTATGGCTTCCTGGCAACTAAATGCCACCCCTCAAGATTCATTCTTATAAGACTCACCTTCGACTTTCATTAATCTTATTACCATTCATTACGGATTTCTTAATACCATTCGTATCTTACTTAATGTTTTCGTTATGTTCATTAGTCATTCTTATTGTCCAAGCCATACCGTTCGTTGTATGCTAAGACCGCTCGTTTATTGCAACAGCGTTGCGTACACAGCGTCTATATGCTTCACACTTATCTCTCACTATCATGACATAACATCGAAATATTATTCATTACCCTCGTCACTCAAAGTCTAAGGAATCACAACCATAGTAATCCCTCGCATTCGTTCATCGCGACTACGGTCCCCGGACATCGGTTATGTAACTCGCGTTTAAAATTCTTTGTCTTTTAATCTCGTTTAATATTTCTGTTCAACCTTCATTTAAGGTTTAAATTACTTACTTAAGTGTTACATTAGTTGAACATTATGTTCTTTATCTTCCCATACATTTCCCCCCAAGAGTTGAGTAGTTAAAAGCTCTTCTCTGGCTTTTTTTTCTAATTTGGTATTTATTTCACTCTCCTTCTATTTCTCGACCGTGGCGCGAGTTTGCGATACCAAACTTCTCAGTGCAGCGCTGCGGTGCCACCTTACAAGGCATAGTTGGCGCCGCAGAGCCAAGCCCTAATTCTTGAAAATTCCTTCTAAGTGTTAAATCTAATTTGAGACTCTTACCTCCCGCTTTCATAACTTATTCGTTATAACTCGGAACGAGGTCATTCCAAAGTCATTCTCTTCCTTATCTTATGTACTTCAATACCCCCGAACAGAACTTCGTTCTGAATTCGTTAACGTGCCATTCAATTGACTTAATCTTCACCCTTTGTTTATTTTACGTTTTTAACGCTCTTCGTTTGTTCATCCGTAATTAGGTCATCCGAACTCAGAATTCCTTCGTTCTTGAGTCCACGACTCACATTTTCTATGTTCTCTTACCTTCTTATAAAACCCTACATGTTCGGGTTCATTTACTAACTTTCTAATTCTCGTTTGTCTTTTACGAAATTTTTGCAATAACTTCGTTATAGCTAAGTTTTAATCCGTTCTTCATGAACGTTTCTGCTATTCCTAACCAATCAATATGAATAAAACTTATACGCGATGGTTTTAAACTTGTCCATCAACAACAAATATCCTATGATGGTTTTAAATTTGTCCATCAACAACGTTCTTCGTGTTCTTTGCATGTTCTTCGTGTTCTTCGTTCGTTCTTCATTTTAATCGATATTTTGGATTACGATTTCACTTTTTATTAGAATTTGATGTTATAGATCATCATTCCTTACTTATTACACCTACTTATTGATATAATCCACTCGGATCGTTCTAATTCATTACGAATCTTATACTTCCTTAAGAAATTTATTTACTAAACTTCAAATTCTTATTTTCATTATTTCTCATGATTTCAACCATATGCAAGCATTCCTAACATCATCTACTTCTTATCTTCAATAAGTTATGTTTTAAACATATAAAACTTTAAAGAAAATCTAACATAGAAGTTAGGTTTTAATACCTTTCCTCTTTATTATTCTTCCGCTAGACAAAACCGGCGATTTGCTAGCTTTTCCATTTCACGAACATTTTCGATTCGATCAATCATGCTCATGCTCTTCCTCATCTCTCTCCATCCGAATCCTCTCTCTCTCTCTAGTGTAGGATTTTCCAAATCCCATTTAAATGAAATCTAGCTTCCTATTTATAGATTTTCAAAGCTAAGGACATTTTAGTCATTTCACCCCCTAACCTCCTTACTATTCACACTTCCTTACTATTCATGACTTAGGTGTTAAGTTAACTTAGCCCTTAAGTCTACTTAGCCTTTAAGTTTCGTGGTTCCGTCTTTCGGGTTTTCGTTCGACAGTTTTAAAAACTGCGATTCTCGGAATCCAAATATTTTTAGATATTTCGTCTTTCCTTTACCGATTAACTTTTATGTATTCCTCGGATACCTCAAAAACTGAAAAACACTTTTTGGCATTAAGAGTTTTCCTTCATGTTTTACCCTAACTTAGCTAAACGAATGAAAAGTACATAACAGTACTTTTCGTCGTTTTTATTAATCCAATTTTTGCACGTTTTTTGAGATAAACTATTATCGGCTTACTTAACTTTTCAAGATATATTATCGTCAAATCTTTTGACTAAATGTCATTTCGACATACCGAACTCTCAGAACGGCTTAGGTTATTCAAACCCTAACCCTTAGGTTTCGTCAGGTGAATAGTGCCTATTTCGTCTTTTTCCCCGGAAAATTTTCATTTTCATCTTGAAAATTCTTAATCACTTTGTCTAGCTCGTAGCCAGAATCCTCCCGACTTATAATCATCCTAGGCTCTAGAACGATTAATAAACACATAGCACATAATATTATTAATAAAAATTCATTTTATTAATAACTAATTCTTTAAACTTAAATTCTGGAAAAATCCAAATTTTCGGGTTGTTGCAGAAGAAGTATGCAGACTTGCATCGCAAGAAGAAAGATTTTGAATTAGGATGTTATGCATTTCTGAAAGTATCTCCCTGGAAAGGGAAGATTCATTTTGGGAAGAAGGGCAAGTTGAGCCCTAGGTTCATTGGACCGTTCGAGATTCCAAGGCGAGTCAGTGAAGTGGCGTACGAGGTAGCATTGCCTCCTAAACTTGAGCACATTCACTACATGTTTCATGTGTCAGTATTACGACCATATAAACTGGAGTACAAGCACGTTATGTCCTATGAACCAATTCAAGTCGAGAAAGACTTATCGTACGAGGAAGTTCCTGTCCAAATACTAGATAGGAGGGAACAGAAGCTGAGGAATAAGATTATACATTCCGTTAAGATTCTCTGGAGGAATCACGCAGTAGAAGAAGCTACGTGGGAGCTAGAACAGAAAATGAGAGCGAATTATCCATTTTTATTTGAGTAACCTTATTTTTGCAATTCCGAGAACGAAATTTTATAAGGGGGGGGGGGATGTCATGACCATGAATTTTAAACTCTTTATTAATTAAATATATGATTTAATTTTTAATGAGTTAGTTTTGTGAGTCTATTTAAATCTTATGTGGTTATGAATTGATTAAAGGGAGTCACTAATAGTGGATTTAAATTGGTGGAGTAACCCTAAGAGTTTGATATCAAAGAATTGCTAGGATTCTTAATGATTAAATATTCAATTTATTTGAATACAGTGGTAGGATTTGAACATATTGATTCATTTCAATTATGGTTATATCACTATTGTAGAAGTTAAATTATCTCATACAAGACTTATATGGTGATAGAAATTGGAAATGGCTTGAAGCTAACCCATTTTGTCACTGCCAGGGACCGGCACAGCTGCACCCTCCCAGCAGTACAAAATGGCGCAGCTGCGCCAGTGTCCAAACTTAGAAAAGTTAGTTTACTGTAGAAAATGAAATGGAACACTTTGTTGTATGTGTGACATTAATAAAGCATATGGATAAAGATACATTATGTTGATATGAAGTATCATGTAATGCAATAAAATCATAAGTGATTTTTAAACAGAAATAATTACATATCTGTGTATTCCAGAAATTGGGAAATAATTTATGTGTGCACACTGGATAGATAATATTAAATAATATGATAAGGTGGTTATGTGCGTTGAAAAATATAATTATAGAGCTACCCGGACATTAATACCTAATTGTGTTATTTTATTTTCGTGTATTTAATGTACATGGATTTTATGATGTGAGTATCTAATTAATCCCTAAATTCCCAATATAATAACACTTGGACATTAAAAACCCATTTTTGGTTAGTAAAGTAACTGAACATGGAATTTGCTAAGCTTGTTGCTGATATTTGTTCTTGTCCCAAAATGAGTGTCACAAGGTACATGAGCAGTAGTATGATGCTAAAACACGTAACTTTCAAATGGCTAAAACTTAGGCAATGATTTCTAGGCCAATGACTGATGGGTGGGTTGTTCAACCACTCTTTAGTAACCATTGTTTTTTCCCATTACACCATGAACTCAACCTTAGTGTAATGTGATTATCCAGTTCAAGTTTCCTTTATAAGTAGAAGCTTTAGTTTCAGTTTTGTTATTTGTTAAGTCTGATATTGGAGGTTCTAAGTTGCTGCACAAGTGTAGAAGTATACTCAGTGGGTGAGGAGTTCATGTGACGCCCCCAAAATAGGTATACATCACCTATTCTGAGTCGCCAAATACATGGTACAAAATACAAATACAGCCTTAAATATACAACATGAGCTGTGAGTTTTAATACAAACATTGTCTTCTAGATAGTATTCAAACTCAAAATAAGTCCAGAATACATTTATTATCACACTATTTCATAGAATAGCGAGGATTACTAATGCTATCATCTAGACCGTCACTCCGTTCCCCGACTAGTCCCTGCTACGTTCTCATTTCCTAAAGAGAACAATGAAAGCAAAAGGATGAACTCAACTAGCCCAGTAAGAAATAGTATGACTAAGATAATGCAGAATAAATTATCCTTAGCCTTCAATAGAATACAACTGATAGAATACAATGAACAACAAGTTTTAGATCAGCAACTGTAGTGGAATAAACAATCCATTGGAAGAGTCAAGTAGAGCATAAAATCTACTATCTTCTATGATTTAAAAGATTTATCATAAATTTTATCGCTGAGACTCAACTTAATAAATAATCCACATCATCAAATTATCCCTGCACTACAGGCCAAGGATATTCTTTAGTATCACGACCACGAATTATCCATGCACTACGGGCCAAAGATAACTGTGTTTTCATCAACGGTCCTGATCATGCCATAAAACAATTCATCTTTGCACCCTTGGCCGAAGAGAATCCATAGCCATAATCATACTAAAAATTGTTTATCAATGCACTACGGGCCAATGAGGACTTTTTCCACATCATTTGTAACATTACGGTCATGATTATACCGAATAATCCCTGGTCATAATCATACCAAGTCCATTTATGCACTACAAGCCACATATGACTTTCAACATAATATAAGCATGAGGATGATGAAAATTCAATAAAACAAGTTCAAGAATAAATTTTAAAGATATACAAATTAATTTATCCAGGAACCAATAACGTCCAAATTGTCAACATGATACTGCTTTGTGGAATAAAATTCAAGAATGCTCAGAAGAATATTTCCATGAAAAGATACTGGATGAAGCACAAATATCTAGGATATTCTACTAATTTCATGGAGTATAGAAGCCAAAACTTTAACCAACTGAGTATAATAGAATTTATGAATCTGTAAATGGATTTTCGCCCACTAATTTCATTCACCATGCATGCGGTAATCCACATAGAAAGAGCAATAAAGAATGGAACCAGGTCATGCGTAATCCGCACAGACAGAATATTCCAACAGAATAATAAAGAATGGAACCAGGTCATGCGTAATCCGCACAGACGGGATGTTCCAATAGAATAATAAAGAATGGAACTGTGTCAATGCAGAATCCGTGATAGGCATGGATGTTCAAACAGAATAATAAAGAATGGAACCAGTCATTCCCAAGAAAGAGGGGCTTTCAATAAGGATTTCTCCTATTAGCAAGCAAAATTAGGTGACCAAACCTCTCCTCGATGAACTTCTAGACATCGTTAATATTGTAAATAATAATATTAATAACTTCGTCATCTCAATTATTGATTTAATAATATATAAAATATTGACAATAATTGAATTAAATAACGTGAGATACTATGCAGCAATTACTGTAGCAATAAATGAACAAAACTGAGTGACTTCTCACGTAAGCATCAATAATCAATACCGTGTGCTACTATGCAACCACGCGTATTACTGTACTTTTATTACCGAGTAGTTCAACAATTTTAACGGTAAAACTTCCATCATTATTTTCATAAAAATATTTTTTTGTTTTCTCAATCCGATAATAATTCTGTTGTGGGGTCCACCAATGATTGTACCTATACAACAACTTGCATACTTTTCAAAATTTATAAATATTACCCACAACTATAACATTATCTCAAATCCACACCATAATTTTGAAAAAAAATATTTCGAGAAAATTAAATCTTTATTCGTAAAATTTTGGATTTTACAATCTCCCCTCCTTATGAAATTTCAGCCCTCAAAATTTACGTACGTACCTGGTATGCCGAACAAATGAGGACACTTCGTCAGATTCTAACTCTTGAGGTATAACCTTTGAGCGTAAAAAATATTTCAAGATTTTAACAGGTACATCTTCATACATTAAATTATCCGCTATCTCGTTCGGTTCTAAATTAATAAGGTGGTTCGGGTCATCCACATATTTACGTAACATCGATACGTTAAAAATATTATGAACACGCGACATACGTGGGGGTAAAACGAGTCTATAAGCCACAGTTCCTACTCGATCGAGGATTTCAAATGGGCCAATTAAATCAAGGGTTGAGATTTCCTCTCTTCGGCAACTCTTGCTTTTAAAATAACGCCCTCTTGAACCTTCTTCTTCGTATTCATCAACTCCGTGTCTGTAGCTTTAGCAGCTTTAACATTATCGACTAAAGTCGGTTCTAATTATATATACGTTATCTTCACATAGGTTCATATATTCGCACTCGTAAACGCATACGATCTTCTACTCAATGCGTCAGCTACCACGTTCGCTTTTCCACGATGGTATTTAATGGTATTATCATAATCTTCAACAGCTCGAGCCAACTTCTTTGGCGCATGTTACGTTTGTTTAAGTTAAAGAAATATTTAATGGTTTTTAGAAATGTGTTTTGTACTGAGGTCAATACAAAATTCGATTTCACGCTCTGGGGTAGGCCAAGAAGTCTTCAGGAATACGTCAAGAAATTTATTAACGATAGAAATATCATTCAAAACTGTGACCCTCATCCAAGACTTGGATAGCACGTTACATTGATACCTATCAACTTGCCACCGTTATTCATGACGTCCCCTACGGAAAGTCTGGCTTAGGTGCATTCCACATAAGGAAGTCACCAACGAAAGGTTCGGGGCTCTTTACTTATGGCTTGATATGACAATGATTGACTTTAGTGGTTTGGTTATTTGAATTCGTATAATAGGTTGGTTAGGAATATAAAAGCTAACAACCTTACGAAAATAATCACTTTTAGCACGATAAGTAGTTATCCAATTGATTCCTAAAATTACATAAAGTGAAAGTATTTTCAAAGAGAGAAGATCGACAGGTAACGTGAGGGTATCGATATGAATCAAACAAGATTTATAAACAATGGAGGTAACGAAGGTTTCTCCTAACGGAGTTTCAACAGATAAATCAAAGTCTAATTTTTTAGGAGTCAAATTTAAACGTTGAGTGCAAGCAAGAGAGATAAAAGAATGGGTAGAACCGATATCTAATAAGGTATAGACTACGCAAGAATTTATGATTAACTTACCCATGACAACTTTGTTCGAGTTCCTCGACAAACGTTCTCACTTAAACTACCGGCTTTGACTTGTCTGAGACATCCTTTGGCATCTCTATCCCAGCTGGACTTGACTTCACTACACGACAAAATCGAGCTAGGTGACCTTCTCTTTCGTAATTGAAACACTCTTTGGATTGCTGCGTACAGTTTGGACGGATGTGTCCCTCCTGTCCGCATTTGAAACATACGACCGGTGGTCGTTCTTCTTCCTTTAAAATGGGTGCTGGTGCTGCTGTCTTTCCATCATTATTGAACCTTCTCTTCTTGAAATTTCTACTTCTATTATCTTGGCCATGATTACCACCGATGTGGTTACCATTCTTGGCATGATAATTTCCTCCACGATGTTTATCATTGTTCCGATGGCCGTTGCCACCGGTATGATTATTATCATATTGTTGGTCGTTGCCTTTTGGTTGTGCTGACTCATTATCGCGCTCCAATAACTGAACCCTATTCACAATATCTGAATATAAACAAAGTTTATGAGAAATGAGGTATTGACGTATTTTGGGTTTCAAACCTCGCAGAAACATTCGCGTCATTCTCTCCTTATTATCGACCAAATGGGATGCAAACCGGGATAACTCCGCAAACTTAGCCTCGTACTGGGACACGGTCATAATGTTTTGCTCCAACTTGATGAATTCTACTTCCTTCATGTGACGAATACTTTCAGGAAAGTACTTGTCATTGAACAATTCTTGAAACTTCTCCCAAGACATCTTGAAAGGCCAGTCGGGTACGCTTTTACAAATTCCCACCAAGAATCGCCTCTTCACGCAACATAAAGGTGGCTAAAGGAACCTTTTGCTCCTCTGAGCATCCCAAGACATAAAATATCTTGGTGATCTCGCTTTAACCACGTCTCGCGCTTAAGTGGTTCTGGCTTTCCCAAAAACTCTGGTGGTCCCAGCTCCTTGAACTGCTTAGTGGTGACCGACCGTGGGTTGCCATTATTTCCACCTATATTTTGAACAGGAGTCTCTCTTACCCGATGTCGCATGAATTTCATAAAGCCTCTGAACATCCCATCATTTATCATCTGATCAGTGTTGTTGTTTGCATGAGGATTGTCGCCTTCCCGATGCACATTATCTTGATTATTGATCTATGGAGACTCAACGGTCTCCTGTGCTCCATTGCTTTTATTAACATTCTCGGATGTCATTTTCAAATACTTCCACAAAACAAGGGTTAATTAACATATCACATATTATCCCTATACTCTGACCGACCAATTAAATACCAAATAAACATAGGTAGGCCATACTAGCAAAGGAATTCCCCATCTCTCCCCTCCTAGTTCTTGTCTCACATCTCAGCTAGGGATCATATCCCTAAGCTTTGATACCAACTGTGACACCCCCAAAATAGGTATACATCACCTATTCTGAGTCGCCAAATATATAGTATAGAATACAAATACAACCCTAAATATACAACATGAGATGTGAGTTTTAATATAAATATTGTCTTCTATACAGTATTTAAACTCAAAATAAGTCCTCAATACATTTATTATCACACTATTTCATAGAATAGTGAGGAATACTAATGTTATCATCTGGACCATCACTCCATTCCCCGACTAGTCCCTGCTACGTTCTCATTTCCTGAAGAGAACAATGAAAGCAAAAGGGTGAGCTCAACTAGCCCAATAAAAAATATTATGACTAAGATAATGCAGAATAAATTATCCCTAGCCTTTAGCAGTATACAACTGATAGAATATAATGGACAACAAGTTTTAGATCAACAACAGTAGCAGAATAAGTAATCCATTAGAAGAGTCAAGTAGAGCATAAAATCTACTATCTTCTATGATTTAAAAGATTTATCATAAATTTTATCGCTGAGACTCAGCTTAATAAATAATCCACATCATCAAATCATCCATGCACTACAGGCCAAGGATATTCTTTAGTATCACGACCACGAATTATCCATGCACTACGAGCCAAAGATAATCGTGTTTTCATCAACGGTCCTGATCATGCTATAAAATAATTCATCTTTGCACCCTTGGCCGAAGAGAATCTATAACCATAATCATACCCAAAACTGTCCATCAATGCACTACAGGCCAATGAGGACTTTTTCCATATCATTTGTAACATTACGATTATGATTATACCGAATAATCCCTGGTCATAATCATACCAAGTCCATCTATGCACTACAAGCCACATATGACTTTCAACATAATATAAGCATGAGGATGATGACAATTCAATAAAATAAGTTCAAGAATAAGTTTTAAAGATATACAAATTAATTTATCCAGGAACCAATAACGTCCAAATTGTCAACATGATCTTTGCTTTCAGGAGTAAAATTCAAGAATGCTCGGAAGAATATTTCCATGAAAAGATCTTTGGATGAAGCGCAAATATCCGTGATATTCTACCGATTTCATGGAGTATAGAAGCCAAAACTTTAACCAACTGAGTATAATAGAATATATGAAACTGCAAATGGATTTTCGCCCGCCATGCGGTAATCCACGTAGACAGATCATTTCCACAAGTTAATAAAGAATGAATATAAAGGATCATTCACCATGCATGCAGTAATCCACATAAACATGTTATTCCAACAAAGTAATAAAGAATGGAACTAGGTCATGCGTAATCCGCACAGACAGGATATTCCAACAAAATAATAAAGAATGGAACCAGATCATGCGTAATCCGCACAGACAGGATGTTCCAACAGAATAATAAAGAATGGAACCAGGTCATGCGTAATCCGTACAGACAAGATGTTCCAACAGAATAATAAAGAATGGAACCAGGTCATTCCCAGGAAAGAGGGGACTTTCCAATAAGGATTTCTCCCTATTGGCGCGTAATTAGGTGACCAAACCTCTCCTTGACAGAACTTCTAGACATCGTTAATATTGCAAATAATAATATTAATAACTCCGTCGTCTCAATTATTAATTTAATAATATATAAAATATTAACAATAATTGAATCAAATAACATGAGATACTATGCAGCAATTACTATAGCAATAATTGAACAAAACTCAGTGACTTCTCACGTAAGCATCAATAATCAATACTGTGTGCTACTATGCAACCACATGTTTACTGTACATTTACTACCGAGTAGTTCAACAGCTTTAGCGGTAAAACTTCCGTCGTTATTTTCATAAAAATATTTTTGTCGTTTTCTCAATCCGATAATAATTCTGTTGTGGGGTCCACCAATGATTGTACCATCATACGGATATTCCCCGAAAAAAAGAATATTCCCCGACCAATCGAATATTATACAACAACTTGCATACTTTTCAAAATTTATAAATATTACCCACAACTATAATATTATCTCAAATCCACACCATAATTTTGAAAAAAAATATTTCGAGAAAATTAAATATTTATTCGTAAAATTTGGGATTTTACAGTTCAATTCAAGCCTAACAAGGTATAAATTAAAATTGTGTTCTTAGTTGGGTTTTTGTCAAATTATTGAAATTACTTGAAACTCTTTGTTAGTCATAGTGAATTGGCATGCTATAATTTGTTCAGGAAGTAGGCTTATATGTTTGAACTATCAAATGATGGATTGGAACATGTTTGAATTAAGTGAAATCAAAGTTGTTTGATGCTCTGTAGAACAGAGCAGGTTACTACCTCTGGTGCAGGAATGGAGCAGTTGCGCCCTATTTGTCGTAGCCCAAAATTAGTTGCTAATTTTTGTTGTGGTGTGTGTTGCTAACTTGGTATCATGACTTAGATACATACCTATAAATGAGTATAGCATGTTATATAAAGTTTTCTTATGTGGTATGAAGTAATCATCACGTTTTAGTAAGAGATTTGTAATGAAAACTTAAAGTTTAGAAAACAAACCTTGAGGAAAACTTATGTTCACAAGTTCTAAACTTATGAGACAATATACATGACCGATTTGGAACCTAAATGAGCACGATGTGTGATTCATAGCTATTGTATCCATGACCAACTTGATGAGCTTTGTGCTAGAACTTAGTTTGAAAAGAAAAGCTTAAAACAATAAGGCTAATGAACACAAATGCTAAGAGATTTAGATTCTGATCTTGAAAGGAGGTTAACATGACTTAACTCCTTATGAAAAGAGTTTTGAAGTTGTCTTATATGTGCTATCTTGCACCATTCATGATAAAGGGATTTCAAAAGCAACCTTGAACATGTTTTCAAAAATTTAGTTGCATCACATGTATGTTTAGATTCTAAAGAAGTAAGATGTCATGCTATGACTATAATACTCCTAGACATGATTCATATGTATTAAGCATGATGATAACTACACCGAACATGAGTTTAAAGCATGATTGAAGTGTTAAAAAAATGTTAGTTCTGAATAAACAATATGAACATCACGAGCATATGTAATAACAGATTTTGAAATCTCTATATGGATATATATAGTCAAGTTATAAACCATGATAACTACATAATCTTGTTATGCTAGTTGTTAGTTAAAACTTGTAGAAGTAAACTCAAGTATAGTCATGTGCTATGTGAGAACCTCTAGCATATATGTTTGTTAAAGTATAAGTTATTAGTATGATTAAGAGTTGGACTGAAAGCAGGATGCAAAACTCAATCTGGTCAGCCAAGGACAACTAGTATTTGCACCTGGTCCCTAAGCTTAGACCAGCAGTAGCAATTGCTTGTAAATCCTCTGATCTTGCCAAGATTCTATTTCTGATTCTGAAATTGAAGGCATGCTTATATGATTTCTTTATCTTGTAATATGTGACCAATATGCCATATAATATGTTGAAAAGCATGCTATGTGATGACTTTATTCTTTTAAGTGTAGACTCATAATAGTTACACATACTAATTGAAATGATCGACTTAATAACGTTAGGTCGTTTCAACGCAAGTAATTAAAGCTAGAATTAATTGTAGCTGAGCAAACAGGAAAGTTTCTGTGAACTTCACTCTTTGATTGTACAAGTTCCTTGAACCATACTTTTATTGAGCAAGTTTTCCTTATCTTACTCAAATTATTATTGAGCAATTTTCCTTGAACGTCACTCTTTGATTGTGCAAGTTTTCTATTTTTCACAACTTTGTTTTTGTGAATGTTTCCTATCCTTCTCATATTGAATTTAAGCAGGTTATTGTTGAATTGAAAGTTATTCGTTTATGCTTGAACATTATTTTGAAGCTTGCTATTAAGTGGTTTAATTACTTGCAATTATTCCACATCGATATTATTGATATTCGCACTTAGTGCACTTGAGTTCGTACAGTCTTGGACTTGTACATCATTTAAAGTTCAATAATTCTTGAACTGTGTTAGATAGAGTCTGAACCTTTGTTCGGTCAGACAAGTGTATAAATTTTTATAAAAGCTATCCAAACCAATTGATGGTAGGGATTCTTAGACTGAAAGAACACCCCTTTTATAATAGGGGAGTACCCCAAATATCTAATATATGATATAAAGAGCAGATTTAAATGTTATGCATATACATAGTGTACGTGAGGCTGATCCCCTCAAGTACTTATCCTGTAGCCAGTAACCAAAGGGTCAATTACATATTAATTCCATTGGAGTGTTATACTTCAAAGTCTACTTGACTAGCAGTTATTCTAAAAGCAATCATTATCTTTGCTTATGATATTCATATTGTTACTATTGCCAGATATTTTTTATTCATCGTGATATATCCTTATTATTGTATTTAAACTTGTTGAGCAAACTTGTTGCTCATCCTTGCTATTTCATGAATTATATTGCAGCTAAGCTCGAGACCTCAGGGAAGGACAAGGGTAAAGGAAAGATGTAGGATGATGGCAAGGAACAGACATTACCTTATGCCTAGTTTAAATTACTATTATGTAATATGAACCCTAATATTTATTTTAAGGTATGTTTGTAAGATGTTATTAAGGTTATCGTCTCTTGGGACTAGTGACACCTTTTGAATGAACGACGTACGTTTATTATTTTCTGTATTTTAGTTATCGTATGTTGTTTAGAGGTGGATGTTTGTATTTTATCGTGATGACCGAACCAGGGTCAGAGGACCCAGATTCGGGGGTGTCACAATTACTGTGGAAATAATTGAATAAAACTGAGTGACTTCTCACGTAAGCATCAATAATCAAAGATATTATACAATATTATGTGCTACTTGCAACCACGCGTATTACTGTACTTTTATCACCAAGTATTTCAACAGTTAACGATAAAAGTTTTGCCGTTATTTTTATAAAATGTTATTTCTGTCATTTTCTAACTCTGACAGTAATTCCATTGTGGGGTCCACTAATGATTGTGTCGTCGTACGAATATTCCCTGATAAAACGAATATTCCCTGACCAAACGAATATTTTATGACAACTTGCTTACTTTGCAAAATTTGTAAATATTATCTACAGCTATAACATTATATCAAATCCACACCTTATAATTCAAAATAACATTTAGAGAAAAAAATAATCTTTATTCATAAAAATTGGGGTCTTACAACCTCCACTTCTTATGAAATTTCGTCCTTAAAATTAGTGTACGTACCTGGTATGTCGAAGAGGTGAGGATACCTTATTTTCATTTCAGATTCTAACTCCCAGGTCATTTCCTCAATATCGTGGTTTCTCCATAAAACTTTGAGTTGAGGTATAGCCTTGGAGCGTAGAATATTTTCCTACCTCTTCATACGTTAAATCTTCCGCTATCTTGTCCGGATCTAATTCAATAATGTGGTTCGGGTCTTCCACATATTTACTGTAATGCCCAAGAAAAAAATAGATTTTTATGAGAATAAAATTTTTATTTGATTTTGTGAATTAAATAAAAATAATTGATTATTTATGTGAGTAAGCTATGTGAAGGTCGTTCTATGACCTAGAATAAGTGAATGTGGTTAGGATTTTGGCTATGTGATAGAATTAAAATGTTTTAATTTCCAAGATGAAAATAAAAGTTTTCCGAGAAATTTCTGTAAACACACTATTAACTGCTTTCTCCTCGGGAATTATTTTTGAATTTCCGAGAAAAACGTAATGATAGAATTCTAAGACGAGATGGAATATCCAATAATATTTTAGTTCTAGCAAACACAGTTTTTTGCCTACGGACTTAAAACCTAACGGTTAAGGAAAGTGATTTCCGAGAAGGAATCAAAATGCATATAATGAATTAAAGCGATGATCGTATAATACGTAGTTATTGTACGAGGTAATGAATACGAGTATAATACGAGGTATTATACGAGTATTTATGAATGATGGTATATCGTATATGAATAAGTATACGAGTTGGAATACGAGATTAATATGTAGATTATATGTTATAAGGCTTTAAGCCAAATGGATTGAACTTGTAGGATTTGTTAGGAATTGTACAAGCCCAAGTATAGGAATTGTTAAGTGCAATTGGAATTAAAGGTTAAGGTCCAAAGTGAATTAATGAACAATCCCAAGTGTTTGTTAAATGCAAGTCCAAAGTATAAGTTAAAGTTAATTAAGCTAAAAGCCCAAAGTAAGAACCTATTGGGTTATTGGATGATTAAAACCTATGGGGCAACCCATGGGTGGTCCAAAGTGTGATGGCCAAGCAAGGAATGTGATGAACAGGCAAAGGATAAGTTAAGTAAGGGATAAGTAAACTTAATAGCTGAGTAAAGTGCTTATAAGTGATGAACAAGCAAACTTAAGGGCTAAGTGAAGGATAAGTTATTTGATGAGTAAGTTAATTAAGGGCCAAGTAAATGTGGTGATCAAGTAAACTTGAAGGTTAAACAAAGTGCTTAAATGTGATGAACAAGTTAACTTAGTGTTTAAGCAATGAATAGTAAGGAGGTCATTAAGGAGGTGGAATGACTTATTGACCATTAAGACCTCATTTAGTATTTCCTATAAATAAGAAATGCCTTAGTTCATTTCTTACTTGTTAGATTTTCCACCAATAACTTATAGCTTATTGGTTAGAGAGAAAAAGCTGTAAAAGCTAGAACAAGTTAGCCTTTGTTAATTCAAGAAGCAAGAAGAAGATTAAAGCTTAATCAAGTGATTATCAAGGGTAAGAACCTAAACCATGAATCTCTTTCTCTTCAATTGTTAGAGAAGTGAGTAGTGGTAAGATTTATATGCTAAGAAGAAGTAGGAATGATTAATCAAAGGACTTAAGTTAAGCCGTGAATAAGTACTTTGTTCATAATTAATTTATGAACTAAGGAAGAACTTGTAAGACTTGTAACATGTTTACATGAATGAAATTTGTATGATTAGAAGATGAGAGGATGATGGTTAGAAGACTTAAGCTATGATAACTCATATAAAGTAAAATCATAAGTAGTTTATACTTTTACAAGTTATAAACTCATGAAGAACAAGTAATAACTTATTATGTAAATAAGTTAATGTAATATGTATGTTAAGATGTTAGTATAATGGAATGAATCCATTTGAATTTATGAACAAATCATAAGTAATGAAGTTATGCCGGAATTCACATGATTAGACGATAATAGTCGAATTCGGGAAATTCTCGGAATGGAAGTCAAATTTTGGCATTGAGCTCAGAAATGTTGGTTTCCAATGGAGTATAGTCTCATTTGACATTATAGAGTTATGAACTCGAAAATGACCGAATTCTAACTTAGAACGAAAAAACGAGCGTTGAACGTTCACGAACGTTTATCATTTTCGTTAAAATGAACTAATAGGTGAATTTTTAGTTAACGAATTTGAAAATGGAAAATTTTTGCATAAACACGTAGAGTGAGTAATTTGTGAGCTAATGGCTTTTGAACGAGCCAATTTGGACTTATAACAAAGAAGTTATGCGTCTTGGAAATTCTTTTATGTAATAAAATTGTCAAAACTGTCTGGTACTGAGGTCTGGCGCCGCAGTGCCAGACAAAGCACATGGAGTGGCGCCGCAGTGCCAAAGTGTCCAAGAGCTACTGAAGTTTTGCGCTGCAGTGCGGCCAAATGAATTGAGCATGGCGCCGCAGCGCCAAGGCCGAGCACTAGGAGGTAGATAGAGAAGAAAGATTTTGAATGTAAAGTAAAGGAGAAATGAATGGAGAGTGAATTAAATCCTTAACTAACTTAATGTAACATCGGCAAGGATGTTATAAACCTCCAATATAACACTAAAGGTTGGAGGTAAAGAAATTGAATGTGAACGTGAACAGTATGCAATAAGTGTACTTAACCAATGACGATCGAGTCTCGGTTAGTAATGTAAGAATGGTAGTAAGCCGTGAGAAAGGATGATTAACTCAAAACGAGTTGTATTAATGAAATAATTTTAGTTAAGTCATAGAAGAGAAAGAAGTTAGTAAAAACGATGTAAATTATAACGGCAAGCCGAAACCAATAATAATAAATCTAATACATAATTAGATTGAGAAGAAGGGTAAGATTCTTTAGGAACCATGTATGTTCATTCATGACCTAATATGTTATGTTATGTGGTTATGTGTTGTAGAGACTGTCAAGACTCAAAGGAAAAGTAATTATACTATAGCAGACGTTAAAGGCAAGTTTTCTTATCGCTTGTCTAACCTTTGTGTTAGCTAGGTTTTCAGCGATTCATGTTATGAGATGCATGAATTGTTTTAAAGAAAGGGTCGATGCCAGTTTTAACTCGGCTAGACTAATCTTGAAGAGTTGATTGATTTATTTACAAGTCTTCCAATATAGAATTGATAACGCTATCTTATGCCAATTGTTTGGTATGGATTCAAGGTAAGACAAAGTATGAATAAAAAAATGTATTTTACATCGATTTTTCGATGGGCACGCGAGGTTGCCAAAACTTAAATGTAAATACATTTAATGGATGAGTGTTGATCAACATAGAGTACTATAAGCTGATCACCTAGAAGTGCTCGTATGAAATGTCGGACTTACAGTCTTAGTACCGGGTTGTCCTTTTCATGAGTAAAAGCTAAAGAGAATTTTCATGGTCTATGGACCTACTAAGAATTTCCAATCTACTGTATGTTCTTTGGAATTGTTTTATGAGATGAGAAATGTTATTCAATGTTTCATAGTACTGCATAACTATTGTTCAGTTAATGAAGAATAATCGGATGAGTGTTGATCACTTCTTGCTTAAATCATATGATTGAAGCTAAGGTCGAACGAACCGAGGGTTCCAGTAGAGATAAAGGCAAGGTGAAGATGATCGATTAGTTTATTCTGTAATAGACTAGTATGTTTGTATAAATTATATTACAACGAACAAAGAATGTAACGGTTTCAGAACCTAGGAACGGGATGTATTATTATTAATGTAATAAGAATGTCGTTAATACACATATTTTAATGTTGTTTCAGTAGAATGAATGTACAGTTATTAGTATCATGTACCACCATCTGTCGGGTTGGAAGATACTCTAATTTGGGGGCGTCACATTTACGTAATATAGATATGTGAAAAACGTTATGAACACGAGACATACTTGGCGGTAAGGCGAGTCTATAGGCCACAGTTCCTACTCGATCGAGGATTTCAAATGAACCAATGAATTGAGGATTGAGCTTTCCTCTCTTTCCAAATCTCGTAACTTCTTTTCATGGAGGAACACATAACAACACGTGATCTCCAACATTGAATTATACGTCCCTTTGATGAAGATCAACATAACTCTTTTGTTAATCTTGTGAGGTTTTTATACGTTGCCGGATCATTTGAATCTTTTTCATAGTTATACGTACCAATCCTGGTCCCAAAAATGTTTCTTCACCCGCCACGTCCCAGCATACTGGAGAACGACACTTTCGTCCATACAACGCCTCGAATGGAGCCATGCCTATACTTGCTTAATAACTGTTATTGTAGGAGAATTCCACTAATGACAAGAACTTGTCCAAACTTCCTTTGTAGTCTAGGACACAGAGAATTAATAGATCTTCAAGAGTTTAAATAGCCCTCTCTGACTGCTCATCCGTTTGAGGATGATATACCAAACTGAATTATAAATCTGTGCCCATAGCTTTCATTAAACTAACCCAAAATCGTTAAGTGAATCTTGGGTCTCGACACGCTCCGCCTTGACACGTTGACAAGTTAAACACCTTGAGATAAATTCTGCTATCTCTATCTTCATGTTGATCTATCAAAATGTATGTCAAAGATCACGATACATTTTGGTACTTCTAGGATGGATTGCAAACAGTGTGTTGTGCGCCTTCATCATGATTTTATGCTTTAAATCAAAGTCGTTAGGAACACAAAGTCTGGAGTTGACTCGAAGTATCCCTTCTTCATCAATTATTTCTTCTGGAATAACACCTTCTTACACTTTCTTCTTCATACGCATCAGCTCCAGGTCCGTAGTTTGAGCATCTTTAACTTTATCAAATAAAGTTAGTTCTACTCTTATATTTAACATCATCACGTGGGTCCCTGGAGTCTTTAACTCTATCTCCATCCTTTTTAAGTCATACAAAATGGGCCTTTGCGTTGACAATATCGCACTTATACCCGCATATGATCTTCTACTCAACTCGTCAGCTACCACGTTCGCTTTTCCATGATGGTATTAAATGGTATGATCGTAATCTTTCAACAGCTCGAGCCAATGTCGTTGTCGCATGTTGAGCTCCTTTTGGGTGAATAAATATTTGAGGCTTTTATGATCTGTATAGATCTCCACTTTCTCCCCATACAGGTAATGGCTCCGCATTTTAAAGCTTAAAATGATCGGCCGCTAACTCTAGATCATGAGTAGGATAATTCCTCTCATATTGTTTGAGTTGTTGTGGGGCATAGGCTATGACTTTCCCATGTTGCATGAGAACACATCCTAACCCTCTGCCTGAAGCATCGTTGTAGATGACAAATCCCTCCGAACCAGATGGTATTGTCAGAACAGGTGCTGAAATGAGTCTCCTCTTAAGTTCTTGAAAACTCTTCTCACATTCCTCGCTCCAACCGAATTTTGTATCTTTTTGAGTTAGCTAAGTTAATGGAGTAGCAATTCGAGAAAATCCTTCCACGAATCTCCGATAATAACCAGCTAAGCCTAGAAAGCTGCATACTTCGGTCACTGACTTAGGTTTCTTCCATCTTTGTATTGCTTCAATCTTCGCTAGGTCAACAGATATTCCATGATTTGATATCACGTGCCCAAGGAATGCTATTTCCTCAAGCCAGAACTCGTATTTCTTTAATTTGGCATATAGCTTGTTTTCACGAAGCTTTTGGAACTCATGATCTTCACGACTTTTGGATTATATGAGGATGTCATCAATAAAGACAACCACAAAATGATCTAAATATTCCTTGAATACCCGGTTCATTATTTCTATGAAGGCAGTAGGAGCATTGGTCAATCCAAAAGACATAACTAGGAATTTGTAATGCTCATACCGAGTTCTGAAAGCAGTCTTTGGAATGTCATCAGTTATAATCTTTAACTATTGATATCAGGAATAAAGATCGATCTTTGAAAAGAATTTTGCACCTTGCAATTGGTTAAAAAAGTCATCAATGTGAGGCAACGGGTACTTATTTTTGATGGTGACATGATTAACTCTCGATAATCAATGCAAAGTTGCATACTCCCATCTTTCTTCTATACGAATAGAACAGGAGCACCCCAAGGAGACGTACTAGGATGAATGAAACTGATGTCTTACAATTCCTGCAGTTGGGTTTTTAACTCCTGAAGTTCAATATGAGCCATTCCATAAGGGGTTTTGGAAATTGGTTTTGTACCAGGTTCAAGGTCAATACAAAACTCGATTTCACGCTCTGGGGGTAGACCATGAAGTTCTTCAAGGAATACGTCAGGAAAATTTATTAACAATAAAAATATCATTCAAATCTAACGTATTTTTGTTTAAATCTGTGGCATGGGCTAAGAAAGCTTGACATCCATTTTTCAATAAACGAATGGCTTTATGCCTTGATTTGACAATGATTAACTTTAGTGGTTTGGTTGCTTGAATTCGCATAATAGGTTGGTTAGGAATATGAAAGCTAACAACATTACGAAAACAATCAATTTTAGCATGATGAGTAGTTAACCAATCAATCCCTAAAATCACATCAAATGCAAGTATTTTCATAGAGATAAGATTGACAGGTAATGTGAGGGTGCCGATTTGAATCAAACAAGATTTATAAACAGTGGATGTAATGAAGGTTTCTCCCAACGGAGTTTCAATAGATAAGTCAAAGTCTAAATTCTCTAGAGTCAAATTTAAACGTTGAGCGCAAGTAGGTGAAATTAAATATTGGGTAAAATCGGTATCAAATAAAGTATAGACTTCGCAAGAGTTTATGATTAGCTTACCTGTGATAACTTCATTTGAGTTCCTCGCTTTTTGGGAGGTCACGAAAAATGCTCTCCCTTGAACTACCGACTTTAACTTGTCTGGGACGACCTTTGGTGTCTCCATCCCAGCTGGACTTGACTTCACTACACAACAAAATTAGGCTAAGTGATCTTCTCTTTCACAATTAAAATACGCGTTGGGTTGCTGTGTACAATTTGGACTGATGTGTCCCCCCCCCCCGCATTTGTAGCATACGATCGGTGGTCGTTCTCCTTCCTTGAAAATGGGTGCTAGTGCTGCTGTCTTTCCATCATTATTGAACCTTCTCTTTTTGAAATTTTCACTTGACTTATTTCTTCAATTATCTTGCCCAAGATTACCACCGAAGTGGTTACAATATCTGGCATGTTGATTTCATCCACGTTTGTTATCATCGCTTCGATAACTACTACCACTAGTATTATCATTTGTCTAGCTGCTATCTCTTCATTGGGTTGACTCATTATCGGGCTCCAATAACTTAGCCCTATTCACAACATCTAAATATAAGCAAAGTTTATGAGAAATGAGCTATTGACATATTTCGGGTTTCAAACCTCTTAGAAACATTCACATCATACGCTCCTCATTATCTACCAAATGAGATGCAAACCGTGATAACTCGGCAAATATAGCCTCGTACTGCGATACGGTCATATTATTTTGCTCCAGCTTGATGAATTCTACCTCCTTCATGTGATGAATATTTTCAGGAAAGTACTTGTCGTTGAAAAATTCTTGGAATTTCTCCCAAGACATCTTCAGTGGGGCAGGTTGAGTATGTTTTATAGATTCCCACTAATAATTTGACTCTCCCCCGCAACATGAAGGTGTAAAAGGGAACCTTTTGCTCCTCGGAACATCCCAAGACATCAAATATCTTGGTGATCTGCTTAATCCACGTCTCTACCTTAAGTGGTTCTGGCTTTCCCAAAAACTCTGGTGGTCCAAGCTCCTTAATTTGCTTAGCGGTGACCAGCCGAGAGTTGCTAGTGTTTCCACCTGCATTTTGAACAGGAGTCTCTCTCGCCTGATGTTTCATGAACTGCAAAAAGCTTCTGAACATCCCATCTTCATCATTTTGTCGGTGTTGTTGTTTACATTAGGATTATTTCCTTCCTGATGCACATTATCCAGGTTATTAATGGGTGGTGACTCAACGGTCTCATGTACTCCATTACCTATCTCAACATTTTCATATGTCATTTTTAAACACTGCCACAAAACAAGGGTTAATTGACATGCCACATATTATCCCTATATTCTGACCGACCAATTAAATAACAATTAAGCTAAGGTTGGTCATACTAGCGAGAGATTTACCCGTCTTTTCCCTCCTAGTTCTAGCCTCAAATCTCAGCTAGGGATCATATCCCTAAGCTTTGATACCAACTGTGATGCCCCCAAAATAAGTATACACAACACATTCTGAGTCGCCAAATACATGGTACAGAATTCAAATACAAACTTAATTATACAACTGTCGTGCAAAATACGACAAAACATAAGCTAAGAGTTTTAACACGAATATTATCTTGTAGAAAATATCCAAACTCAAATGGAGTCCTCATTACAATTATTATCACACTATTTTATAAAATAGTTAAGACTACTACAGCCACCATCTCGGATCATCACTCCATTCCCCGACTAGTCCCAGCTATGTTCTCATTTCCTAAAGAGAACAATGAAAGCAAAGGGTGAGCTCAACTAGCCCAGTAAAGAATATTATGACTAAGATAATGCAGAATAAATTATCGTTAGCCTTCAACAGTGTAAAACTGATAGAATACAATAAACAACAGGTTTAATTGCAGCGGAACAAATAATCCATTAGAAGAGTCAAGTAGAGCATGATATCTACTATCTTCTATGATTTAAAAGTTCATCATCAATATTTTATCACTATAACACAGCTCGATAAATAATCCACATCATTGAATTAGCCATGGACTACGGGCCAAGGATATTCGTTAGTATCACATCCACAAATTATCCATGCACTACGGGCCAAGGATATTCTTTATTATCACCAATGGTCATTATCATGCCAACAACTGTCCATCAATGCACTATGGGCCAATGAGGACTTTTACCGCATTATTTGTAACATTACAGGTCATGATTATACCGATACATAATTCCTGATCATAATCATACCAATCAACAGTCCATCTATACACTACGGGCCAAAGATGACTTTTATCACAATATAAGCACGAGGATGATGACAATGATATAAGAATCAATCAAACGAGATCAAGGATAAATATTAAAGATTTTTAATTTATCCAGAGTTTAAGAATGTCCAAATTGTCAACATGATAACTGCTTTGTGGAGAAAAATTCAAGAATAATATTCATGTATAAAAAATAATTTACACAAAAAAGAAATTAATTTTTGTTATGAATAGTACCACGGGTGAATAGTACTTCATGAATAGTACCCCGACATGAAAATATTAAAATTTAACAAGAATATCCAGAAGAATATTTCCGTGAAAAGATACTAGATGAAGCATAAATTTCAAAGATACTCTACTAATTTCAAGAAGTATAGAAGTAATACTTATCAAAATAAGTGTAGAATTAAGAATATAAAACGAAATAATATTACTTACATACTACAGAGTATGGAAGAAAATATTATTTGTCACGAATATTGAACAAAAATAATATCCCTTACCTTAAAAGGAGAGTATTTCTGACTGGTATAGCAGGGATATTCTTAACGAAAACTTGTACTGTTTTCTACACTCAAAGCTTCCTTATACTCAAAAGAAATACGCTCAATATTATAGAAGAAGAATTCTCTAATTCTGGTGTGAGTTTCATTTCTAAACTGAGCATCCTATTTATAGGAGAATTGCAGGGTACTATTTAAAAATAAAAATCACGGACTACACAATAAAGGATTCACGGGTGCCGAATGCGTTTGGCTGAAATTTTTTTCTGATTGACTATGTTGCACTATGTAAACACTATGCAATACTATGCAATATAATAAAATATAATATATTTTATTTTATATAAAAACAAGACTTATATATATATATATATATAAGTAATAAAACAAAACTGAGATAACTTTCTACCGACGATTTTGAAAAATGAGTAAGTGGGGGTCCATGTAATAAACCAAATTTACAACAAATACTTTATAAAAAAAACTCCTCTATTTATCTCAATTCACTTCGCTTCACTAAACACATTTTTAATAACATATATTCATCATTAATATTATAACTCATAATATTAACAACCAGATCATTCCCAAGAAAGAGGGGGCATTAATTCCTTCATTTATAACCGCATTTAGAACCACATAAAATAAATATTACCTTATCATATAAATCAATAATAAATTATTCACATATAATATTACAGAATCACAATAATGAAAATCAGGTCGTTCCCAGGAAAGAGGGGGTTTTCCGATAAGGATTTCTCCTTACTGGCACGCAATTAGGTGACCAAACCCCTTTCCTAGACAGAACTTCCTTAGACATTGCCAATAATGATATCTAGTAACATTATTCAAATAATATGAATTATTGATCTAATAATGGGATATATTATGCAGTGACAATTATTAAAACAACAATAATATAAAATATCAACATAGCAATTATTGAATTAATAAAATAAAATATTGAATAGTAATTACTGTAACAATTATTGAGTAGTGCTTTCTTACATAAGAATCAATAATCCAAAAATATTGTGCAATACTATGTGCTACTGTGTAACCACGCGTATTATTGTACTTTAACCACCAGGTATTCTAAAAGTGTTAACGGTAACAATTATGCCGTTATTTATAAAAAAAAAACTCATACTTGTCATTTTTTTCATCCGACAGTTTTTCATTATGGGCCCACAAATGGCTGCGTTGTCGTACGAATATTCCCAGATAATAAGAATATTCCACGACCAAACGAATATTTCCCGACAACAATGAATATTTTATAACCACTTGTTTATTTTGAAAAATTTACACATTTTACCCATAACTAACAACATTAATCAAATCCACCCCTTATTATTTTCAAAATACTGAATAGAGGAAATTTAATTTTATTTATAAAAAGGTGGGGTCTTACAACTTCTCCTCCTTATGAAATTTTGTCCTCGAAATTGACCTACGTACCTGGTGTTTTGAAAAGGTGAGGGTACCTCGCTTTCATTTCTGATTCCAACTCCCAGGTCATTTCCTCAATAGACTGGTTCCTCCACAAAACTTAGACTTGTGGTATAACCTTTGTGCATAGGACATGCTCTTTCCTATCCAAGATTTTGATAGGTACCTCCTCGTACGTTAAATCTGCTGTTATCTCGTCTGGTTTTAACTCAATAATGTGGTTTGGGTCTTTCACATATTTATGAAGCATAGATATATGAAAAACATTATGAACACAAGACATGCTTGGAGGTAATGCGAGTCTATAGGCCATATTTTCTACTCGGTCAAGAATATCAAATGGACCAAAAAATCATAGATTGAGCTTTTCTCTATTCACGAATCTTGTAACTCCCTTCCATGGAGCAATACGTAATAATACATGATCCCGAATATTAAATTACACTTCCTTTCGATGATGATCCGCATAACTCTTTTGTCGATCTTGTGAGGTTTGTATACGTTGCCGGATCATTTGAATCTGTTCCGTAGTCATGCGTACCAATTCTGGTCCTAACAACGTTGTTTCACCCACCTCGTCCCAGCATACTAGAGAACGACACTTTCGTCTATACAACACCTCGAATGGAGCCATGCCTACACTTGCTTGATAATTGTTGTTGTAGGAGAATTCCACCAATGGCAAGTACTTATCCTAACTTCCTTTGAAATTTTGGATACAAAGTCTTAATAGATCTTCAAGAGTTTGAATAGTCCTTTCTGATTGCCCATTCGTTTGAGGATGGTATGCCAAACTGAATCGTAAATTCGTGCCCATAGCTTTCTACAAACTAACCCAAAATCGTGAATTGAATCTTGGGTCACGATCCAAAACTATGGATACTGGCATGCCATGCAATCTCACAATCTCATTCACGTATATACGAGCAAGACATTCAAGGGAATAAGTCTCCTGTATCGGCAAGAAATGAGCAGACGTGGTTAATCTATCAATAATAACCCAAATCGCATCTATGCCTTCAGAAACCTTGGGAAGACCCGTAACAAAATCTATGGTAATGTGTTCCCACATCCATTTTGGAATCTCAAGTGGTTGCAATGGACCCTTTAGCACTTGATGCTCTGCCTTTACACGTTGACAAGTTAAACACCTCGAGATAAACTCTGCGATCTCTCTCTTCATATTTTTCCACCAAAATGTATGTCTAAGATCATGATACATTTTGGTACTCCCAGGATGGATTGCAAACGGTGTGTCGTGTGCCTCCATCATGATTCTATGCTTTAAGTCAGAATCGTTAGGAATGCAAAGTCTGGAGTTGACTCGAAGTATTCCTTCTTCATCGATTCTTGCTTCTGAAATAACCCCTTCTTGTACTTTCTTCTTCATACGCATCAGCTCAGGGTCTGTGGCTTGAGCAGCTTTAACTTATCGATTAAACTCGGTTCTACTCGTATGTTTGATATCATCATGTGCGTACTTGAAGCCTTTAACTGTATCTCCATCCTTTGTAAGTCGTACAAAATGGGTCTTTGTGTTAACAGCATCGCACTCGTACCAGCATACGATCTTCTACTCAATGCGTCAACTACCATGTTTGCTTTTCCAGGATATTATTGAATGGTATGGTCATAATTTTTCAACAGCTCGAGCCAACGTCGTTGCTGCATGTTGAGTTTCTTTTGGGTGAAGAAATATTTGAGGCTTTTATGATCCGTATAAATCTCCATTTTCTCCCCATACAAGTAGTGTCTCCAGATTTTTAACGCGAAAACAACTGCTGCTAACTCCAGATCATGAGTAAGATAATTCCTCTCATTTTCTTTGAGTTATCGCGAGGCATAAGCTATGACTTTCCTATGTTACATGAGAACACATCCTAACCCTTTTCCTGAAGCATCGCTTTAGATAATAAATCCATCTGAACCAGATGATATTATCAGAACAGGTACCGAAATGAGTTTCATCTTGAGGTCTTGGAAATAATTCTCGCATTTCTCGCTCCATACGAATTTTGTATCTTTCTGAGTTAGCAGAGTTAACGGAGTAGCGATTCGAGAAAATCCTTCCACGAATCTCTGATAATAACCAGCTAAGCCTAGAAAGTTACGTACTTGGGTCACCGACTTCGGTTGCTCCCAACTCTGTATTGCTTCAATCTTCGTCGGGTCAATAGATACTCCATGTTTTGACACCACGTGCCCAAGGAATACTACTTCCTCAAGCCAGAAATCGTATTTCTTCAGCTTGGCATATAGTTTATTATCATAAAGCCTTTGAAGTACCAGCTTTAAATGGTGCTCATGATCTTTACAGATTTTGGAATAGATGATGATGTCATCAATAAAGAAAACAACGAATCGATCCAAATATTCCTTGAACACACGGTTCATCATATCCATGAAAGCAGTAGGAGCATTATTCAATCCAAAAGATATGACTAAGAATTTATAATGCCCGTACCAAGTTTTGAAGGCAGTCTTCAGAATATCCTTAGTTTTAATCTTCAGCTGATGATATCCAGAATTAAGATCGATCTTTGAAAAGAATTGTGCTCCTTGCAACTGGTTAAACCGGTCATCAATGTGAGGTAGCGGATACCTATTCCTAATGGTGACATGGTTTAATTTTTGGTAGTCAATACAAAGTAGCATACTCCCGTCTTTCTTATTTACAAATAAAATAGGAGCACCCTAAGGACATGTACTAGGACGAATGAAATCGATGTCTAACATCTCCTGTAGTTGGACCTTTAACTCCTAAATTTCAATAGGAGCCATTCGATATGGGGTTTAAGAAATGGGTTTTGTACCAGGTTCAAGGTCTATAAAGAATTTAACTTCACGTTCTGGGGGTAGACTGGGATGTTCTTCAGGAAATACGTAAGGAAATTCACTAAAACCAGAAATATTATTCAAATCTGACGTGTTTTTGTTTAAATTCATAACATGGGCTAAGAAAGCTTGACATCCGTTTTTTAATAAACAAATGGCTTTTTGGCTTGATATGACAATAATTGATTTTAGTGGTTTGGTTGCTTGAATTTGCATAATAGGTTGGTTAGGAATATGAAAACTAACAACCTTATGAAAATAATCAATTTTGGCATGATGAGTAATTAACCATCAATCCCTAAAATCACATCAAATACAAGTATCTTTAAAGAGATAAGATCAACAGGTAATGTGATGGTGCCAACTTGGATCAAGCAAGATTTATAAACAATAGATGTAATGAAGGTTTCTCCTAACGGAGTTTCAATAGATAAGTTAAAGTCTAATTTCTCAGAGGTTAAGTTCAAACGTTGAGCACAAGCAGGAGAAATAAAAGAATGGGTAGAACTGGTATCTAATAAGGTATAAAATTCCCAAGATTTTATGATTAGCTTACCCGTGATCACCTCATTTGGGTTCCTCGCGTTTTGGGCAATCAGGACAAACGTTCTTCCAGGAACCACCAACTTTGATTTATCCGGGATAACCTTGGGAGTCACCATCCCCACTGGACTTGGTTTCGCTATAGGACAATCTTGAGTTATATGACCTTCCTTTCCACAGTTATAACACACCATGAATTGTTGTGGGCATTTTGGGCTGATGTGTCCCTCTTTCCCATATTCATAACATACAACCGGTGGTCGTTCTCCTCCCCCGGAAATAGTTGATGTTGGTGCTGATGTCTTCACATTTTCATTGTTGTACCTTCTCTTTTTGAAGTCTCCCCCTGACTCGCTTCTTCTACTATCATGGCCCTGATTACCACCAGAGTGGTTACCGCTTTTGTCCGGATATTTTCCTCCCCGTTGGTTATCATTGCTCCGATGACTGTTGCCACCGGTATGACCCTGGTTATGGTCCGTCGGTTGAACAAACTCATTATCTCACTCTAATAATTGAGCCATGTTCACAACATCTGAATATAGAGAAAATTTGTGAGAAATAAGGTATTAATAAATTTTGGGTTTTAAACCTCTCAGAAACATCCGCATCATACGTTTCTCATTCTCTACCAAATGAGGTGCAAACCTGGATAACTCCACGAACTTAGCCTTGTACCGGGACACAGTCATGTTGTTCTAATCCAGTCTAATAAACTCTACCTCCTTCATATAATGAATTCTTTTAGGAAAGTACTTGTCATTGAATTGTTAACGTTTCCCAAGACATATTTAGTGCAGCTAGCTGGGTATGCTTCACAGATTTCCACCAGTAATTTGCCTCACCACGGAACATAAAGGTGGTGAATGGAACCTTCTTTTCCTCTGTGCATCCCAAGACATCAAATATCTTGGTAATTTACTTAACCCACGTTTCTACCTTAATCAGATCTGGCTTTTCTAAAAACTCTGTTGGTCCCAACTCTTTGAACTGCTTGGCTGTGACAAGCCACGCGTTGCTATTATTTCCACCCGTATTTTGTACATGAGTCTCCCTTGTCTGATTTTGTATGAACTACAAAAAGATTCTAAACATCCCATCATTCATCGTTTGATCAGTGGTGTTGTTTATAGGAGGAACATTGTCATCCTGTTACACGTTCTCCTGGTTGGTGATTAAAGGTGTCTCCACGGTATCATTCACTCCATTGTTAACATTTTCAGCTGTCATTCTCAAATATTGTCATAAAATAAGGGTTAATTAAAGAAATTAACATTTCACATATTATCCCTATATTCCGACCGACCAATTAAACACAAATAAGCTTAGGTAGGACACACTAGCAAAGGATTTACTCGTCACTCCCTTCCTAGTTCTAACCCCAGATCTCCATCAGAGATAATATCCCTAAGCTCTGATAGTAACTATGACGCCCCCAAAATAGGTCCACACAACCCATTCTGAGTTGCCAAATACATGGTACAGAAAATAACTACAACTTCATTATTACAATTGTCGTACAAAATACGATAACACATATGTTGTAAGTTTAAATACAAATATTATCTTCTAGACAATATCCAAACTCAAATAAGTCCTCATTACAATTATTGATACACTATTTTACAAAATAGTGAGGACTGTTAAAACAACTGACTTAAAACATCACTCCACACCCCGATTAGTTCCCATTATATTCTCGCTTCCTTAGAAGAAAAATGGAACAAAAAGGAAAAGGGTGAGCTCAACTAGCCCAATAAAGAATATTATAACTAAGATAATGTAGAACAAATTATCGTTAGCCTTCAATAAATCAGATAAAATATAATGGACAACAAGTTTTAGATTTATATTCGTAGCGGAAATAACAATTCATTAGAAGAGTTAAATAGAGAATGAAATCTACTATCTTCTATGATTTAAAAGTCCATCATCAATATTTTATCCCTTTAACATCAATCAATATACATCTTGAACCAAATATTCATCTTTACTTTACGGGCCAAAGATATTCATTTTTATTACCAGTTGGTCTTGTTCATCTCAACATCGGTCCATCTTTGCACCACGGACCAAAAATATTCATCAGGTAATCATTCCTTTTTGCACTACAGGCCAAAGATATTCAGTTATATCATCATTTAGGACTGAGGATGATGAAAAATATTTTAAAGAAACAAATTTAGTGAGATAAAAGGACAAAGATTGTGGATTCATACTTTGGTTTATCCAAGTTCAAAAATACTCCATAATAATCAATTGTGGAGCAAAATTCAAGAATGAAGATCAAAACATTGATACAATCAAAGATAGTAACCATAATAGATTACTTGGACCAAGAAAAGAAAATTTAATTTTTCTATGAATAGTGTCGTATTCGTGAATAGTGCCATATACGTGAATAGTAACCTCTTCATAAAAAGGTAAAAATTTTATAATTTAATTTATACTGATATTTCGGTATAATGATATTAAAAGAAATATCATCATTTACGAAGAAAATAGCATCCCTTACCTCAAAAGAATATTACTTCTGACTGAAATATCATATATAATGCTAAAGAAAACTTGCAATGCTTAACCACTCTCAAAGTATCTAAATACTCACAAAAATAGGCTCGATATTATAGAGAGAGAAAACTTCTGATTCTGGTGTGATTTTCAATTCTAACGTAAGCACCTTATTTATAGGAAATTGCCAGAATGCCAAAGCAGACTAACATGCTACCGGTGGCTCTACCCTCTGCCATTCACGCACACCACACTTGAAACTTCAACATTTTTCCACCAAAAAACAAAAGTGGTGCCCACCCATATTTTTTAAAAAATATTTACTTCCAAAACTTCAATAATTCATAATAAATGGCCCTTTTATCAGAAAAATATGCAGTTTATGTCCATTTTATAGGAAATTTAATTCTCTATATCTTTGTAGAAGAAAGTTTTTCCAAATTCTAAACAAAAAATGACCGAAATCCACATACGGATGATTGTTAATACCTCCATTCCAACAAAATACTGATAAAACACCTCAACATTAATTCCTTCATTTATAACCACATAAAATAAATATTTTCTTATCATATAAATCAATAATTAATTATTCATAAATAATATTATAGAATCACAATAATGTCAATCAGGTCGTTCCCAGGAAAGAGAGGGCTTTCTGATAAGGATTTCTCCTTACTGGCTCGCAATTAGGTGACCAAACCTCTTCCTAGACAGAACTTCCTTAGACATTGCCAATAATGCTATTTAATAATATTATTCAGATAATATGAACTATTGATCTGATAATGGGAAATATTATGTAGTGACAATTATTGAAACAACAATAATATAAAATATCAACGTAGTAATTATTGAATTAATAAAATAAAATATTGAACAGTAATTACTGTAACAATTATTGAGTAGTGCCTTCTTACATAATAATCAATAATCCAAAAATATTGTGCAATACCGTGTGCTACAGTGCAACCACACGTATTACTGTACTTTAAGCACCAGGTATTCCAACAGTGTTAACGGTAATAATTACGACATTATTTATTAAAAAACTCATACTTATCATTTTCTTCATCTGACAGTTTTTCGTTATGGGGCCCACAAATGGTTGCGTTATCGTACAAATATTTTCCGACAACAAGAATATTCCACGACCAAACGAATATTCCCCGACGACAATGAATTATTTATAACCACTTACTTATTTTTTAAACTTTTCACATTTTACCCATAACTAACCACATTAATCAAATCCACCCCTTATTATTTCAAAATAATGAATAGAGGAAATTCAATTTTATTTATAAAAAGTTTGGGTTTTACATATATCATGCGAATTACACTATCGTATCAATAGTATCTATATATCTGAAATCCAGAGTATCAACAACAACATGAACAATCCATGTTGTCAATACCCTCACTCAGATAAATAGTTCCCAAGGATCTCAAACTAATATTTGAAAATTCTAATTATATTTATATATATATATAAAGAAATCATGATTATGGAAATAAAAGATGTTATATATATATATATATATATATATATATATATATATATTAAGGTTTGATTACATGATTCTTCATAAAGAATTTCTTATTACAAAGTATTACATTCAGCTAGACAATAATATAAACTAATTTAAGTAGGGATGTTTTCCTTTATTTATTCTAGATGTGTTAGGGTTACTATCTAATACTACAAAGGGAATAATTTGCAAGAGTGAGCTATGACATGCTCAGCATGTTCTATATTTATAACAATATAAGATTTGAAGAAGTATAACAATTCAAAACTCAATTGATTGTTGTTACCAATTATGGAATTTTTATTTCAACCATTTCTGGACTTTTTATTTTTGTCAGTCACAAAGACTTAGAATTTTTTTTTAGATGTGAGATAGAGGATCAACCTATTCAACATCCTAGGAGTATACATCTCATCCTAATCGTGCCCACATGAACTAAGTGTCATATTCAATTGACACACATATATCCCTTTTTGGGACACATAACTCAGTATAGGATGTCTTACCAAATAATTTTGATTTGACACAATAGTTTATGCTCAATAAACAATATCGTATGAATAAATCATTCATTTCTTAGTTATGCTAAAGCTATAGAAATAACTTTACAATAATTGGTAATTTAAGTTTAGGTTTGGTATAATATATCAAAAGTAATTCAAGATATGAATCTTGTTCAACGAATTAAAACAGGGTTTAATAACTTGTGAAAGTAATTATGGTTATGGAACTTACAATAAAGAAATAAGGCTCAGATACTTACCTGAGCGAAAATCAATCAAGCAATGCTACTTGATTTGTTAATAAACACCTAAGATGTTCATTCATATAAATCTAACACATTAGTATTGATAACAATACTGAAATACATTAACTATTTATGTTCATGTTAAGTTTGATAGGGTTTCGGTGTCCAAAAACTTTATCGGGTAATTAATAAGTTACTAACTCGGTTAAACTTAATTTATAAGCTTTATTATATTTTTAGATGATTTATATATCTTTTATTATAATTTTGGAAGCTTATAACAATTTTTAAGTATTTATTTATCCCTTAAATAATTTTTAAATCATTTATTTCTATTTTTAAATAATTAATATTTACTTAGAATAATATAAAAATCTTGTTTATTATTTTTAAATAATTTATAATCATTTATTATGAATTTTAAATCATTAATATTATTTTTAAATAATTATTTATTATTTATAAATAATTATCATAATTACTTTATTATTACCTTAATTATTAATAATATCCAAATAAATTAAATATTTATTAAATTTATGTAAAAATATTAAAAGTTAAATATTATAACATAAAATAATTTTTAAAACTATTTTTATAATTATTTATATTTATTTATTAATTATTTCTATTTTTTATTAATTTATTTATTAGAAAATATTTTTGTCTGTCGCTAATACCCATAGTGACAGAAAGTGTCGCTATAGGTGTTCTTGAGTTTCTGGGAATCAGTTGTTCATGGCCTAGAGGTCACCTTGACCTTAATCTAATTCCCTACTATTAATGATTTTGGGTTTGGAAGTGTATGGATGTTATAGTACTCGTGCAATAGTACAACAACATACCAATTTCATGCTTTAACCTACATATAACAAGAAGTTATAGAGGTTTAAAGTAAATCTGAGTCGTTTCTAGAGTTTTGGGTAACCTGAAGCAGTGGTCATGGTTGTCAATCAGCGGTTTTGTGTCAACTTACAGATCATTCAATCCGTGTGATAGATTTGTGTTTTGTTTGTTGTAATAGGTATTCTATATATCAAGGTACATATATGTAACACTGATTTTGATAGAGTATGTTTCTAAGGTCTGGATATATGTTGGTCAAAGTACAGCCAAAGGTTGTTCTTCATGTTCTTCAGTTTTCTAGGTAACCGAGAAAACATAGTCATGCTCGGTCAACAACTTTTGACCATTAATTCTGGTAATCCTATGAATTGATTAAACATTTCAGTGTCATAGATATGTAGTATGTATAACAGGATATCAATTCATTACTATAAGATATCATAACATCAAACAGAGAGCGATTAAAAGGTTTGTCAAAGTAGCAGGTTCAACCTGTTCTTGAGTTTTCTGGGTAGCCTAGAAAATAGAACTTCGTAATCAGTCAACCACTTTTAACCACCTATATATTGCAATATATGGTTCCAATGAACCTGATTTCTTTTCCAGATTAAAGACCTCATGTAATACTACAACTAGCATACAATTAACAGACCTAATTATTAACATACACGGATCTACAATATCTAACATTCGAATGTCATACATGTTCTTCCAAAATTTCCAGTTTGCTTAAAACACTATTTTGATGCATCTAGATGTTATAAAAACATGTTCTATCAACTTGGCATATTTTCTAACATGTTATTACGTATATCTTAACATCTAAACAACAAATTAAACATAGCATCAAAGATCTAGGTTAAAATTAAGGGTTGCACCTTTGCTTGCTTGATTTTAATTTCTGGCTACTGAATCTGTTGTTGCTATCACCAAGGCTTGTTTTGGTATGTTTATAAGAGTGTATAGGCTTAGAAAATTCGTGGGTTTGGCTAGAGGATGTGTTGCTATTTATAGACTTAAGTATCTTAGGGTTTTTAGTCTTTTTAACCAATTTGCCTCCACAAAGATCTGTTGCTAAGTTACTTTTGCTTCTTGGGGAAGGTTGCCAGACCATGTGCACTCTTGGAACTTGGTTTGGTGATTCCTAACCTACTTGTGAGCTAGTTTGATTAGATTAGTAACTTAATTATGCCCTAATTCTCTTTAATCTTGATTAGGGTTGCTTAATGATGTTTATTAGTACCTAATTGAAGTTTAACAATCATGATTAGGTGTTTGGAAAACCTAATTAGGGTTTAGTCTAGCTAATTAGGGTTAGGGTTTATAATTTAGGGTTTTTAACTTAAATTTTTCACAAATCCTAACAAGCACGACAGAGCATTTTGTCAATGTAAGCACGACAAAGCAGCTTGTCAAAATACATATATCGAAAATTCCATGTTTGGAATAAAAATTATAAGCACGACGTGTCAAGCACGTCAATTTTCGGACGATAATTTTGTTTGACCTAATTTGTTAAATAAAGTATATAATAACACAAAACACTTTAAGAGCGGAGAAATTTTATTAATATAACTGAATTTACATAACCGAATCTTATTAGGGTTTTCGGGTTTCACATTCACTCCCACTAATAAGAATTTCGTCCTCAAAATTACAATACAAGTTAAGTAAACAGTTGGGGATAATTCTCTCGCATTTTATCCTCGAGCTCCCATGTAGCCTCTTCAACGTTCTGATTCCTCCAGCTCACTTTGATCAATGTTATCACTTTATTTCTCAAGACTTGCTCTTTACGCTCGATGATCTGCACAGGTTCTTCTACATAAGAAAGATCTTCTTCGATTTGGATCGGCTCATAGTTTATAACGTTTTTATAATCAGGTTTATATGGTCGTAATACGGACACATGAAACACATTATGAATATTATTTAACTCAAGGGGTAGTGCTATTTTATAAGCAACTTCACCTACCCTCCTCAAAATTTCGAAGGGTCCAATGAATCTCGGACTCAGTTTTCCTTTCTTGCCAAAACGTATCTTTCCCTTCCAAGGGGACACTTTCAAGAATACGTGACTTCCTACGCTAAAGTTTCGTTGTTGAAGATGTGGATCAGCGTATTTCTTCTGTCGATCTTGAGACGCTTGTAATCGTTCACGTATAATTCTGATGGTCTCAGTAGTTTGTTGGATTATCTAAGGTCCTAGCATTTGTCTTTTCCCGACCTCATCCCAACACAAAGGTGTTCTACATTTCCTCCCATATAAGGCTTCATAAGGTGGCATACCTATGCTAGCATGGTAACTGTTGTTGTAGGCAAATTCTACCAAAGGTAACTGATCTTCCCAAATTCCTTTGAATGGTTCTCTCACTTTGCCCATCAGTTTGAGGGTGATAAGCTGTACTTAATCTTTATTGTGTTCCTAAGTGTTTTTGAAGGCTCTTCTAAAAAATTTTGGTAAAACGTGGGTCTCGATTTGACACTATAGAAACAGGTACTCCATGCCTAGAGATGATTTCATTAATGTATAGCTTGGCAAGTTGGTCTAAGTTATAAGTAACTTTAATAGGTAGGAAGTGAGCTGATTCGGTTAGATGATCAACTATTACCCAAATGGCATCGTGTCCATTCTGTGTAGTTGGAAGGCCTACCACGAAGTCCATGGTTATATGTTTCCACTTCCACTCAGGAATTTGTAAGGGTTGAAGTAAACCACTTGGCTTTTGATGTTCAGCCTTAACCCTTAGACACGTGAGACATTTACTTACCCATTTAGCTATTTCTCTTTTCATATTCGATCACCAAAAGTGTCAACTTAAATCCTTGTACATTTTAGTACGGCCTGGGGTATGGCAAATTTAGAATTATGAGTTTCGTTTAAGATTTCGTCTTTTAATGCTTGATTCAACGAAACCCAAATTCTATCTTCATATCTTATTATTCCATCCTTGTCTATTCTGAATTTGTTATTCTTGATATGAGTTATATTAGACTTATATTTTTGACATTCTTCATCCTTCTCCTGCATCTCTTTGATTCTGTCAAGTAGAGATGAAGCTCCCTCTAGAATGAATAACTTTTGGGTAGAGGTAGTTTGACATTCCACCTCAATTTCTAGTTTTTTGAAATCTTTTATTAACCTTTCATTGGTGCTCATTACGTTCAACTTTTCTTGATTCTTTCTACTTAACGCATCAGCTACTACATTTGCTTTCCCGGGATGATATAAGATTTCACAGTCAAAATCCTTTATCAGTTCTAATCATCTCCTCTGGCTTAAGTTTAACTCCTTTTGTGTAAAAATATACTTCAGACTTTTGTAATCTATATATATCTCGCACTTCTCCCCGTACAAGTAATGCCTCCAAATTTTTAGGGCAAAAACTATCACGGCTAACTCTAGGTCATGAGTAGGATACCTCTTCTCATAATCTTTGAGTTGTAGTGATGCATAAGCAATCACTTTCCTATGTTGCATCAACACACACCCTAAACCTCTATGTGACACATCACTAAATACTGCAAGGCCTCCTGTATCATCTGGTAAGGACAACACTGGAGCAATGCTCAATCGCTTGTTCAACTCTTGGAAGCTCTCTTCACATTTATCCGTCAAGACTTATTTCACCGTCTTTCGAGTTAAATTGATAGTGGGGTTGCTATTTCTGAAAAATCTTTTATAATACCTCGATAATAACCCGTTAAACCGAGAAAACTTCTTACTTCTGTTGGAGTTGTTGGTTGTTCCCAATTCACAACCATTTCGATCTTAGTTGGATCTAATGATATTCCATTTTTGTCAATTACATGACCTAAAAATTAAACTCTCTTTAACCAGAATTCACACTTGGAAAACTTTGTGTTCCTTTCATAATATCTCCAAAATGACTCTTCAGCCTGCTCTTCCCGTGTTTTCGAGTATACCAGAATATCGTCGATAAATACTACAACAAATTTGTCTAAGCATAGTTTAAACACTCGATTCATCAAATCCATAAATATTGTCGGTGCATTTGTCAAACCAAAGGACATCACAAGAAACTCATAATGTCCATAGCGTGTCCTAAACGCTATTTTTGGCACGTCTTCCTTTCTTACTTTTAACTGATGATAACATGTCCTAAGGTCGATTTTTGAAAAGTGTTCGGCCCCCTTTAATTGGTCAAACAAATCATCAATTCTTGGTAAAGGATATTTATTCTTAAAGGTAAATTTATTTAATTATCTATAGTCTATACATAATCTCATGGTTCCATCCTTCTTCTTTACAAACAATACTGGTGCTCCCCAAGGTGAAACACTAGGTTATATGTACTTTTTATCTAAGAGTTCCCGTAGTTGTACTAGTAACTCTTTCGATTCTCTGGTGCCATTTTCAGTATGGTGCCTTAAAGCTAGTCTTTATTCGTCTTGCAAGATCAATGACAAACTCGATTTTCCTATTTAGAGGTAGACATGGTAAGTCATATGGAATTACATCGAGAAATTCCTTAGCTATAGGTATCTGCTCTAATTTTACTTCCTCCTGTTGAGTATCAACTATATAGGCCAAATATCCTAAACAACCTTTTCTAAGTAACCTATCTGCTTGAGTTATGGCCAGACGTCAAGATTGTTGAGGTGAACAACCTCCGTTGAACACTACCTTTGACTTCGACGCAGTCAAAAGGTTTATACATTTTTGATGACAATCGATCATCGCGTTATGGTTAACTAACCAATCCATTCCTAAGATTACATCAAATTCTCCCAACTGAATTGGAATAAGATTTACCAGAAAATTGTGTCCCTTTATATCCACACTACAATTCCTATATATAGTTTTAACATGAATCTTTTCTTTGTTTGCAATTTCTACACAGAACGGTATGTCTAAATTTTCACATGGTATATTTAAGTTTTTAGAAAAACTACTAGACAAAAAGGAACAAGTAGCACCAGAGTCGAATAACACATATGCATTTAAAGTGTTGATAGGTATGATACTTGTCACCACGTCCTGTGAAGCAACAACATCCCTCACCAACATGTTAAATGTTCTCGCGGTTAGTCGACTCTGAGCTCCAACTGCAGCTACTGTTGATTGATTATTATTATTCTCTGCTACTCTATTTCCCTTTCCTCCCTAGTTCATGGGTTTGGTATAGTTCCTTGCTAAATGTTCTGACAAACCACAGTTGAAACATTTATTTTTATTAGGGAGAGGACACTGATGGAAAAAAATGTACTACTTATCCACAATTATAGCATTTATTTATACTTTTAACACATACTCCCACTAGTACAAAACCATAAATAGATAATACTTAAAAGATGACGTTTTTATAAAAATGTTGTGGTGTTTTTTTACAACGTTTTTTAACAAAACGTTGTAGATACATATAAAAAAAATATTATATATTTATAAGGGCAATTTTTGGTTTTAAATAGATAACTTTTTTAAAAAAACGTTATCTACGTAAAAAACACGGAACAAAAAATAAAAAGACGGAAGTGAAAATTTGAAATTAAAACAAGAAGCATACGGTTGGGTTAGACATAAACAAGGGTTTCAGTCACTTGCTTCCTTCTAAGTTCTAAGCCACAATAATCCTATACTCAGACATTATTCCTTCTCTCAATCGAACTGCCAAACCTTATCATACCTCTCAATCGAAGTCCTACTGTGATTTCATACCTTATCATACCTCTCAATCGAAGCCCTAGCCCTCTCAAACCCTCCAGGTCCATCAATTTAATCTCAGATCTTGTTTATTTTCATTTCATTTCAGATCTTGATGATTTGAGCAGCGGTGCAGCCCTTAGCCGAGCTTCAAGTGCCAGCTTGGGACTCTCCTTCTCCTTCATCGGCTTCACACTGCCTTCTGAAGACATTGTCGATTCAAAGCCATTTACTAACGAAGATGATATTCTACATTTACTGAATAGCTAGTAAATTTAAGCCTTGAAATTTTGAACGGAAGAGCTCATATAGTATCTATCGTTTGAGAAAGTAATGGGAAGGTAGGTTGTATTCTCGTCGATTCAGGTTAGTCAAAATGTCACCTTTCTAGTACTGATTAAGCCTTTTATTTTGCTATCTCATTTGGGATTTGCTCTTGTTTAAATTGGTTGGACCAAGATTTGTGGCTTCTAAATAGATGAATTCTTGCTTTTATTGGAATCTTTTTTGTGATATATACATGTATAAATGATAAGCATACTCTAGAATCAAGATGTGATAGTATATTAAAGATTAAAAATGGGTCTTAAGCAACTCTTTACTTCAAAAGGACTAATTCTTTTGGCAAGCTTCAGTTAGAGCTATCCAAAATAGTGTGCAATTGTAGCTGAACAAAATGGTGGTCAGTAGAGTTCTGAAATAAAAGATGAATTGGGATGGTACATTCTTGGCCAAGATCAGCAACATATTGGTCCTTATGCTTTTTCTGAGTTGTGCGGTTAGACTTGCATCTATCTGGTTATAATTTGTGAAATTTGCACTATATTTCAAATTAATACAAAATTGATGGTTTAAACAGTTGTCAGTTGCCCTTGTTTTAATTAATATTATTTATTCCTTGTTATTTCAGTTCCACTAGTAACTAATAGGGCATGGTTTTGGGACAATTTTTCCAACTGTAATCATGTTGAAATGGTCTTACAGGCAATTGAACCTTGTATTTAAGCTTGTTTCTTCGCCTGGACAGAGCATTTTTTGAGTGGATATCTCTCTAAAAGCACATTTTTGTGGTCTGAAGGAAGGAGTGATTGGCAGCCATTGTCTGTAATTCCTGAGTTGATCACTAACATCTATCAACAGGGTACTGATTATCTTTTTTACCCAGTGATGCTATACTTGTTTTCGTTGTTTTTCCTAATCGGCCTCACTGTAAGGTTTATTTTGCAGTGTCCATGCCCTCCAATAATGATGATGAGTTTGAACAATGGAAGAAAGAGGTTACAAATGTAGAGGCAGAAGCAGAAGTAGAAGCAGAGATGTTAAAAAGGACTTCAATATACAGGCTGATGATCTTGAAAGACCTTCAACACCCCTAGATGGTGAGGAAGAATTCACTAATGATGATGGGACTACATATAAGTGGGTTAGGGGTATTAGAGCTTGGATTCCCCAAGTAGGCGTTGATTTATGTTAGCTTATTATGATATGTTTGTGTTAGCTTATTTATATAGTTTATAACTTCTATTTACTCTTTGAACTGTTTCTTGGCTTTGGCTTGGGAAGCTTATAGTTTATTCTGAGCAAGCGGTTTTAGTTTAAGTGGCAAGGTCTCAGAAGCTTAAAATCCAAATGATAAGCAGTTGAGTCCAGCGTGTATGTGTGTGGTATAGGTGTGGTTTTGATACATAATGTTGACAGAAACAAGGCTTGAGGTAAATTCTGTGGCTATTAGGTGTTATATATTTATAACTAATGATCTTAGCCAATCATCTCCGGCTTCTGAATTCTCAATAATCAAAAGAGATCCACATTATTAGTACAAATGATATTATTATAGCAACAGTGTTGACGTAAAGTTTTCAATAGGTGCAAGATATTGAGAACCAACTAGCAGAGGAGAGAAAAGCTAGACAAAAATAGGAAACTAGAGCTCAGCCAGAGACTCTAAGAGAAAAAACTAGAACTTAAATCAGGAAAGAATTTCTTAAATAATCTCTCTTCAGGAGAAGGGATGCTTTCCGGTTATGAAAACCCCAAGGAAGCACAGCCTGAGCTTTCATCGTCAATGGTATCCCAGTCATTTGGAGTCCTAAATATGGCATTCAATTCTATCGATTCCACAATAAATGATACCACCTTCTTGAACAGTGGCGCCTGGGCTCCAGCACCACCATTTCAGCGGATGAGGACATATACCAAGGAATGTTGATGGAAATCCAAATCAGCAACTTAAGTGTGTGTTAGTCTTGATAATTGAGTATTGACTTACATGTGTCTTTTGAAGGTCTACAAGCGTGGAGCAGTAGGAAGATCAATTGATATTGCTCGTTATTAAGGATACGAGGAGCTTAAACAAGTTTTGGCTCGTAGATTTGGTATAGAGGGACAACTGGAGGATAGACAAAGAATTGGGTGGAAATTAGTTTATGTGGATCACGAGAATGATGTCATACTAGTTGATGATGACCCTTGGGAGTGAGTCCACTATCTTAGTCTATTATTGGTTTCCCCCATATGCCATATATTATATGTAAAACATCTGCCTTATGAAACATGATGAGGAATTTTTGCCCTTGCATCAAAAGGTAATACAATAGTCTATTGGTGAAAAGTAAGCTTCCCTAGTGTTTTTTTTCTTCTATTTCTTGATCAGGAACTCTTGAACTGTTACTATGTGTCAACTTGTATATGTATATTTATCGATATGGTCATATTATGCATTAATTTTAGGTAATTTCAGGGAATGGAGTGGAGGAGATTGGAGGAGGGAGAGGGAAGAGAAGAGCGCTTTTGGAGTCCTTGGATAAAGCAACGCAGCAAAGGCAGAGGAGGATGATCAAGAATAGGGAATCAGCTGCAAGGTCCAGGGAAAGAAAGCAAGAGAGGATTTTTTAATAATTTTTGTTTTGTCATTGTGTTGATATTTGAAATGTGTTTTGATTGAATTTGGTTATGTGGTATAGGTTTTAGGCTTATCAAGTTGAATTAGAAGCAATGGCTGTGAAATTGGAGGAGGTGAATGAACTGTTGTTGAAAGAAAAGTTACTATAGATGTTTATTGATCTTCAAAGTTGTTTCCTTCTCTTTATTTCATTGAATGGGAGCTGGAAATGTTTTATTCTTAATTTGAATATTAGTGTTTCAGTGTTGTCTAATCCTTGGAAATCCTTAATTTGTTGAATGCTATTACTGAATATTTTTTTGAAGTTATGTTATATAAGTCAACTTTAACTGTTACACTAGTGTTTATAAGTAATAACCCTGTGAGCACCTAAGATAGGCACTCTACATTTCATAGTTATTTTTGATTTATGCATGAACTTGACAAGTTTATTTCACACCATTTCCTGCTCCAATATTTTCTGAACCTAAAATTTTCGTTAAAGTTCAGCGAACAGAATTAGGAATTATGGAAATATCCACTCAAGACTGATAGACATTTTTCAAATTTGGTTGAGTACTAGTTTTTTTGAGCCACAACTGAACATCATTAGCATGCCTTGTAAGTTATTGAGTTTTTGTTGCTTGCTATTGTTATCATTTTTTACTTCCTTGTCTTTCATGATATACTCGCTATATCAACTCAAAATTACATTATTTTCTGACTTTTGAACTTATTTGCAGGTGCAAGTGCTCCAACATCTTGTGCAACGGTCATTCCAAAACTGGAAATGACAGTAAGAGCCATGATTGAGATGTTGAGAGCAGTTGCTAGCTTAATGCCCTCCATTCCTCTGTAAGTTTCTTAACTGATAATGACATATTGTAATTCTATTGCTCTAATTCTTATTTTCCTAGTGTTTCAGTTTTGACTTTTCTCTTTTTTCCCCTCCTTCACCTGATTCTTGCAACTATTTTTCCATTCAGTTGGTACACTAACACAAGTTTATGCCTTAATCATTAATCCAATAAGTAAAAAGGATCTTATGTTGATACATTAGCACAGCATCTCTAAGTTGTTAGAATCGTAATTGGCATAGTTTATGTGGACCAGTAGATCTTATATTTAATTTTCTGTTTATCAATATCTTATGAAGCTGGTAACTGCAAAATATTAATGTTGCTTTAGCTGGAACTCAGCTTGGACTTCAGATTGAATTTGTAATATTTAATTTAGTTGGCTGAATTTGTAATATGGAGAATACAGGATTCGTGAATGACGTGAAGACTCTAGTTTAGCAACTTGGATGTGTTCCTGGTGCTTATGGTGTTCATCATCTCAGGAGAAAAAGTTACAGCCATCCATGGCTAGTGCTAGAGCAAAAGTTACTGGCGTATTTTGGGAGAACCTAGGCTTTTTTGCACATGCTTAGGTAGTAGCTTAATTTTATGGATAGTTTGGTTTATTTTGTGGATTATTTTGTGGATTGAAAAGTGAATTTAAGATGTATATATGGATAGTTTGGTATAGTTTGGGCACTAAACTTCTGAGGTGAGTCTGAAGGGCATCTTTCCAATCTTATCTCCATACAATCTGAGAAGTTGAGCATGTGTCTAGTTCTTTCGAGCTCTTCATGAGCCATTGTATCCTCTGGGAAGAATGCAATCATCGAGCCTACTCTACAATCGTTGAGGTTTTACTATGATTTGTTGAGTTCACTTCAGAATCTACTCTGCGATTATTGTCTAACCTGGTCTTTGGGATGAGCTTGACTGGGCATTACTTCTGGGTTAAGATAGCTCAAGAAGGGCCAACCTCTTAGAATGAACTAAGGGTTAGGTTTATCCATGAGGCGCTTTCTAGATGAAAGACTTTAGAAGTGATTTGCACTGATCTCTCATTTGACCTTTTCTGCTTCGGAGTTCCTCTACCAACTTTAGACATTTGGCTATAATCGTGGTGTCTTCCTGCTCTTACACTACGATCAGATGTTTGATCGTAGGCGCTCCACGATTTTGAGTTGGGTGGTTGACAAGGTTATCAATAGTTCATTTTGAGATGTTCCTACTGACTATGGATCTTCATTTGGTTCATCAGCCACAAAGTTTTGGAACTTTCTAACTGGTATATTACTTCATAGTGTATTTATGATACTTTCAGTGCTGTTATTCCTTAACAGATCACTGCTCCCCCATGGTTGATATTGTCTTCTCATAAAGGTGTGAGTTCTTCTTCTTCATGTGCATCAGAAGGAAGCCTTGCATATCTTCTTCTGACTAAAGTCATCACAATCGTTTAACCTCCTTGGATCATAGAGGTAGATATCTTCAGGACTGATTGCTCTATGATATTTTGACAAAACTACGAACGTAGTCTCCTTCGACGGTTTGTACTTGTGAAGTCCTGCTTCTATGATGAAATCCTTAAAGGTTCTTCTCAGCTGACATGCTTTTGATGATTGAGCATATAAGACCCTTTTCCTATTCGCATGAATGATCTGCTTCTTTATAGCAATCAGCAATCATGTGAGCTTCATTCATGTTAGCTCAGCAAGCCTTCAAGGACAGGCTTTAACAAGTAAAGATTTAGTCAAAAATTCTTCTGAAATGTCTTAAACATTCTGCTAGTTGAATCTTCTAGACAGAAGTCTTCTACTTCAGCATTCCTTAGTGTGGTCAGATAGACCAAGTACCTGCAGGTTAGATAAATTTCTATTTTTGGTACCCATGGTTAAATGGGTCATGCCAGGTTAGCCTTCAAAATCTCTGTTCCTCATATGTTTGAATTTTCATCATATTGATCACCACCAATCATATTCATGCATGTATCTAATTTAGATATTACATTTTAAGATGCATGATGATGAGTGTGTATAAGATTAACCATTTTAACAAGACACTCTTTTTCTTTGATGGTTTTATCATTTGCTTGGTTATGTTCACAGAGTTTAAATGTTCACAGAGTGAGAATCAATTCTAACACTTATTTGTATCTGGTTGATTCATGGAGGTGATCAGTTTCTACGAATCTTCAAGATACTCTTATAGAACTGATCATACTCTATGTGTTATCAAAAAACTTAGAACATAGGTTTGTAAATACATACTAACCCATCAGCAAAGATTTCTCCACTTAAAATTAATTAAGCCTTGGTATGCTTATAACCTATTTCAAACTTCTTTAAAGATGTTATCTTCAACCTAAAACTGGGATGGAGAGAAAGTTTGTTAGCATTTGAGTTTCCAACTTCAGTGTACTTTTTCTCTTCTCCTTTTTAGGTAGGGTATGGCCTCTTGATAGAATACAGTTATAGTGCATAAGGTGATGCAATATTATGTACACATTTATACTGATGAGGAACCGTACCTTTACATTGTCAATTTCTTGACAGTCATTTATCTTGATATACTGAGGTTAGGCATTGATTTGCATTGTAAGACCCCGAATTTTATGAAATAAAAGTATTCAATTTTTCTTATAATTATTATTCAGTAAATGGTTAAATTGATAAAAAGTTAAAGTTAAGGGTGATATATGTAAGGTTTACAAAATACGCAAGTGGTTATCAAATACTCATTGTTGTCGGGGAATATTCATTTGGTTGTGGAATATTCTTGTTGTTTCGGGGAATATTAAATGCGATGGCGTATAAACCATTTGTGGGCCCCATAATGTAATAACTATCGGATGAAGAAAAACGACAAGTTTGAGTTTTTATAAATAACGGCAGTAGTTATTACAAGTAACACCTTTGTTGAATACCTTGTGGTTAAAAAATACGAATCTGGCATGGGTTGCATAAAGAAGCATTACCAGATATTGCAAAGATTTTTGAATTATTGATTCTTACGTAAGAATAAGGCACTACTCAATAATTGTTATAGTAATTAATGTTCAATATTTTATTTTATTGGTTCAATAATTGTCATATTGATATTTTACATTATTGTTGTTTCAATAATTGTCTTGCATAAAGATTTCCATTATTAGATCAATAATTCATATTATTTGAATAATATTATTAGATAGATTATTGGCAATGTCTAGAAAGTTCATCAATGAGAGGTTATGTCACTAAAATCATGGCAACAAGAAGGAGAAATCTCACGGAAAGCCCCCTCATTTCTAAGGAACTACCGATCATCATTATTGTGATTCTCGTAATATTATTTGTGAATAATTAATTATTAATTTATATGATAAGAAAATATATTTTTATATGGATATAAATGAAGGAATTAATGCTGAGTTGTTTTATTAGTATTTTTTCGAAATAAAGAACGAAATTTGGAAATTTTCAGAAAATTAGTTTATTACTTAATTTTGTAAAATCTATAACTCTTTGTGTATAATGAGTTAGGAGATGAGTCGTATATCAAAAGAAAGCCTTGGAAGTAAGCTAATCATAGAAAATGGAATCACCCAAAAAATCATTGTGGATTTTTTGTGGTGAATGTTTGAATGAAACTGGTCTGAAGGACTAATAATTCGAAAAATCAGTGGTCTTGAGATATATTGCGTGAGTTATAATTTTTAATCCGACCGTTGGATCGTTGTGATTTTTGGATATGTTATACATATATAAGTTGAGTATATGTCCACAAATTTTGAACCGTTAAAAATGAACATATGATTTTTATGAATTTTAAGAGGATCGATTCTAAATTATGTTTATAAATGATTTTTGGTGGAAAATTCTAGAATGAGTGGGCCCCACCTTTGGTTGCTGAAAAATGTCCTAAAATTTTATTTCAAAAGTGGTGGGTGGGAATAGTAGCAGGTAAAGCCATCGAGTTTCAGGTTAAGTCTGCTTTGGCATTCTAACATTTTTCTATAAATAGAGTCTTTGAGTTAGAATTGAAAATCACACTGTAAACATAAGTCTCTCTCTATATATTATCGGCAGATTTTGTGAGTATTTAGATACTTTGAGAGTTGTTATTCGAAGGCAAATTTTCTTTTGTATATCCGATATTCCAATGTAATCATCTCTTTTGAGGTAAGGGGTGTTATTTTCTTCGTAATGATGTTATTCTTTCAATATCATTATACCGAAATATTGGTATGAGTTTTATTTTGAAATTTCTACCTTTTTCATGTCGAGTTACTATTCACGTATACGGTACTATTCACGTATACGACACTATTCATGTATATGGCACTATTTACATATATGATATCATTTACGTATACGGTACTATGTACGAATACAGGTTACTATTCATGAGTTATTATTCACGAGTTACTATTAATAAGTTACTATTCACGACAAAATTGGTTTCTTTTTCTGACCAAATTATCGTTGATTTATGAATCTTACTCTTGAAATTAAATGCAGTTGTTGATCATATTGTTTTTATTATCATATATAACATTTTTATAACCCTAATGATGATATTTCTCTTTGACTTAAGTGTAAAGATGGGTAGATTATTTGTATGATCGTGACTACGGATTCTCTTTGGTCAGTAGTGCAAAGTTGAATTGTTGACTGGTATGATCATGACCATTGAATTTACAATTGAATATCTTTAGCTTAAGTGCAAAGGTGAATTGATCAACATGGTTATAATTATTGTTTATATAAATTCTGAAATGATTATATATTTCTTTTGAAATATGAAAATCTTTCAGACATAAAGATGAATCTGTTGTTGAATATCTTTGGCTTGTAGTGCAAAAGATGAACTGTTGATGAATATCTTTACGAGTAGTAAAAGAAGTGTCGTTGTTGAATATCTTTGGCCCGTAGTGAAAAGATGAATTTATTAGTATGATTATGAACATGAACTGTGATTTGGTATAATCGTGATCTTTGATTGTTGCCTCTTTTTTAGTTCAAACAAAAGAGCTCTAACTCATGCAAGTATACATGTGTCAACAAGCAATACAGAGTAAGTCGAGTATCGATCCACGGAGAAAGTTGTCTAAATTAAACTATCATGCATCAACTAAATCACTATTTTTATATGCATAAACAAATACTTATGATTATGATTATGAATTACTATAAAATCAAATAATAACTAAAAGATGAATAAAAATGTAATAAATTAAATCTAGAAATAATGGGATCCTAACTTCATTTAATAGTTCATCTAATTACCACCATCATGCAAGATCGTTCACGTATCACAGGAAAGTAGCCAAGAGCACTAATGTAGACATAACCATTTTTCAATGTATTATGACCTACTTACATAACATCCACAAGCAATAGACATCATGTAATCATCAATAAAACCAACTTCACTATATGTTTATATGAAATTGCAGCAATATTGAAATTAAGCACAAGCCCTTATTTAACTCATACGGTGAAACAATATATGTCTATCTAGTTCACAAAATACAAAGCTAAGCAAAACAGCCCCATATACGCATGCTATCATAATTACAATCTATACTCGCATGTTATTTTTCAATTCCATACAAGCACCTAAAACAAATGGTGATCAATCATTCATGCATGCAAATCAACTATGATAGAAATTCCTTATGATACGCAAAACAATCCAGCAATCAGGCCATAAGTTAGACTACGAATTAAAATCCGTTAGAATCCCATAATGGAGTTTAGTTCATGACTGAACAGAAAACCATTATGGGATCAAAGCAACGCATGGAAAATAAACAAACAATTGAAAGAGAGTAGATAGAATCGATCAAACCCAATTGCTGATTACAATCCAAACGTAACGTTCAAATCTTCAATAATATCCAGCAACAAAATAGTAATTTATCCACAATGATTGAAATCCCAAAGAGGAAGAAGAAAATAATAAGTTATTGCTTCGCTTCATGTTGGAATTCTCTCAAAGTGTAAACCCTAGTTCTTAATATGAAAAACACGTAAAAACTGATGAATAATACGTCTGGTACCAACCAGAATTGTTTTAACCAACTACAACTCTTCCAATTTAAAAATTAAAATAAATTAAATCAAAGAACCTCAGATGTATCACGCGCAGCGCCACAGATCCCCTTGTGTAATCTTTGCGGCAGCGCACGCTTAAAAAAAGTGTTGGTCAAAGGGTGATGGCGTGCCAGCGGCGTGTTTAAGCCTATTTAGCCGCGCGACTTCTGCAGTTTTGATTCTGTGTTCTGTTATTACTCTCGCTTTTGTCCTCATCGCTATCGATTCTTTGTCATGCCACTCTTCCTTCATCCATCCTCAACAGATATCTCCAGTTGTTCCTCGCGTCATGCTTCCATTAGCCTCATGCCATCTACCATTGCCAAGCTATGTCATTTCCTACACTTTTACACCAAATAAGTTCTCAATACATGCAATGCAAAATATTACGAAATGCAACTAAAAACACACTAAAATGTACTTGAGATGGGCATAGTTCGCGTGAATTGATATTCAATAAGTAGGTATAAAACTCACTTATCAAATACCCCCAAACTTGAACTATTGCTTGCCCTCAAGCAATGCATACAACATAAAACACTAAAAATGCAACTACATGCTATGCAACTAAATCATTATGCAAACGAGTCTCCCATTGTTCCAACTATAACAGAATTTCAGTCCAAAATGCCTCAGCAAATTATCCAGATTCAAGAATATAAATTCAAACCAAACTACAGGCATAATATCATACACTCAGATAATTCATATATGCTATAGAGATGCTGTGTGTGTGTGTTGTGTTCACCAAAACTTGATTTAAGCAAAGAATACACATGCTAAACTGCTCAAAAAAGAAAATTATAGTCTAAATCAAGACTCATGTATACTTATGCAACAAAGACTGTTCCAATATATCAAAACAATCTAAGGTTCTACAATGGGCTTAACTACTTTATTGCTACTCACGGGGGCATTTTGCTCTTTCCCGCGGTATTTATTGCTATTTTTATCTTCTTTTTTTTTTTTTTTTTTTTTTCACATGACTGTGCAATGCCTCAATCCATTAGGCAAACACTGCTACCCCTTAGGGAGCTTTCAACCAACGACTCCCAGACCATGAAAGACCTTAGGGCACTAGGTGTTAAGACACCCCTACTGGCGTACTTACTCAAGTAGCCAGGGCCCCGAGATAAGACTAGCCACGTTACTGCTATTTGTTTTTTTTCTTTCTTTTTTTTCATATACATAGCATACCCATGTTTTCCCAAAGTTTGAATATCAATGTTTTGCACAGTCTAAGTCCATTTTCCACATATTTCTCTTTTTTAAAACCACATTTTCCATAAAGCAATGCAACACATCATTCTTAAGCCTACAAGCAATTGTGAACATGGTCGTGCAAACCAAAAGCATCTAAATAGCAACATGAATTACATCGTGTAAAACATTATATCTAAGCTCAAGTTATCCAAAATATTCAACAATCCTTCAAAATTCACTTTCATCATTGGCTAGACAAAATTTCCATAAAGCCAGAATTTGTGAGACATGCACTACATATAAAATGCAACTAAATATATACTAACACAAGTAATAATGACTAAAAACCAAAAAAAATTCTGCAAATTTTTATTTAACCATAAACATACAAAATGTAAACTAAACATGCACAAACTATATGAAAATGTAAACTAAACATGCACATACTATATGCAACTACATTACTACCCCAATACCCCCAAACTTATAATATTCATTGCCCCAATGAATGAAGGTATAGGGTTAAAGAAAACTCCCCTAGTGTTCAGCTACACCACCCTCTTTGGGTGGTGAATCTGGTGGTGGATATGGCACGGCCATCCCAAACTGAGGCCACTCAAGCGTTGTCCCTTGTAGTGCAAATGCCTCCGCCAATGACCTCATCAAACCCATTGCAAAAGCTATGAAGTTATCGTACATGGCATCGACCTTGCGCTCCAACCTTCGGAGCTAGCGATCCCCAGGGGCAGTAGGTGCTTGCGTTGATGGGCTCGCTTCATCTTCATGTGTGGGCTGTGGTGGAGGTGCTGCGAATGTAGGTTGCATGATAAACCTTCGTCCTCTCGGGTGCGGTATACCTCCTGCCCAATCCTCGAATTTGGCAATGGTAGCATGTGTGATATCTTGACTCGGGTTCTGCATTTACTCATTATCCCATTGGACTCCTTGCTGGGCACATAGGATAGCTACAACAGATGCATGTGGGATACTCCCAGCATATACTTCAACATATTTTGATGAATCAAATGGCCCACATCAATGTATTTGCCTATGACTATTCCCCACAGAATGATTGCCCTCTCAGTTGTTATTTCATGCTGATATGATGACGTAACAAGCTTGGCACAAATGAATAAATTCCACACCTTGGCATACCGATTCAAGGCTGAGGCTGGGAATATACGAGGATGATTCGTGCCGGCCTTATAAGTCCACTTCGTGCCTGGAATGCACAACTTGGCAATAACTACTTCCAAATCTGTTTCCAAATGAGCCCCTTCTACCCAATTATCAGACCCAGTCGATGGGGTGTCTAGAATCCTGAAAACTGCTTTGATGGTTGGAGGTCGAAAATCCACCTGAACTCCTCGAACCACTGATAATCCACTCATAGTATCTTTAGCATTCGCGTAGAATTCGTGAATAATACCCATGGAGGCAGGCATAGGTGTGGCAGTCAATCTAAACCATCCCCTTTCTTGAATCATTTTCCATAGTTGACCATCTTGTTTCTCAGGCTTGAATCCCCTTTCCTTCACAAAGGTTTTGGCCATGATTCTGTAATATTCCTGCTGGGCGTCGAGACTAAGAAATTTGGTATGATCCGCAACATCCTCCTCGTGACTACTAGAGGAAGATGATGATGAAGAAGACGAAACGGAGCGAGCTCGCTTAAAACCCATCTAAAATTGATAGAGAAACTGAAGATGACTTGCCTGATTGAGATTTCTAACCGAGTACTGATGACCCCCAAACTGACTTCTGTACAACTCTCTCTTGAAACCCTAGTTTATATCAATGTAGCTAGCAATCAATCGTGGGCTGATATTTGAAGCAACAATCGCATAGTGGAGGCGAGATGTATGGCTTGGTTTTTAACTGACTAGAGATGAGGAGACGTGCGTTTGTGGGAGAGCAAGGAGTGTGCGCCTCTATGTTATATCAAGTGAGAGACCAAATAAGCCACAACACATTTTTAAAACTTAAAAAACTTTTCCATGTCTGGTGTCGCGCGTGGTCGCGCGAGTTTTCAATAGACTTGTTGCGTAGGCGCACAAGTGTGATTTTTAGTCTAGCCAGCATGTCGCGCGGGTGCGCGAGTTCTCAAGCTTTTCCAGCGCTGATCGAAGCGACCCCGGATTCCGACTAGTTTTTCATCTCCAAAGATCAGAAGACAAAGAATGCATGCAATCCAATACACCTGCAATATCACCAATAGACACTATCAAAGCATGATTTACTAAATAAACATGAGTGTCTATTTTGTCACCCTAATTTCAATGCAATACACAAACATACTCCTATTCAATTTCAGCTACTATGATAATTATGCAAAGATAATCACACTATCCAAACTAAGAATGAAACTGAGCTAACAAACACAACTTAAACTGAATAAATAAAAAGTAGAGATAGAAACAATGGGTTGCCTCCCATCAAGCGCTAAGTTATAGTCAATTAGCTTTACTGTCTCTGAATCTCATGTCGAAGAAAAAATTGAGGTGACTTTTTATCTGTCCACCTCGCCACCAAAGTAATCCTCCAATCGTTGTCCATTCACCTTAAATGGCTGATCCGAGAATTTATCGAACACTTCTATCGCACCATGTGGGAAGACAATCTTCACTATAAATGCCCCTGACCATCTTGATTTCAGCTTCCCGGTAAACAGTTTAAGTCTAGAGTTAAAAAGCAAAACTCTTTATCTCGGTTCGAATGTTTTGTCAATGATCTTTCGGTCATGCCATTTCTTCACCTTCTCCTTGTACAGCTTTGAATTCTCATATGCCTGTAATCTGAATTCATCCAACTCATCGAGTTGGAGTAAATTTCCCCCGCAGCCTTTCAAATCAAAATTGAGCTTCCGAATCGCCTAATATGCCTTGTGCTCTAGCTCCATAGGAAGGTGACAGGCTTTTCCATACACGAGCTGAAAAGGTGACATGCCCAATAGAGATTTGTATACAGTCCTATATGCCCATACTGCATCATCCATCTTTAACAACCAGTCCTTCCTCGTGGGATTCACAACTTTTTCAAGGATTCTTTTGACTTCTCGATTCGACACTTCAGCTTGGCCATTCGTTTGTGGGTGATAAGTCAGAGTAATGCGATGGTTCACCCCATACTTAGCCAATAAAGTCAGAATCGCCTGCTGCAGTAAATGACCGCCATCATCACGATGATGCCCTCGAGTCCCAAATCTTGTGAAGATATTTCTGTGTAAAAATATGAGGACTACCTTAGCATCATTTGTCGGAAGAGCTGCCACTTCTACCCATTTCGACACATAATCCACTGCGAGCAAGATGTAGAGATTTTCGTAGGAAAAAATAAAAGGCCTCATGAAATCAATCCCCCAAACATCAAAAATTTCTACTTCGAGGATCGTATTCAATGGCATTTCATTTCTTTTCAAGATGTTTCCCACTCTCTACACATCTCACACACCTCTGATTTAAAATCTGTAGGCATCCTTGAAAATTGTTTCACCAAGAGAATCCTCGCCAGTAGACTCTAGTCCGTTGTTTCTTCTCCACTATATCTCCCCCCATACACCGAAGAATGACAATCCTACAAAATCCCTCGGTCTCATTATACGGAATACACCTTCTTATCATTCAATCAGAACACTATTTAAACAAATAAGGCTTATCCCATATATACCATTTGACATCATGCAGAAATTTTTTCTTTTGATAACCCACCAACTCTGAAGGTACCATCTTACTCACCAAATAGTTTGCGTAGTCTGCAAACCATGGCACTTCCCCTTTCACCACAAACAACTGCTCATCTGGAAAGGATTCATTGATTGTAACTTTATCGTCTGCCTCCCTTTTTGGATTCTCTAGTCACGATAAGTGGTCCGCCACTTGGTTTTTAGTGCCCTTTCTGTCCTTGATCTCCAAATAAAATTCCCGCAGTAATAAAATCCATCTGATTAACCGGGGCTTTGCATCTTTCTTTTCCAATAAATGTCGAATTACTTCATGATCTGTATACACTATCACCTTCGTTCCAATCAGATATGCTCGAAATTTATCAAAGGCGTACACCACTGCCAATAACTCTTTCTCTGTGGTGGTGTAGTTCAACTGTGCATCTGTAACGGTCTTGTTGGCATAATATATCACATAAAATATCTTTTCCTTCATCTGCCCCAAAACAGCCCCTACGACATAATCACTGGCATCGCACATCAACTCAAATGGCAAATCCCAATCTGGTGCAGTAATCATTGGTGTTGAAGTTAGTTTACCCTTTAAGTGCTCAAATGCTGACACGCAAGCCTCATCAAAATTAAACTGTGCATCCTTCTCCAATAAACCGAATAGTAGTTTAGTTATCTTGGAGAAGTCCTTGATGAATCTGCCAGAGAAACTCGATGTCCCGTAAAACTGCGAACACTTTTTACTGAAGTAGGTGGTGGCAAGTTCTCAATAGTTTCCAGCTTCGCCCTATCCACCTCGAGTCCCTTCTTAGAAACTTTGTGTCCCAGTATAATTCCTTCTTGTACCATAAAATGGCATTTTTCCCAATTCAGCACTAAATTTGTCTCAACACACCTCTTCAAAACTATTACCAAATTTTGAAGGCATAGATCAAAAGAGTCCCCAAAGACTGAGAAATCATCCATAAATACCTCCACATTCTGCTCCACCATATCTGAGAATATAGCCATCATGTATCCCTAAAAGGTGGCTAGAGCATTGCACAACCTGAAAGACATCCTTCTAAAAGCAAAAGTATCGTATGGACATGTGAAGGTAGTCTTTTCCTAGTCTTCGAGCTATCATAACTGATTGTAGCTTCTAATACCCATCTGTAAGGCAATAATACTCACGACCGCTAATCATCCAACATTTGATCAATGAATGGTAGTGGAAAATGATCTTTCCTCGTAGCTTTGTTGAGCCTCACGATAGTCCATGCGCATTCTCCACCCCCATCACTGCTATTCAGGTGTTGAATTAACTCATTATTCTCATTATTCACGCATTCATATGCCACCCATTTTTTGGTACACATCGCATGTGGCTCACCCATGAAATGTCTGAAATCGGATAGATTATGCCCAGATCCACCATTTTAGTACCTCTTTCTTGACCACTTCTTTCATTATCGATTAAGTCTTCTTTGTTGCTTTCAATCGATGGCTTACTACCATCTTCCAAAGAAGATCTTATGCATGCAAAACGGAAGGGTCGATCCTTCGATATCTATTATGGTCCATCCAATAGATGATTTGAACTCTCTAAGCACTCAGTAGCAGCTTTTTCTTCCCGAAAAGATGTTAGTGCAGAAGAAATAATCATAGGTAACTTTGAATCCTTATTTAAAAATGCGTACCTGAGATGTTCTGGAAGTGGTTTTAATTCAAGTACTGGAGGTGTCTCAAGAGATGCCTTTAATTTTACCGATGTCTCTCCAGCTTTCGTTAATGGCTCAACAGGTGTTCTGAATTTTATGAATTATGGAGTGGTATCCAGATATTGCACAAGTTTGTCGAATTCCTCATCCTCCAATTCTGAATTTTTAGAAATGATACTTCTCAAAGGTTCATAATCCACTAGACTTTGTACTTCATCATTTAGAACCCGATCCACCAAATCAACCCGAAAGTATTCTTCTTCATCTGTTGGGAACTTCATTGCCATGAAGACGTTAAAGGTAACCTCCTGATCATGTACACGCATAGTGAGTTCCCCTTTCTGCACATTTGTCAAAGTCCTTCATGCGGCTAAGAATGGTCTCCCTAGTATGATTGGTATACTCTTGTCTTCCTCATAACCTAAGATGATGAAGTCAACTGGAAAGATAAACTTGTCCACTTTCACCAATACATCTTCAACAATTCCCCGTGGATACGTGATGGATCTGTCAGCTAGCTGCAAAGAAATATTTGTCGGCCTTGGAGCCGGTAATCCCAACTGATTAAACACTAACAAGGGCATCAGATTGATACTTGCCCCAAGATCACACAAACATTTATCAAAGTTCATTTTTCCAATCGTGCATGGAATTGTGAAACTACCCGGATCTTTCAGCTTTGGAGGTAGTTTACACTGAAGCACTGCACTGCATTCCTCAGTCAAGGCCACTGTCTCAAACTCAACTAATCTCCTCTTCCTTGACAATATACCCTTCAAGAACTTTGCATAACTTGGCATCTGTTCCAATGCCTCAGCGAAAGGAATGATGATTTGCAGCTTCTTAAAGACCTCCAAAAATTTGCTGAACTACTTATCTACCCTCTGCTTATTTAATCTCTACAGATACGGAACTAGAGGGTGAACTATTGGTACTGAACTCATAGGCTTCTCAACTGAACCTGCTTTATCTTTCTCTTCATGCCGCACTCGTAATTTTTCTTGATTTTCTTTCTCAAGTGCCACAAATTTTCTCTCACATGCAAGAACGCTTACGGCATCCCCTCAGAATCAAAAAGGCTGCCATGCATGCCTGGGCCTCAAATCTTTTTCCTGCACTCTTAATGTGATCGCTTCACAATTTTCCTTCCCGTCTCTTCATGAATTTGCTTTCAGACATTTTGGCAATGAGCCCCTGGGCATTGTTGTTAAGCATGCTCGCCATTTGCCCCATTTGAGTCTCCAGATTTTTAATAGCCACTGCCTGGCTTTTGATCATAACCTCCGTGTTTGCCATGTCCTTCAACATCATCTCCTCCATTTCTCATTTCTTTTCTGGTTGCGGTGCAGCTCGAGTGTGATGTTGTTGTTGTTGAGAAAATCCCGGTGGAAAAGGTGGTCTTGGTGTAAACTGTTGTTGCACTGGCTGAGACCAAAACTGATTATGCTGATTACCTTGATATTTTACCAACTGAAGTTAGGATGATTGCGGTTGTTGGAGTTGTATGTGTTCTGAAACTGTCCTTGGTCTTTCCTATAATTGCTCACACATCGCATCGTGGTCCGAGCCGATAAAGACATTGATCCGTAGAGTGTGACCCGCATTAAATCTCACATACAAAGGCAACTGATTTCGCTTTGCTCTCTGCCAATGAATCTATTTTTTTTGCCATAGTTGCCATCTGTTCCGACAACTGAGTAATAACATCCACTTCTAACAAACCTGCAACCTTGGGTTGTGGCATCCAAGATATAGGATTTTGAAAATCTTTTATTGCCATTGTTTCAATGAGGTTATAGGCCTCGTCATAGCTCTTTGCCCATAATGCCCCTCCTGCAGCTGCATCTATAATAGGTCTCGACTGCAATCCCAATCCATTATAAAATGTGTTGATCACCATCCAATCTGGAATCCCATGGTGCGGACACTTCCTTAGCATCTCTTTATACCTCTCCCATGCTTCGTATAAGGATTCGCCATGTTGTTGCTCAAATTGAGAGATAGCTGTCCTCATTTTTGCAGTCTTAACCATTGGGAAAAACTTGGCTAAGAACTTCTGTGCTAGGTCCTCCCATGTAGTAATTGATCCTGATGGCAAAGAATGAAACCAACTCCTTGCTTTATTCCTTAAAAGAGAATGGAAACATCCTCAGTCTGATAGCATCCTTCGTCACCCCGTTGTATCTGAATGTATCACAAATCTCAATAATGCTCAACCGGTGTTCTTTCGGATCATCTGTAGCAGCACCCCCAAACTGTACCAAATTCTGCACCATCTGAATAGTGCCCGATTTTATCTCGAATGTATTAACCGCTATTGCTGGTCTGACTATGCTCGACTGAAGTACATTAATGTTCAACATGGAATAGTCCCTCAAAGACCGATGCTCTTCTCTTTGCTCTACTCTTTGTTCTTCTGCCATACTAGATGTAGTACCCTCTAACTGTGCTTGCAAATTTCTCCGCACACTCGCTTTCCAACCTCTCCAGTTAATATTATCCTAAGCTGTTATCAATTCTGAGTTAGACGATCGTGTGTGCATAAAAATTATACAAGTACCTAAAACCAAAACAAATACAAAAATAGAAATGAGAAATGATTAGAATTGTCTAAGTCATACAATATTGCTTAAAATTGATGATAATTATTTAAATTTAAATGCCTTTCCCCGGCAACGGTGCCAAAAACTTGTTGCCACTTTTTTAGTTCAAACAAAAGAGCTCTAACTCATGCAAGTATACATGTGTCAACAAGCAATACAGAGTAAGTCGAGTATCGATCCACGGAGAAAGTTGTCTAAATTAAACTATCATGCATCAACTAAATCACTATTTTTATATGCTTAAACTAATACTTATGATTATGATTGTGAATTACTATAAAATCAAATAATAACTAAAAGATGAATAAAAATGTAATAAAACAAATCTAGAAATAATGGGATCCTAACTTCATTTAATAGTTCATCTAATTACCAACATCATGCAAGATCATTCACGTATCACAGAAAAGTAGCCAAGAGCACTAATGTAGACATAACCATTTTTCTATGTATTATGACCTACTTACATAACATCCACAAGCAATAGACATCATGTAATCATCAATAAAACCAACTTCACTATATGTCTATATGAAATTGCAGCAATGTTTAAATTAAGCACAAGCCCTTATTTAACTCATACGGTGAAACAATATATGTCTATCTGGTTCACAAAATACAAAGCTAAGCAAAACAGCCCCATATACGCATGCTATCATGATTACAATCTATACTCGCATGTTATTTTTCAATTCCATACAAGCACCTAAAACGAATGGTTTTCAATCATTCATGCATGCAAATCAACCATGATAGAAATTCCTTATGATACCCAAAATAGTCCAGCAATCAGGCCATAAGTTAGACTACGAATTAAAATCGGTTAGAATCCCATAATGGAGTTTAGTTCATAACTGAACAGAAAACCATTATGGGATCAAAACAACGCATGGAAAATAAACAAACAATTAAAAGAGAGTAGATAGAATCGATTAAACCCAATTGTTGATTACAATCCAAACGTAACGTTCAAATCTTCAATAATATCCAGCAACAAAATAGTAATTTATCCACAATGATTGAAATCCCAAAGAGGAAGAAGAAAATAATGAGTTTTTTCTACGCTTCATGTTGGAATTCTCTCAAAGTGTAAACCCTAGTTCTTAATATGAAAAACACATAAAAACTGATGAATAATACATCTGGTACCAACCAAAATTGTATTAACCAACTACAACTCTTCCAATTTAAAAATTCAAATAAATTAAATCAATAGCCTCAGATATGTCGGCAAGGCGCAACGCGTGTCCCCACGTGTAATCTTTGTGCATGCGCCGCATCTTTAAAATTTGGTCAAGTCGGGTGATCAGCGCCATGTGTTTGCTTCATTTAGCCACGCAGCTTTTGATTTTGATTCGTGGTTCGTCGCAAGTATTGCTTTTGTCCCGCCGCTATCGATTCTTTGTCACGCCACTCTTCCTTCATCCATCCTCGCCAGATATCTCCAATTGTTCCTCACACATGCTTCCATTAGCCTGATGCCATCTACCATTTCCAAGCTATGTCATTTCCTACACTTTTCCACCAAAGGAGTTCTCAGTACATGCAATGCAAAATAATACGAAATGTAACTAAAAACACACTAAAATGTACTTGCGATGGGCATAGTTTGCGTGAATTGATATCCAATAAGTAGGTATAAAACCCACTTATCATTGATGTTTCAAGTAAAGACATGTGATGAAAATTATCTTCGTCCTATATGAGAAGAGGAATTTAGAATTATAAATATGATTATGAGTTATTCACGTGATTGTGGACACGAATTGTTGATTGATGTTACAGGAATAAAACATTGTTTGTAATAACCCCAAAATTCATACAATATAATTCTCAACTTCAGTCGTTAATAACACATCTACCTTCTAATTTTACATCCTTATTCGACGTTAAACTTTGTAAAATGCGGAATAATTTAAACTTTTATGTCTTTTTACTTTAATTCCCTAAATCAAAACCTTTATCATGTACATGTCTTTGAATCAATCTTATTTTATGATTCACTTTATCACTGTTATTATATAAAATTTTACATTTCAA